>CM068370.1:129248498-129848498 GCA_034769895.1 Magicicada septendecula
TAAACTATAATGCATCAAGTTGGAACCTCCCACCCACCACCACCCACTGATATGAAATAAAAAAAACCTCCCACCCACCACCACCCCCTGATATGCAAATCAGCTTTATTAAAAAAATAAAAAATTATATTCACGGATGCTGGTGGTCCATTGAACCTCATCCCACCCCCTTGATATGCAAATCAATTCAATTAAAAAAATAAAAAATCAAATAAAAAAATAAAAAAATTTATTCGCGGAAATTCGCGGATGCTGTGGTCCATTGGGATGCTGCGGGTCCAGCGGTGGCGGCGTCATCTCTTAGATCATGTTTTTAGTGTTTTTTATTGTTTTTTAAGGCGGCATTCCTTTGTGAGCCAGAACCCTCATTATTACCCTACTTTTATTTTCTATATGAATCATTTTAACAGTGGAATTGATTTTCTAAAATCATTTTAGTAGTGGAATATGTGTCACTGCAGTTAATAAACTACAGTTCAAAATTGTCAAAGGTTTTTCTTCAGTATAGTTCGTTGTTCTCAAAGGTATTCTTGTACTCAAAGGCTGATATATCTGGCATTCAGAAAAAGAAATCCCAACTTCAAGCGAAGCTTTTAACTTACTATAAAGACATGGCCATTATATATTTATAATGACAGACAAAGAAAATAATATTCAGAATCGAAAAATAACCTTTTACCAACAAACATCTAGAATATCAATTTTATAAAGATCGAAAATGTGAGCCCATATAGGTTTTTGTGTTCCAATGATTGCAGTGGTCGTGTCATACAGAAAAATCGGCCGACAAGCGGTCATCCGGGCTACAGAGACAATTTTTCTGTACAACGTTTGAGACATCGTATACGCCCGCTGTGGTCCCTCAGGAGAGATGGTTGTTAAAGTGTTAATTGAATGACATTTTATTAATGCGGTAGGTCTTTAAAGATTATTTGAATGTACTCCACAGAATTTTGCCAAGCACAGATTTGCATACTTTGCAGCTTTTATTGGAATTAAATCTGAAATAAGGGATGAAATGTTGGTCACCCGCAATAGGCAAGTATTATTCATTAAAGAGTATAACACTGGATTATAAAATCTGTTTTCAAAAACAGATTTCCAGCTTTGAGGTATTTCACAATGAGCTTTCCAGCTTTTGGTTAACCAGTCGCATGAACAAGTAAATTTCCTGTTGCAAAAGGAAATCAGCTGATGTGTAAAAATAAACAATGTTACCTAGATAGCTCCTTCATTCCAGGAGCCATGGACTGGACACCTTTATTCCCTGTATACAATATTTTACCACGGTAATTTAAAAGGTTTATAGCTTGTTTATTCCCCAAAAGAGGGGTTCGTACCACTGTAGAGATCTACAACATAGTCACCTAAACCATAGTTTAAAAAATGGACTTAGTCCCTTTATTGCCAAAGCCCTTCGTATATTAAAATCCGTAAAAAATAAACTTCACTAACTAAGCATTTTCTGAATCAGTTAGTTATTTTAAAATTTATTTTGCACAGTTTCGTAAGAAACTTGACAAGTATTTTCAGTTAAATTATTCGTAGCATATTAACAAAATTGTTGTAATTACATGTTATATTAAAGAGTTATTTCAGAAACTCCAACTCTGATGAAAATATTTTAACATCCCCCTTCTCTATTAGTTTTGTTTTGCTCAACTTTTTAGTTTAAGAATAAAATCAACATTCTAAAAATTTATACAAATTCGTAGTAATGTTCATAGGAATATGAATTGTTCAAAATTCATAGGAGTGAGGCTTCATTGGTGTAAGGTTTTGTAAGTAACTATCAGTGTAAAAGTGCCTTTCAGAACACATAACACAAACATTATATAGGCTACCAATAGGCAAGGTACACAGAGAAACTTGGTTAAGTTATGGCTTTAGTTCTTTAAGAAATGCAGATTATGGCATTAGGTTCCTTTAAAATCGCCTAGCCACCCAGTGGTGGTCTTATAATTAGGTTTAGTTAATTTGGTAGCAGATTACTCGGTGTTCCAATTAAAGGTTCACTCAGTGGAACATTTCTGCCAGGCGCGTGAGTAAACCATTTCAACACGTATCTGTTTTTAAGAAAATTGGTTAGTGTATATGTTACCAGCAAAGTACAAAATCAGGCATTTTATAGAATGCCTAGGAATTTCATAAAATTCCTGAATCCAGCTGGCAAAGTATGAAATAAAACACATTTCATACATTGCCTAGGCATTGTATAGAATGTCTAACGTCTTCTAGGTAATGTATAGAAGACAATGTGTACGCTATGGTTTCATTTTTGAACACTAATGGTAATAGTGGGGATAAGTGTGATGATGGCAAGAAGCTGTGTACTCTCTGCTTCAAAGCAAAACATGCAACTGAAGAAAGAAAAAGGTCAAAATCATTTCTAGAACTTCAGGCAAAGAGGATAAAATATGATTCTGACAAAAAATTTCCTCCAGCTCGTGTTCGTGTTCCAATTCCTGAAGTAGACCAAGTTCCAATTCTAGGAAGCCAAAAAGGTTCAAATTATTAAAAAATCTGAATTATGCAACATTTAATTAACCAAGTTTCACTGTATAATTTTTACCAATTGAATACCCTACTGTATTCGGAAAAGAAAAATATTGTTGTAATCAGTAGACACTGTAAAGTGTAGTGTCGAGTTGCGCCGATATGTGGGTAAAAAGTAGGTATAACCCTGTGGGTGTCAGCCAGTGGTCAACTAATTTGTAGAAGGGCCCACGAAACTTGTGATTGAAACATCCTCAGCTGCTGCAAGCGTTCAAGGATCACGCTTCATAACATTCGACCATTTCCAAGGGATTTTTATACAGAAAAAAGAACATTCTCCTCCTCTTTCGCAAAAAAAGTGACTTTTATGATCTGTGATAAATAATTTGAAAATCACAGCACCCCCCCCCACACACACACACACACACACACACACATTGGGACTAGATAACTAACGGTGGAATTCGTTCACAAATCTGAAAACGGAATAAAAGTGCATTTAAAAAGTAAAACAAAACCTAAAAAGCAGAGACTGACAAGGCTACAACCCACTTGAGACTCGACTTAGCTGGTTTTCAAAGGTTATTCTTGTTTTCTGCCATTTTTATCAACACAAGTCAAAAGTATGAAAACATTATTGTAAAAGTAAATGGTTTTTAATCAATGTAACTTTATAATTACTGACGTTCGATGTAAATATACCAGTCGGCAGAATTCGACAAGTATATTGCTTTCTGACCATCGGTGCAACTCGACCATTCCCACTATAAGTGACGCAATAATACTTCTAAACTTACCACCCCAGATGCAGATCTGTAGTTTGAATGGCAAGATCTCTTGGCTCAGCTGCCATCAGCGACAACAGTTAGAAGAGGGCAGTTGTACTTATCGACGTCACCACGTTGTCTCGCTAACGCAATCTCTACCTCTGCAGCTTTCTTCATTTCTTCAAGAGCAGAAATTTTCCATCCCTCAGAAACAATTGTGTGGTGTTTGTCATATGTTCTGTTGCTCATACAACGTACATCCATAGCACCCATTATTTGTTGTAAAATGGCGTAGCCCCCTCCTGCACTAATTGTTCCCGCCACAGCTGAAGTGTTTATATTGACGTATCCACTAATTTCAGGCTCAGTCCAAGCCGTATCTATTTTTCTGCACATCTCACACTTGAATACAAAACCTGATTGAAGTCCTTTTTTTATTTCTGATTTTAATGACATATTTTTAAAGGAACAATCAAATACGGTACCGTGATCACTTATTCTTTTTATTTCGTTTATAAATACACAATGTCGATGATACGGTGGCCCGAAATTATCTCTGAACAAGAAATGGTTGGAATATTTTCCGTCGGAGTTGTCACTAGGGGCTGATTACAGTTCTGTAAATTATTAAATTCCGTAATATTTTGGCCCACATCACAGTTAATAACAATGGCATCTGTTACACTACAATTTTCGGTTTCAATTTTTCTTTTCTTATTGTTCTTCACACGTTCAGGAACTAAATTGTTTTAATATTCTCCACTCCACTAGTATTTCACCACCATGTTTTCCCATTTAAGAGTATTCTTTTTATTGCCCATAGTAATAATTAAATAACAAAAAAGATAAAGACAGTGAATCGTAACGTCACACAGAACACAGTTGTACAGTTTAACAGCCATAAACAGTTGTAAAGTGATAACAATACGAATGCGCGCAATGTAATTTACCGCCACTGCATACCAGCTCATCGCAGTAACCTTGAGATCCCCTCCAGTCCGGCGCCGTCTAGTCTAATCGTCTGTTGCCTTCCTCGCCACACCTATATTCATCCGCCACATACAAGTTGCTTTCTTGGCCGCCAGGCGGCAGAGTTATCACTTGTTAAAATTTGACAGACCGCTGTGAACACAGTTGCATTTAAAAGTAAATAATATTGTCATCGGAGACATAAACGTTATTGTATTATATATCTTTCCAAAGGCAATGAAATTATGAAGCGAGTCCGCTGCTTCAGAATCTTTTTTTTTTATTACTTTCACTAATCGAGGTCAAATATTGTAAAATATAATTAATTTTTTTTTAAACATTAATTATAATTTTACAACTTGTTACAGCGGATCCAGTCAAGATTTTTGAGTTCTTTAAAAGTACACTTCATTTGTATTTTTCCGTTTACGATTAAGGGAGAAATGTACTTGTGAATAAAGCATTGTTCTTATGGACTTTGAAATTCAATATGGTGGTGTGCATGCAGACCCTTAATACTCACGGCACAATCCTCATACGTTGTCATGCTATTTTTATAATTTTCACTATCCTGTGAACTATAATAATGACGCTTTTCTTCTTTTCTAAATCCTAAAATCATAAGTTAAGGAAAATATACATTGACTACAACATATCTTACAATTCAATGAAATCCTGTAAGTTCCATTTCAACAACAACTATGAGTGAAAGTGTTAGTGGTGCACATTAGAAATCCAAATGACGTCTGAATCACAGTATTCTTACGGCCTGTTGTAACGTGTCGCTGCCGTGTTCATTCACTTTCGTCAAATATCTTGAGTATTAGATATGAAAAATATTATTTTTCTCAGTTTGATAGGGCATACAATATATTTCAGTTTGAAATGTTTTTACAATTTCGTAGACGTGTTATGACGTTGCGGTATCGATACTCTATACGAAACCTGAATTACAAAAAGCTTAATAAATTACTAGGAATTATTCTTACAAAACTGGGCATTTGTGATAGCACTGTAGACAACAATTAAATCAGATTGTATTTTTTATAAATTTAGTATAAACTGTTAACACTGATACGGACGGCAAACTGTACGGATGTTTGCACAGGCATCACTGATACGCTATGGATGTCGATGATATTGAATGGACACAGCACTGACACGTTACGGATATGTCTAAATAGCCCTTTAATTGGTTTGCCTTTTGGGAATAAATTTTGAAACTGCGTAACAAAACTTTTCTATTAAGAATCTAAATATATTGTTCACTTTTCAGCAACTGTCCACTGACAATAATAAAGCATGGCCCTGAGTGACCTTCCATCAAAGGGACTAGGTGGTTATTCCTTCAACTTTTTAATTAAATGATTTTGCATTAAATGTTTACAGGACATTCCAAAATAAAGTAAAAAGTGCTAGTATATCTCGCTAGCTCAAATTAGAGCACAGTTTAATACTAGACACTGTTTGCGCTACTCACGTCCCTAGTGACAGCTCCTTGGGTTCGGAAACGCTTGAGTTCTATCGACTCTCTTCTCTAGCCTGTCTAGTTCATATGCACTGTTGGACATATAAGTTCTATCATAAGTAAATTTAATTATCGTTTTCTCCTTGTGAGTGGCAATTCTATGGCTGTTATCAATGAAAGAGATCCAGTGAAGTGTGAAAGAGTTTGATTTTCAATTCAATTAGTGTTTCAAATTGTAAAATACGGAAAGAGGTTCGGTTGCGCAAACTGGCCCCTACAGAAAAATCTTTAATTTAAATGGATCTGTGGTGGTTTGAGTTGTCCCAAATGTTCTCTACTGATTATTCACTGTATCGTTTGGAGGCCTTAGTTTTAAATAAGATCAACAAATAAAAATGAAAGGTAGTCCATAAATTGTAAAGGCTTGCTATACGAACTGCAGAGTCAATGACATGGTTAATACGAACATGGTGAACAAGGCCGGATTAAGGTATCTTGGCGCCCTACATTAATAATATTTTAGCGCCTCCCCTCACCTCCCATAGGCTTCTCTTACATTTATTTCCAAGGGGCTGAATGACGCTTTAAACACCCTACAATATATTTCTTAGGCCGCCGGCTGCCGATGACTCGTAACCGGAGAAAACAGTTTGGAAAGCACATCTTTATTTATGTACAGTTTACCATAATTTCTCGCAAACAGGCGCCCAAAATGAACTCAAATAATTTATTACCAATTTTACATTTAGCTGTAAAATGTTATTATTGTTTAACTAAAATTTTGCGCTCCCCAAAGTGCCGCACCCTAGGCTATAGCCTAGTCAGCCTAATGGTTAATCCGCCCCTGATGGTGAATGATAAATTCCTTCAGACAGGTGATAGACAATTGCAGTGACATAAAATACAAATTACATTCTGATAATTGTTTTATTTACTTATTTATCTTTGATTATTCTTGGTTTCGAGTTTCATTTATTGACTATTATGCTTATAACTTATTAATGTATCTACAGGCCTATACACTCCATTTATAAAAAATTGTACCTCCTAAAGAAAGGTGTCTCTAAACTTAGTCCCCTTTGAGAAAAGTGACTACAAACATTTATGGGGTGTATATGATGAATTGGATATACAACGGTAATGTTCTGTCAAAAGCTTATTCTACTGTATTTTCCTCCTTTTTTGTTTTCCATTTACACCTTAGATGTTAGGCCTCTGTAGATCTTTCTCTGCCATGCCATTTGTGTTACTTCCATATGTTCTCTCTACTATCTGCTGTATCTGTGATGTTGTCTTCCCACTGTAGTCTTGGCCGGCACCTTGGTCTACTTTCATTTCAATGATATGTTTTTAACATGATAATGTTTTTAGGCTGGGGGTCATTCCACAAAAATCTAACGTCATCGAAAAATGTAACGCTTCCACACTTTCGATTCCCCAGTCTAGAAATCTTCGGTCTCTGTCGTTTTAACATGATATGTTTGTTATATAGTAAATATATTTGTTATATAGTAAATATTTGTTATATGCACATTATACGTTTCAAAAGCCTAAAAACATTATCATGCTTCGATGTTTCGGTTTCGTCAAAATTTCTTTAAATTTTTGATGTCTTTTCCTGCGTTCATGCATACTAGATGTTCATATCAATGTAACTGGTCTCCATTTCATTTGATTAATAATTCATCTGATGTCATTTCTAGTTCTTCTCTTATGCTTCGGTTTCATAATCTGTTCCCTTAACTTTTACCAACCACTCTTCTCAGATATTTAATCTCCAATGCTTCTATTTTTGACCTGAATTTGTCTGTCGTTGTCTTGTAATGACGCATACTGCTTTCATGTGTAGACTTTTGTGGTCAGAACACTCTTTTTGATTGAAAACCTCATTTTACTAATATCGTTATTAATACCAAATGTTTCACACATTCTCTGTGGCATCAAAGCCTTATCATTCAACTTTACTGAGGATGTACACCATAAAATGGGTGAAATGTTTGGTATTAATAACGATTTAAGAAAATGTGGTTGTCAACCAAAGAAGCGTTGTTGACACCCACTGCATTGTCTAACTGTGATACACCATATCACAATCTGGGAGTCAAGAGTCAGCTGGTATCTATTCCAGAAAAAACAAAATAAACAATTCTGAATCCTTGATGGGACTAAGTGTATTGGAACAGCAACTGATTTCTGGGAATTGTTTATACAATCAAGACATGAAGGGTTTAATTAAGATAACTGTTTAACTGCATTGAGCATTATTATTTATCAACTAGCGATTGCTCTTATCTGTATGTACAAAGCATATCGAGTAACAAATGTGATAATTTCAGTCAGTGTGTTATACAAAAATAGTGACCATCAATTTGCTAATGTTTAATGATTTTATTTCACTAAGATCATGGTTTACACAATCTTTATAACTTGGAAGGTTGTTATAACACAGTTTCTATGTAAAAGCTTCTCAGTTTATCCATCGGAATTCAGTTTTTGATGAAGCACTGATAATTTCATAGTAAGGGCTAATGTAAATGTCACTTGCTCAATTATTTTAAAATCGTACATGATTGCATAGTAAAGTTAAATACACTTACAAAAGCATACAATATGTAATTGCAAAACAAAATGTTTGTATCACAATCAATCACAATTTAGTCACAACAGATCTCTTTGTTTTAAACACTGTCCTGACACTTTCTGGATGAAAGTTAGGGCACAAAAATGTCCTGATTTGCAGTTTCTGTAAGTATTTATCTCAAGTACAGTAGAAGCCCGATATAGCGCGGTCCGATATACCGCGGATTCGGATATAACGCGGTGAAGAGTATGTCGCCCGTTATTAGCGAAAATTCTTACTTGTAGAGAGTGAGTAAATTATGAATTATTTATCGTGACTTCCGTAGCCACAACATTGGAATGCGTTGCGTTTATTGTAAACAAAGGCTTGTTGTTGGAAACGGCGTTGTAAACAACAGCCAGAATTGCCAGTTCAAGTGTACCTGTAGACATAAACAATTGCCCGAGCTATTTACAGTCTCTACGTTTCTAAGAATTCATGCCAAGGCAAGCAGCCAACTAAATCCCTTCTCTCCCTCATATTACAGTATAGTATAAGATCATACTCTGATATTATCTTATCAAACTGTATAGTCTTTGTCATAAATTCGCATAGTGTAGAGTTTTGTGGTCGCAGAAAAGAAAAGCATATTCTGTGAGTGATAAACTCAAAATAATTGATCGTGTGAAGAACGGAGAGTCAAAGGCAAGTTTATCATGTGAGTGTGGCATCCCAGAAGGAACAATTAGAGGGTGGATGAAGGAAGAAGATAAACTTAAAAGTTTTGTGAACACAGTTGAAAGTGAAGTGAGGTTGCAAAGAAAAAAGACTAAAGTAGGTAAGGATAGTGAACTAGATGAGTGTCTGTACAGGTGGTTTTTAATAAAACGAAGTGAAGGTGTGCCACTGTCAGGACCAGTTATTAGAGCTCAAGCTGTGAAATTCCATAGTGATTTACATGGCAACAGTGACTTCAATGCATCTGATGGGTGGTTTTCGCGATGGAAATCTCGTCATGGTATAAGCCAGATAAGCATTGAAGGGGAAGCACGATCATGTGACAGTGAAGCTGCAGAACTTTTTCCTCAGGCATTAAACAAAGTAATGATCGATAACGATTTAAATGACCATCCAGTGTATAACTGTGATGAAACTGCTCTGTATTTTCGAATGCTTCCTACCAGAACTCTGGATGTAAATAATTCAATAAATAAATCTGGATTAAAAATAAATAAGGATAGAGTTACCCTCTTGTTTGCCACAAATAAATCAGGCAGCCACAAAGTTAAACCTCTCTGTATAGGGAAAAGCCGAAATCCTAGATGCTTTCAACATGTTAACATGACGTCATTACCCATCACATATCGTAATACAAAAAATGCTTGGATGACAAGTGATATTTTCGGTAAATGGTTCCATGAAGAATTTGTTCCATCTGTGAGAAGCCACCTGCGGTCACTCAACCTCAAAGAAAAAGCTGTACTGACCCTTGACCACTGTCCAGCACATCCACCTGCTGATATGCTACAGTCAAGAGATGGGAAAATTGGAGTTATGTTCTTGCCGAAAAACACTACAGCACTGATCCAGCCATTAGATCAAGGCATCATAAAAGCATTTAAAGCGTATTACCGCCGTGAACTTCTGAGTGCTATACTGAATTCTGATGAGGAAATGGAAATTTACCTTAAGTCAATAAACCTGAAAACAGTTGTGTATTCAATAGGTCTTGCATGGGAAAGTATTAGTACGGCTACGATTCAGAATTGCTGGAAGAAATGTTCCTTTGAACAAAACATCGCCGATGGAAATTGCTCTGTTGCCGGATTCACTAATAGTGATGTACAGTCTGCGAGTAGTGCTCTGCATTGCAACTTCACTCTAGATGACTTGAATGACTGGGCAGAAGTTGACAACGGTGAGCCTGTTACAGAATGTATAGGAGATAAAGATATCATCGATACAGTCCGAAATGCAAATTGCGAAGAAAAAGAAGACGATGACGATGATGGAAATGAAAATGGGGTGGAAGTGAAAGAAGTTATTCCAAATGTTAGTGAAGTGATAATACACATAAACAAAGTAATTTCGTGGATGGAGAGGCAAAGTGAATCTAATAATGTTCATCTGCTGCACCTTGCGTTTATAAAACAATACACGGAAAAGAAACGCTGTGCATTATCCCGTCAAACAACAATTACGGACTTTTTTAAGACCAACAATTAGGCCTACAGTAGGTCGAGTGAGCAATGTATAAATAGTGTATTTTATATTCCATTGGATTAAAATAGATTAAAATACGTATTGGATTAAAATACAGTTTTCTTATTTTTTATTTCTACATTTGGTGACGTAATTTACGTACAGTATATAGTATATATACAGTATATTATGCTGTAGCCTTTTTCCCGGTCCTCCCTCCCCATCATTTGTCACTGTACAGGTCACCTTCCGATATACCGCGGTTACGCCTATAACGCGGGGGAAAGTATATCACCCGACAACCACGCTATATCGGGCATCTACTGTATGTACAACAGATACTTTCCAAGGTTACAGTAATGTCTACAAATAGATTACGAGCAAATAATACAACTCAACTCTCAGTACTAACACTTAAGTAATATTAGTGAATAAGATTAACTTTGATCACGCATGTTTTGATTTTATAAAATAACTATATGATGAAAAGGCTGACATAAGAATATTCATTTATCAGAAACATGCCAATGAGGATAGTTGAAGAGCAGTAGTATAAGTGGCTGAAGAACATGTGATAACATCCTGAAATCAGTCCCATTAACGTAAATGGTAATACAATAAAATACACGTTATTAAAAACATTATTAAAAGATATTTATTGACTAAACTGATTTTACTATATTTTTTTTCATGTTTGAAACATATACCCTAATGTTGTATAAAAGAGCTACTACTATATTAGTGTTCACAGCCAAAAAAATAAAATAAAACGGCCAAAAAATTACGAGATTAACTAAATTTGTCAACTTTCTCGACCCTCTGGGGGGGGGGGGCTGATCCCGTTCCCGCCCTGTAAATACACCCCTAAGTAGTATTATAACATTTAAATTGGTTGTAATATACATAGGTAGTAGTTTTCCTTCAGTTGACTGATGTCCTCAGTCCATGATTCAGTCATGTTGTAGTGTTCAGATTTCATGATAAAGGATGGTAACCTAATTCTCAACAAAAATAAATTATTTAAGGTCCACATACTTGACACAGCTATTTTATTCCACAAAGTCAGATTTGAAATTGATAATAAAAATAAGCTTACTGATATATATAATTAATTGGACAATTAATTAAATATAAATTCATTCTAACAATTTACTGATAGCAGGATTAACATAAAATATGCGCAAATATATTTTTTACACATACTTTATCATTATCGCTCAGAAATACTCTACAAATTGTACAATTTATGTACTGCATTCATTATCATACTTATTATAAATGTACTTAAGAAAAACAGATGTTTTATGAGATACTTTATTATGCGTGAATAGGGTAACTATACAAACATCGATTCTTGAAATTTAATAATAACTAATAATTAATTAATTAAATAATAAACTCTTTTTTGTATTAATGGGAATAAAAATATCACACTGTTCAATCATAGAAAAATATTAAAAGACAAAAATATATAACTAACATATATCATTTCTTATTAGGTGCTGTTTAACATCTTAAACACAACATTTCAACCACTTACAAAATTTATAGTGTACTGTATGGTGCTAACATTATCACACCATCAACTCTTACCTTTAAGGAATGTATGTATAATTTCAGTATATATGATGAAGTTATAATATGGATAAGAACATGCGGGTGACAGTCACCTATGGCTCTGCGACTTGGAAAATAAACCAAAGCACCAGAAATAGACTTCTGGATTAGGTCTTGTAGCGTGTTCAGGCTTCAGTGCATTATGTGTCGGGAGGAAAGTGTGTGCAGAAAAACAATTTTAGACACCACGGATATGAATTGTCTCATACAATGTGGAATGGATGCCTGATGATTGTTGCGCCAAAAGGTGTCAAACTGGGTTCCAACTCGATGACAGAAATGGGGTAAAATCCAGGAGATCTGAGCAGAAGAGCATTTATGATGATATGCAGAAAAGAAGAGGCTGCAACGAGGTGACTGGAACAATTGAAGCCTCTAGTGTACTGGTTGTGAGAGACGCCAGTACATGGTTCGATGGACTCAGAATATATTTCTACTATTTTATGTTCCATAGTATGTAGTATACTTCAAAATCGAACAAAGAGTATGACTTTGTATCTTGATTTTGCTCATTCTCATTTTTTATTTTCAAAACTGTCTCTCTCTCTCTCTCTCTCTCTCTCTCTCTCTCTCTCTCTCTCTCTTCTCTCCCTGTTTCTTTTACTTACCATACTCTGTGTCTCTGTTGCATATTTGTTACAGGCACAGAAAGGAATTGAGATAAAAACAAGATGGAGAAGAAATGAGAGTAAGGTAAACAGAAAGACAGATGGAGAGGGATAACTCTGATAATAACCGTGCGTACAAATAAACACAAACACTGCTTTGCATATTTTTACTTTTCTTATAAAGAAATAATTTACCATTATATTTACAATGTTTTAATATTTTTTTAAATGAATAAATAACAGAAGAAAAAATAAAAACTAATAATGCAACTATATTTATGTAAGACAAATAAATATTTATTAAGTTCTTAAAAATAATTTTAAATTTAAATACTGTTTCCACACAAACAAGTAATACTTTTATTTTCATTATTACAATCTGCAATCCATTCCCCACCATTATTATTATTCAACATAAAATAATTAATTTTCTATACATTGTGTACAGAATATATTGGTTTATATTTCATATCACTTTACTTGTTTCTTTTGAATGAGTTTCTCATGTTTCAATATTTGGTACTTTTTTTGTAAGAACGTTTGAAATTTCATATTTAATTTCTTCATTTGGAATTTTCACTGATGCTTTACCTCTACCAAGATCTTTGCTTACTGATAAGTAACCAAGATAATATAGAAGAACAATAAATGCATCTAAGATAGCATCTGACTGAACTTTCCCATTTTCGATTACACTGTTCAACTGTACAACATCTGCTTTGGTTAACGGCTTTGAAATTTCAACTTCAATTGAGTTACCATTCAATAACTGATACATCTTTTCTGAAACTTCCGGTATCCTGAAAAACTGTTCTAAACTAGAAAAGTATTCAGGCATACACCAGTAACTTTGTATTTCTCTACTATTTAAGTACTGAAAAACAGACCACATGCTATAGATTTGTCCATTTTGGTTCTTTATTGTATATCCATTATAATTCTCTTCAATAGTGGTTTTTACTTTATTTCTTTCTTCTTCTTCTTTTATAAGTTTATTTAAAACTTTATTCAGTTCTTCAGAAGTTAAGCCGTAATATTTACAAAAAGAGTGATCATTTAAAAAATAGTAACTGATTATATTATTTCCATGATCAGTTAACCCTGAACAAGTCACCCGAAGCACACCCGATATAAATGCACGATCTACATATCGATTAGATGATAAAAGGTTGTCATTAACAGACTGTATGTATGAAATAATTTTGTTCATATCTGGATTAGATTCACATATTAGGCTGTCAAAATATGCATCATACTCATCAACTATAACAAAAACCTTTCTCTTAAAATATCTGCACAAAACTTTAGACAAAAATTTAAAAGCATATTTTAAATCTGATGCGCCTAAATACCTAGTCTGTCGTTCCATAATATACCTTTTAAATTCGGTTATATAAAGATCGTCAACCCAAAAATTTTCAACATTCAAAAGATAACCGTGGTGTGCATACGTTTCCACCACTATCCTTTTGAAATCATCTAGCATACTTTCATAGTTACTTAACCTACTAAGCTGTTTATAATCTATATATATAACTGGATGCTTACCAAAATGTTCATTAAAAATTTGCTCATGTTTACAAATTTCTAAATTGTTATTCTTAAATAACTTGTAATTTCTTGTTGTTTTTACATTCTTAGGTCTACCTTCTCTATCGACCTCAATTTCCAAAAATCTTTTCAGCATATCTGCATTTGTTGATTTTCCAAATCGACGTGGAGCTGTTATGAGAATTTTTGATGTTCCCCTAAAAACGTCCTTTATTAGTAATGTTTTATCAACAAATGCACTTGTTTTCACAATTGTTTCAAAATCTGCTTCACCAAAATCAAATGTATTTTCTGTTGTATCCTATAAATAACCAGAATCAGTCAGATAACATTTAAACAATTCTTTTTAAACAATACACTTATTCTAAGTTTAACATTGCCAATATAAAAAAATCAAAGAAAAACAAAAGTTTCTACAACTTCAAATATATGAAATCGAGGACTGAAATCTGAACCTAAAACTTGAATTTATTGATTTAAAATATTTTGTAAGAACAAAAGATTTATTATTTTCAACATACATCAGATACGTATATTCAAAAATAAATGTTGTAACGATCTGAAATGTTTCAGTCGTATCCTGTAAAATGTGTACACCTGTTTTTATGTGTATTCAGTGTTAGTGTGGTGTGTTCGTCTCACACCTGTAGTTACATTAATAGTTGTCGCTACCAAAGTCCGTAGTGTGGTCACAATTATCAGTACAACCTACCTGTAATTTCATAGGGATTGCGAGTCCCGGGTGGCGCCAAATTGTTTATTTTAAAACAATTAAATTTGATAATTAACAAGTTAGATGGGTGTTATCAGCATTGACAGCAGGAGCGTTCAAATGGTTCCCGCCTCTGTATAGCTTACTGTATTGCCCACTTGGCAAGAGCGCTAGTCGTCTCCTCAGTGAAATTGCTAACACACACATATATTATATATTTACCTATGAAATAAAACAATGGTAATACTCTGTACTGTAATTTTAATTATGGTTTGGTCATTAATCAATGTGACAAAAAAATATTCTAAATTAGTTTTCAATAAAACTGCTCCGGCTTAAATCATGAAACATAAATCTCTGGGCTGACGAAATTGATTTTGAAATGAGTTACACTGATGCCGACATGGCGTCTGTTTGTACACTATATATTAACTCTCTCAAAATTTGGAGTTCTTTGGATTATAAAGAAAACATAAAAGATGGTTACATTAAAAAAGTACACTACCGTATCTTATCCATACTTATATGGTATAAAGTGTGTTTACAAATTGTTCGGCAGTGTAGTAAAGTTGTTACAAATTTCGCACATTAATGTGAGGTTATTTCTAAGTTAACAATTGTTTTACGTAAGGTTATTATTATTCAATCCTTGAAAGAAAATTAATTTTGCTTAATAGTCAGAATTTTTTGATTGATGTGAGAAATATTTAAAGTGCTTTTATTCCGGGGATTATTGTATTTAATTGATACTTATCAGTTCAGAAGGTTACGATGTGTCGTTGTTCTGGGGTAATGGAAATTCATCAATTTTGGGGTGACTTAGGCTGCTGGCATCTTCTTCTAATTTGTCTTGGGAATTTCTGCTATTTAATTTTGTTTATTTGGTTCCTGGACATCTGTTAATATTTGAAACTCTTCATCTCCTCGTCACTGGTTCATACTGTTGACTTCTGAACGTTTTTCAAACTTTTTAAAATAAAATTTCGGTCATCTCAATCTTGCGTACCTCTTGCCCAAGCGTCATTTTTCCAAGTAAGTAAATTTAACGGAAAATTAGTAACCAACGGCCTGTTTCTATGGTAACAGAAACCCTTTGATTGGTTAAGGCCGAGATTAAAACATTGTTATTATATTTGAAATTTTTATTCAAATTTATTATATATTTTCTGATTGATTTTATTCTTCTGTCTTCCCTTCTCGGTAATAAATATTATCACTATTGTGTTTATTTCCTTTCAAAGATTAAAACAATACCTCATAAGGTCATGTTCTATTATATATTAACTTTTGTCTAATTATGTTGACATTTGATAATTACATATTTCTTTTAATTTAATCTCTTATAGTAACCTTTTTCTTTTAAAATGGTTTATACATAATTACTGGCTAGTTACTTGCCTTAGATTTGTACATTTCCTTGTTAATTTGTTATAATTTGTATTTGTGTGTTTCTGACAGTTAGGCATGTTCATAGGCCTAAGTACCCATTATGGTATTTTACTTATTTCATTTAAATTAGATTTCATTTCAGCCTGATGGGCTTTATTTTGTTATTAAAATTGGTTGTGTTGTTTTTTGAGTCTGTTTGTGTTCTGATTACACGTCAAGATTATTTTCTATATCTTAGTATTTAAAACATAACAATTAGGCCTATGGACTGAAAGCTTCCTTCAGCCATATCCTATTCATAAAATTAAAACGAACAATTCTTTTCAAGTTATTAGTTACTGTTGGTTTAACATTCATTTCATCCTTTTTCTATTATTTTGAGTGAGAAATATCATCACTTCCTTCAAACTTATTAAACTTATTTTCCCTTCAAACATAGGGTGTTTTTTAATTATATACTTAAATTCTTAATTCATTACTACTTCTTTTCTCCATTCCATGTTAACACAAACTGTTTTTACATGGGCTTTCTCCCTAAATAACGTTATATCCTTTCCTTATCTCTACTTTAAATACTATTTCTAATTATCCTTAACTACATAATTTTCTACAAGCTCACTCTTAAATCATTTATTGGTTCATCAATGACTTACTAAGTGTTTTCTTATCTATTACTACCTTTTTATTATTTATAATATCTTTTTCCACTTATCACTTTCACCTTTAATTAATTGGTGTTTATCACTGATACACTCACTATTTTGGGGTATTTACCCATTCACTATTGCACTTTTTCACTGTTTATGTTAAGTGTTTTTCAGTGGGTAATCCCTATAATTATTTCTCTTTCTCTTTCTCACCTTCTCACTTTCTCACTATTTCTTTCATTATAAAATTATACATAGTATTAATGATATTTTGCTATATATTTCACTATATCTAACTCTAATATTTGGGTTAGTGTACTTTTCTTTACTAGGTTACTTTTTACTGTTTTTGTTTAAAACAGGTATATAAATTATCTCATTTACAATAATATTTATTTCCATTAGTGGATAATTATCGGGGTTTATTTACAATATTCTATATTTGAGCGTACCATTTCTCCCTTTTATATGTGATGTTTCTTATTTCTTGGTTTCACTTCGTTTCCTCTTCCTTCTTCTGCTTCTTCTTCTCCTTCATCTTCTTCATTTTCAATTGTCTTCATTTTAATTCGGTTCTCCTCCTCTCGTCTGGTTTAATTTTATTTAGTTATAGGAATTCGTTCACTTCCTTTAATTGTCTTTATTCTTCTTTGGTTCTGGTTTCTTCCCGTCTTCTTTTGTTAGTTCCTGTTTGTTTGGTCAATCACTTTTTTTCTTGTTTATTTTTCGTGGTTCCCTTCTTCTTTTGTTTCCTGTAGTTGGGTCAATCACTTGGGTTGGGTAATGTCGTCGTTTGTCGTGTCATAGTTTTTATATTTTATTTATATTTTATCATTTTATTTACTATGAAGTACATTTACATTTAGAATTATCTTTTTTATCCCTGGTACTGGGGTGGCTTATTTGTGTTGTAACAATGTCTACATTATTAATAGCCATATCTTCTGCCATACGCCCATATATTTGAAATTTTCATAAAAATCATTTGAATTTTTGAAAGTTTGTTACAGGTTTACTTTGAGATAGGAGATACTATAACCACAGTTCAACTGAGTCTTTAGAGAACCACTAGTTAGGTTTATTAGAACCTTCCTATATTTCACCTACACTCACAAAGTACTGAATATCTTGTAATGGTTAGCAAATACACAATTTTATTTATACATATACATTGAAAATAAAGGTTAAAAATATTAGTTAACATGAAATCAAAATTTAAGTTATCAGATTTTGTTGTCCATGGTAGGTCTGAGTATCAATAATGATATGTACACACTTTTCTGAGATGGAACATTTAACATTTTAGATACATCTTTTATTTAACCTGTGCCGAAGCTTGTAACAAGTGAAAGCTGGCTAAGGCAACAGTACTTTTTGTTATTTTTATCTAAAATATTAGTGTTTCATGTCAGAAAAGTGTATACATATGGTATCATTATATCATTATTCAAATTTATAGTTCTCACATGTAGTAAGAAATATTCACTTGAAATATTCACTTTTATTCAGATACTTTCTTTTTCATCCCTTTCCAAAGAAGTCTTACTTGACTTAATCTTGTTCTTTCCTGGTTTTGAAGCTATTATAGAAAAACCTATACAGCATTCAGAGCAGACCAGGCTCAATGTGGACTGTAGCGTCACTGAATTGGAGTAGAATAGAAAAATACAATTTTAAATAAGTCTTTATCACAAATATTTGCTTGCCTACAGATATAGGAGTTACAGCCTGTGAAATTTTGTTATGTGGTAATCTAAAATATATCAAGAAACACTAAATAATGATGGATAATAATGTAGCAAATACATCTGGAGGAAAAACTATGTCTCTCTCTGTGCCAGGAGAAATCCTGAAAGAAATTATTAAAAAGAAACTGATAAAATATAGTCACGTATGTGTGAGCATGAATGGAATGTTAAAGAGGAAGAACATGGAAACAGTGGAAGATGGCCTTAAAAGAACACAAAAAGTAACTATAGGCATTCAGAGACAGAAACAGACAAGATAATTCTGATTATTATATCTGATTATTAATATATAGTCATATGATTTTTATCTGATCTATGACTAGTGATGAAGAAGAAGAAATATTCTAACATTAATATACCTTGGATTTCGTTGTCCATTACGTGTCCGTTGATTAACTAAATATAATTACCGGTATGTCACTACCGACTGGGAACGCAAAGTTTTTTATAGGTAAAAACGTACAAGTTTTACATTATACCCTGAACCAGTTTTCGCTTTTTAAAAAGCTTCTTCAGAGGCTGCCGTTGGGAGCACTGTCCATCTTGTTCTTGGCGACGGTATCAACTTTGGAAGGATCGATGTTGTGTGTGTGGGGTGTGATATGTTCGAATAATGCGAGTGATTTGAATTGTGTCTGTTCATTTAGGATGTCGTCTTTATGTGTTTTTGTGTGTTTGTATATTTCCAGTTGTTCAAGAGTGTCTAGTTTTCAGCCTTTTGTGTGTAGGCCTACGTGTAGAATCTCCATGTTATTGTCGATGTTTTAGTATGTGTGGTTTGCTTCAATGAGGTGGTTTGCAAAGGTGAATTCTGTAGTGGAGTGTAGTCCCTTTGTGTGTTCAATGTATCTTTGTTTGAGACTACATCGTGTCTGGCCTATGTAGAATTTTTTACAATCTGAGCAGTTTAGTTTGTAAACACCAGGTAGATCGAATTTGTTTTGTGCTTTGTGTGTGTGTTTTGATACTTGATAGTGTGTGTTCTGTTTTGTTTGTAGTTTTGTAAGCAATTCTGTATCCTGCTTTTTTGAATTTGTGGACTATTTTTTCAGTTTGGTTATTGATGTATGTTAGTGTTATGAATTTGTTGTTTTCTGTATTTGTCTGTTATTTGTTTTGTGTAGGAGTTTATTGACTATTGTTCTGTTGTATCCGTTGGATTCTGCTAGATATTTTATTGTGTTTAGTTCGTCTTTGTAGTCTTTTTCATCTAGTGGGATGTTGTTAAGTCTATGTATCATAGTTCTGAAGGCAGCTAGTTCGTGTAACATCCCACTAGATTCGAACATACCACACCCCACACACACAACACATATCCTTCAAAAGTCGATACCGTCGCCAAGAACAAGACGGACAGTGCTCCCAATGGCAGCCTCTGAAAAAGGTTTTTATAAACCGAAAACTGGTTCAGGCTATAAGGTAAAACTTTTACGTTTTTACCTATAAAAAACTTTGTGTTCCAAGTCGGTAGTGAATTAATTATATTTAGTTAAGTAACGGACACGTCATGGACAATGAACTCCAAGAACAGTCAAGATAAATTTGTGATGGAGCCTGAAGTTCATTTTGGTCCTGTAGTATCAGCAGGTGTGCTATGGTAGAGTAAGAAGTATTTTATTGCACACTACTTTAGAATGAAATTCATTTTTAAAGCTTACTTACCATCATTTGTAATGAGTGGTCAGTCTTCTATCAAAAGAGTGAATATTTATTAGAAATTAAAGGCAACTGGTTTGTAGCAGCTTCCTATATTTTTCTGCACTTGGCCAAAGGCAACTGGTTTGTAGCAGCTTCCTATATTTTTCTACACTTGGCCAATATTTTCATTATTTCGCGTTAACTAAAAAAAAAAAAGTTAATTTATTTGCAAATATTGAACAATTAATTTACATCTCAACAATTAATCACCCATTTATTTGGCGACAGGTTTCAAATAGGCCGAGTTATTTGATGGTTTCCAAGCTCAAGCCATAGTTAAATATCGGTATGGAGAACCATACATGACTTCCATGTTCTATGATGTATATTTAAAATCATTTTTGAAACTACTTCTTACTTCAGCCTTAACCACAGTACTGTGGTCACTAACATATACCACCTCACGTTAGCGCACTCGATTTTCACTGATGATGGCAGTCGATGGCACTTCCGAAACTTCTGGTTTTGCAGAAAATCACTGGACTACGGCCAAACGGCCTGGAAGGAATTTTAACAACAAACTACTTCTTTGTTGCCGATAATGTAGTACACAAAAAATTATCCCCTCCCCCTTAACTATCATTTTCATTTATTGAAAATTACCCCTCCACCTTCAACTACCCTTTTCATTTATAGATATTTCATCTACCTTTCTATAGTGGCTTATTATGACCTTCTTTTCAGGATACTTTATTTATCAAAATTAAGTACTTTACTCTTGTTAAAACATAAAATGTTGCAGGTAAACTACCCCTTTCCCTTAACCAATTTTCACCAAAATCAACAGATCTTGAGTACTCTGCAACTCAGGCACATATGCAAAAAATTATTTGATTATGTTTGAATTTACGACAGTTATTGTTCATCATAGAAAAAAAACCTCAATACTGATGTTTTGACTTTAGCTGTGGAAGTTATCTTAACTTCTTAATCTTACTTCACTAGTGTACTTTTCTTTCAACATCAGTTCAAACTGGTAATTTTATTGACAAAAGTTAATTTATAGTGTTATTTATCAGTACTTCACACACACGCTTTTAAATACATTTTTACAACTGAAAGTAAACAAATACATTATACATAAAACATATTAATGATCACAAATTTGCTGTTTCATAGTTTGCAAACTTTTAAAGTTTCCATGTAACAATTTGCCAGTTGACTGACAACTTTTACAATCAACATTTCTTATGATGGTTTCTTACGCTGGACATCTTGGATTATCAAACATTCTTTATTATGTAGTAACAAATGTAAACATTTTAATCATTCAAAAAAAACCCAAATGGTACAAAGTTAACATAAACTATTCAATGAAATATTTTACAAAGATCACAAAACGTTCTTGAATCACAACACAGCTGCTACTAGTGAACTATTCCTAATTAAACCAGTGATTAGGCAAAAGAATGTAAAAGAAAATATAGAACTGTTATGCTCATACAAGCAATAAACTGTAATGAGGTCAAGCATACATTAAACCTCTCAAATTAAATTTGATTTAAATAATAATAATAAGAATAATTAATTAATAATTTTTAAAATAACCATCTTACTAAAGTGAATAATATCAGTGCCTTGTTTATATTATAGCTTTTAAGAGGTTAATCTACAAATTTTTTTTATTAGATGACAATTTATATTTGTATGTAGAAATACAAAACTAGACATGAAGAAAGAAACATAAACTGCAAACGTGTTCCAGAAATTGCTTACAACATGTTCTAGAGAATTCTATAACTTTCTTCCTCAAATATTATTATATAAGGGCTCACATCAGGGCCAGCGCAAGGGCCATGTGAAACATGCGGCCGCAAGTGGCACCGGCGAAGCGGCGGCGCGCAGCGCGCTGAAACTGAAATATAAAATTTGGTGCCCCTGAATACCTACAATTTTTTTTAAGTATTAAATACAGCTATTTTATTTAACAGTGCTCAACACTTACTATTTAGCGTGTTTGAAACAAATGAAACGAAGCGCCAAGGACATCGATTTGTAACACACTTAGAGCGCCTGCAAAAACAACTACTTTGCTTCAACGCATACTACTTGTACCGCTTGTGTGGTATCATACTAGAGCAGACGCTTGGCGGCTGCCTTGTATTTGTTATTGTTGACAACCGCAAGGTGGGAGGTGGTGTGGTGACTCACTCATTGCTTGAGCTGCGCATGCGTGCACAATATTTTCCTGTCACAACACGAAACCTGACCCCAACAGTACAGTGTCAACAAAACAAGTGCAATACACACACCAACTGTCTGTGTCTGTCCGGTTAATTCTTTGTTATGAGTATCCAGTGAGTCGTGAGTGGCGCGGATCGCAAGTGAATACAATGTTTATGTGTATACCAACCAGTTTAATAATAATAATAATTACTCTTTACTAAAATAACTTATAGGACTAACACTAGTGAGTTTATGTGTTTATCGACATCGTTTATGTCAGTACTCAGTATAAACAGTAAGGCAATATCAATAATACCATGGCGGAAAAAAGAAGCCTTCGGGTACGTTTTATAGAAAACGCAAAGCAAATATAGAAAGAGAAGACCAAAAGCAGGCCAAAGCAATGAGTAAATTTTTCTTTAGATCAGAACCATTTAGTGCTGATGCTGAAGCTGAGCCTTCTTTCATTGAAAGCAGCGTTGAACTTGAACCTCAAAACGTTGAACAGTATACACTGCAGGTAAGAGTGCATTTATTAGTATTAGTTTAGTAAATAAAATCTTAACCTTAACGATATACAGTATATGTTTAGCAAAATACTAATACTTAGGCCTAATAACCAATGTATACAATTTTTTAGTGTTTTGCACAAACTATTTAAAAAAATGTTAAGCCAAGCGATTTTACAATAATTTACATATTTATATTTAACGTTTAAACAACTAGCCTATTATTAATGCATCTCGTTCAATCAAAGCTGTATCATTATTATTGTGTAAATATATGTTTCGGAATTCCGATTCCGAGGGAAATGTGGTCATTCCATCACTATCATTGAACTCACTTCAAGACTGCGGAGAGTGGCCAGCCAAAATTACAGATGACATTCGTCAAATACTTGTCAAGAAAGGCCCTGTACAGGTTAAAAATTTTAATTTTCCTATTGACAGTAGCTCAGGCAGAAGGTTCACAGTTGCCAATTACAAAACGAAATTACCGAATGGAGAAGAAATTGCCAGGGAATGGCTCGTGTATTCAACATCAAAAAATTCAATATTTTGTTTTTTTTGCAAGCTCTTTAGTAATGATGATATATCCCTTTCTGGAACAGAGGGGTACTCTGATTGGCAAAACATGTCAACGTTTTTACGCCACCATGAAAAGTCACCTTCTCACATAAAAGCTTCCCTTTCTTATCGAGAACTTTTCCAAAGGTTGCGGTTAGGCAAAACCATTGATGATCAGAACCAACGTATCATTAAATCTGAAACTGAACACTGGTATGAAGTTTTGAAGCGACTTCTTTGCATAGTGCAGTTCCTTGGAACTCAAGGGTTAGCTTTTCGTGGTACAAGTGATACGATTTTCAAAGAAAATAATGGAAACTTTTTAAAACTAGTAGAACACATTTCTAGATTTGATACTGTTCTTTCTGAACATCTTCGCAGGATAACTTCCACAGAAAGTCATGTAAATTATTTAAGCAAACAAATTCAAAATGAGTTCATTGCTCTACTTTCTTGTAAAATTAATGAACACATATTAAGTGAACTGCAGAAAGCTACATATTATTCTATTATTCTCGACTGCATTCTTGACGTAAGTCGCAAAGAACAAATGACGATAGTAGTTCGGTTTTTTCATGCAGTGTCAGGAAAAGAAGTAATCGTGAGGGAACACTTCCTTGTATTTGTTCAGGTCTCTGAAACATCTGGTGAGGGGTTAGCAGCCTGCTTGTTAGACGAGCTGTCAAAAAGAGGAATACCCTTACAAAATATGCATGGCCAAGGCTATGATAATGGGTCAAACATGAAGGGGAAAAATGTGGGCGTTCAAAAAAGGATTCTTGACCTCAACCCACGGGCCTTTTTCATCCGTTGTGGAAGCCACTCACTAAACCTAGTTGTCAATAATGCAGCCCTTTCCTGCATTGTAGCTGTAAACTTCTTCAGTATTGTTCAAGAGATTTATAATTTTTTTTCTGGATCTACTCATAGATGGAATATATTAACAAATCATGTCACAAATTTGACTGTAAAACCTCTAAGTGAAACCCGCTGGGAGAGCAGGATAGATGCCCTTGAACCTTTGCGATACCACATTGATGAAGTGTACGACGCTGTCTATGAAGCTACTACAGATGCCAAGATTGATGCTTTTGGGATGCTATTGGCATTGCCAAGAAACTAACAGATTTCCGATTCCTCTGCTGTTTAATCACTTGGTATGATGTTTTGTTCAGAATAAACTTAGTAAGCAAAACACTACAGAGGAAAGTAGTCAAATCTGCAGAGCGCTTTGAAGCTAACTGAAAGTGTGAAGACATTTTTGGACAATATGAGGTCGGAAAATGGACTTAATAGTGTCATTACAGACGCAAAGGAACTGGCCGAAAAACTGGGAATCAGTCCAGAATTCACTGATGAAGTTGTGGTGAGCCCAAGAAAGACTAAAAGACAATTTTCATACGAGGGTAAAGATGATGAACCTGTGAAGTCTGGGAAGGAATCTTTCAAAGTAAATTTTGTTGTTGTTGTCCTCGACACTGCAATAAATTCAGTAACAGAGAGGTTTGAACAAATGGAAAACCACAGCAAACATTTTAAATTTCTCTATGACATCAAACAATTAGAGAAATGTGAAAAAGATGCAATCAGAGAACAGTGCAGAAACCTAGTCAGTATTGACGGCAGATGATAAGAGTGACATCAATGGGGAGGAACTGCTGAGGGAAATCATCATTTTAGCTCCAATGTTCTCCAAAGATAGTTGCCCCGAGACAACATTATCTTACCTCACAACAAACGGTATAATTGACATTTTTCCCAATGTGTTTGTTGCCTTAAGAATTCTGCTTACCCTCCCAATATCAGTGGCCAGCGAAGAAAGGAGTTTTTCAAAACTGAAGATAATAAAAAACTACTTGCGGTCAACCATTTGTCAGGACCAACTAAGTGGATTAGCAACGTTGGCGATTGAAAACCAAATTCTAAACACTATCGATACTGATTCAATTTTGAAAGACTTTGCCAAGCTAAAAGCTAGAAAAGTATGTTTTTAAATGTTTACTTGTAATTCATTAAAATACAGTACATGTATCAATCAATTTGTTCATGTTATTCATGTAATCCCCTATTCTTATGGTTTCATCACAATTTGTGAAAAAATTGTGTTGACTTATTTCTGGGTGTAACCTCATGTTTGTTGTACTGCACAGTACAAATGTATTTAATTGTTTGTTTGTAAATTTACATTACATACTAAACCCATTAGGTGGTTCATTAATAAAAAAACCAAAAAGGGGGAGAAGTATGGTTTGTTTATATATAAGTTTTATATATATATATATATATTGTAACGTAGCGGTTATTTAGAGGTGTTATTTAGCGAAACGTCCGTCTGATTCAAGCCCCAATGTTGTAAGCGCCAATTTGTAACGTTGCGGTTAGAGTGTGTCTCTCCGATCATTAAATAGTACTTTACTTAATGGAACCTTTGTTTTATTTGCCCCACGTTGTTAGCGTCAATTTGTAACGTTCTCCTCGAGCGTGTCCCTCTGATCGGTCCGAACACCTCTTAGCAGTCGCCACTTATGAATTATAAAGACTGAAGTTTAAATAAAGTTGTTGGTAATGTTACTCAAACAAAGCAGAAATCGAGTGTGTGTGATTTGGGTTAAGTAGGGAAGTGGTTTAGCCTTCTTTTGAAGAGAGAGCAAGTACCGTTTGTTTACTCTCGGTTTAGACGATTTCTAAATTTTTTCAAATATTCGCCGTGAACCGAATCAGCTGATTTTGACACTAGTCTCCAAATATAGGTTAACCAGACGACACTGTGGCAGAATACGACCCGGTGGCTCGTCCTCTTCTTATTTATTCTGAAACCCACTACAACTACCCACTACAATAAAGGAAACACATTTTTATTATTCAATATCATTTCTCAATAATATTTATTAAGAATATTATTGGTTTTTTCTCTTCCGCCAAAATACAAATATCACAATCGATCTTTTCATTAACTAGTACATGATATCGACTTCATTGAGTAAACATGGAATTGTCAAAAAATATATGGTTTTTGACCAAATTTTATACTATTTTTAAAACATCAATCAACATATAATTCTTTTATTTATTTCCCCAGGGTTAAGGGTAAGTTCTTTTTGTTATGAGATGGTCAGAAATGGATAATTATACTACGCTTTACAAATATAGAAAAAAAAATTCAAAAATGTTTATTTCGCATAATACGTAGTTCTGGAGTTGTCCGTAAGAGAGCAGATTGCGTTTGTTTTTATTAAAACATGTGATTACACTTTAATCGTTTCTGTACTGCACGACCATTCAGTTTGAGTTTTCTTCGTTAAATATTAAAAGAAATGTTTATATTACCTCTCTTCTTGAAGTTCTTACTTGGGTGAAGCCGTTTCTCAGGTGGTGTTCGTATTTGGTTGTAATTTCATAACCGTCCAGCAAATATTATCTCGTTAAAACTCGAACTCGGCTAGGCTATGCCTACTCGTCCAAAATGGTTTTTTTCACTTTTATTATGGAGTATAGCAAGTTAACTTTGATAACTAAGGTAGTAGTACATCATGTTTATACTGTTATTTAATTTTGTAACAATTTTGTGCTTTTCAAAAGGTTTCGAAAGGATATTTTAATAAAATTTTTGTCTCATCATTTTGTCAACCGGACAGGTTTCAATTTCAAATTCGATTAACAATACTTGTTATTTCGTTACTCTTAGTAACCCATAATTTTTTATATACCTTTTTATTGGTTCTGCTATTTACTTTTTAGTATATAGGCGGTTTGTAATTATTATAAATTTATTTTTGATTTACAGAAAAATAATTCTTTTTAATTTTGGTTTCTTTCCCAATTTGATTTACATAATAGTTTTCTGTTTATTTTCTTATAACTTTGGATATAAGTATTTAATATTTTTATTAACTTTAAATGAATTTATATATTATTTATTAATCTCTCATAGTATTCTTACACTGAACTATTTTCTTCTGCCTTTCCCTCATACAGTATTATTTTAATTTTTATTATCATCTGATATTTAAATCTTTTATTTTTTTAATAAAACCCTGGGTTATCTTATACAATAAAACAATTATTTTATAAAATATAAAATTAACATAGGTACTACACAATATAAATCCTACAATAACTAAACAAAATACATAATTCGTTAATAGCATCATAGTCTACTATCATAGTTTATAATTCTCACATCTACAGCACAATTCTGTAAGAAGTTCCCTTCACCTTCACTTATTACCTCATTGGGTACACTATAACTCACTTGTCACTGTATATCACTTTAATATTGTTTATAATGTTTAGTGATACAATTTAGTTTTGAGCTCGTTATAGTTTACCCATTTCTGACCTTGATGGTATTACAAGAGTTATCATTTATGGGGACTGGGTTATGTACCGTTACATAAAGCCCCCCCACTAGAACAAATTTATTTTGGTTTTACTCGTTTACTAAAATAAATTGTTGATTGTTTCAATTCTCCTAATATTCTTGGCTTTTATTCTTCATAATATCTTCCTTTATTTCAAACTGGTTGTAAACTGACTGGTAATTCAGACTGGTGGTAATTGCTGTTTTCTTACTCTACTCTCTCTCTCTCTCTCTCTCTCTTGGAGGCAAATTCATTATCGATTTATTTCTCTGGGTAGTGGTACTTCCACATTTTATTTGATAAGGACTGGTCACACTAATCATATTAAACTTGTTTTAACACTCATTTCTATTTACTTTTCTAAATTAGCTTTATCAATTAAGCTTTTGTCTGCTATCTTCCTTCTATTTTCTTCATCTATACTTCTGGAATCCAATATCACTCTTTTCAGCTATTTTATAATTATTATCCCTTAAATATTCAATTTCCCTAACATTTTTCCCTATCCTGTGCGGTGGTACCAGTCGGGTGGCCACTTTTGGGTCCATACTCCTCTGTCCATCCTTACACCTTCTGAGACCAGGGGAACATCATCCCTGCTCAGGAAAATTATTGCCGGAACATTTCTACGGTCAATACATAAAAATAAAAAAATTATAAGTAGTAGTCAACTAGCGACTAGTACTAAACACTTTTGGGATTCTTCATACTGTAGCTGTTTGCACTTATTTATATATTTCTTCTTCTCCTTGATTCCTTCTTCTTTTCCATTAACTAATAGCATATAACATTATTGATAGGCCTTATGTTAAAATTCTTTTGACTTTACTTCTTGTGACATATTTCTCCGTATCATTTCTTCTTATATAATCTTTAATTCCGAGAAATTCTAATTATTGTATTAATTATCATCCTCCTTCAGTTTCATTGGAGTCATTAAATTATTCTTTATTCTTCTTATCTGAGCACATTACCATCAATTGTTTTTGTTCATTTAATTTTTCTTCTGTTTGTTATCATTAAAAATTTTACTTTTTCCTATTATTTCATTTTAAATCAATTCTTTATAACTCTTATTTACTAATCTGTTCTTACTTTTTGTTAAATCACATGGTTTCAAAATATCTTAAATCGTATTATTTCTGAATAAATTAAGTAAGTTGTCCTTACGTACTTTTGGAATTTTGGGGTTTTCTTCCGCTATTCAATGGGTTGCTGGGTCGGTTTTCAGAATTTCAGTCCCCTTTTCTGGTTTGTTATTATTTAGGTTAACCATGGTCCATTAACTCAGGTACTACATGTTCTCGGATTACTGGGGTGTCCATAATGATTTTTGTCCTTGTTAAATATCTCTCGTGTATCTGGTACTGTAACTCGGCTGATACCAAGTCTTCATTGAAGTCACGGTTTTCCGTCATTGTTAGTTCTTTTTTAACTAACAGGTATTGCACCTCCTCTGACATAACATATTCACTCATTTTTAATATCATTCCATTCCCGTTTTCCTCTGGATTATTTACCAAATTTTTGAATGATATATTCCGTCTTGATGATATGACTGATATCTTCTGATGCACTTCAATCGTCGACATTTTTAACTGATATTTAAATTTATTCAAGTTTTTTGTTATTATTCTATGGTGGTTTACCTTTGATATTTTTATTGAGTTTTGTCTATAATTTCTAACTTTATTTAACTCCCTTTGTTTATTAATGGGAGGGTTAAATATATTAATTAATCCACCCTTTCTCATCTCCATTTCTTCTTTTGTATTGAATATTTTCTTTCTCCATATTTTCCTTATTTTCTTGATATTCTCTTCCATGGTTTGGATCTTCTCCTTGTCCTTTCTATTCTTATTTTCAGATAGCAATGCATTCTGGTCTTCTCTAATTTCTGTTTCCTTGCTACTCTCTTCTGTGTTTGGACTTACTATAATACCTTCGGAAGTGCTGTCTAACATTTCATCCAAATTATTAAAACCTTCATCCATTTGCTTATTTGTCTCCTCCTTGTATTTATCTGCTTTTTGGCTAAGTGTGTTACTGATCATGTCAATCTTTGCATGAATTTGTTTTATATTTTTATTACTTTCTTCAAATTTTGGGTTCATATGTTCCCTTTGTCTGTTAATAATTTCTTTCAGTTCATGGTATTGTTCATTCATGGTTTGTTTGATATTTCCATGAATGGTCTCTATTTTTTTCATTTAGTTGTTTGACTAAACTTTCCTGAATGCTATCTATTTTCTCATTGGTCTGTCTATTTTGTTCCTCCTGTTTCTTAAAATTCTCCTTATTTTCCTCATTGGTTTGCTTCAAGTTTTCCTCCTGTTTCTTAAAATTCTCCTTATTTTCCTCATTGGTTTGCTTCAAGTTTTCCTCCTGTTTCTTAAAATTCTCCTTATTTTCCTCATTGGTTTGCTTCGAGTTTTCCTCCTGTTTCTTAAAATTCTCATCTATTTTATCAAACTTCTCGGCTATAAATCTCATCATGTCTTGCCAATTTGGTTCTCTCCTGGCTTCCGCTTTATCTGGTTGGTCCCCTTGGGCATCCTCTTCCACTATTTCCTTTTCCGTGCTCATAATTGCTTCAGTTTCTTCTTTATCACCCACCGGTTGTTCCATTTCACTGTCCGTAAATATTTCTATCTCTCGTTCCTGTCCACCTTCTTCCTTCTCCTTTTCTTCTGCCCTCTTCTTCAATCTGCCTCTGGTATTATGCATTTCTTGTTTTCTCATAACTGCAGACGATAATTAGATTTTTTGGTATATTAATTTATTAAATATATCAAAATTCTTTTCTAATTACAGCCCTTTTACGTTGAGCGCCAATTTGTAACGTAGCGGTTATTTAGAGGTGTTATTTAGCGAAACGTCCGTCTGATTCAAGCCCCAATGTTATAAGCACCAATTTGTAACGTTGCGGTTAGAGTGTGTCTCTCCGATCCTTAAATAGTACTTTACTTAATGGAACCTTTGTTTTATTTGCCCCACGTTGTTAGCGTCAATTTGTAACGTTCTCCTCGGGCGTGTCCCTCTGATCGGTCCGAACACCTCTTAGCAGTCGCCACTTATGAATTATAAAGACTGAAGTTTAAATAAAGTTGTTGGTAATGTTACTCAAACAAAGCAGAAATCGAGTGTGTGTGATTTGGGTTAAGTAGGGAAGTGGTTTAGCCTTCTTTTGAAGAGAGAGCAAGTACCGTTTGTTTACCCTCGGTTTAGACGATTTCTAAATTTTTTCAAATATTCGCCGTGAACCGAATCAGCTGATTTTGACACTAGTCTCCAAATATAGGTTAACCAGACGACACTGTGGCAGAATACGACCCGGTGGATCGTCCTCTTCTTATTTATTCTGAAACCCACTACAACTACCCACTACAATAAAGGAAACACATTTTTATTATTCAATATCATTTCTCAATAATATTTATTAAGAATATTATTGGTTTTTTCTCTTCCGCCAAAATACAAATATCACAATCGATCTTTTCATTAACTAGTACATGATATCGACTTCATTGAGTAAACATGGAATTGTCAAAAAATATATGGTTTTTGACCAAATTTTATACTATTTTTAAAACATCAATCAACATATAATTCTTTTATTTATTTCCCCAGGGTTAAGGGTAAGTTCTTTTTGTTATGAGATGGTCAGAAATGGATAATTATACTACGCTTTACAAATATAGAAAAAAAATTCAAAAATTTGTTTATTTCGCATAATACGTAGTTCTGGAGTTGTCCGTAAGAGAGCAGATTGCGTTTGTTTTTATTAAAACATGTGATTACACTTTAATCGTTTCTGTACTGCACGACCATTCAGTTTGAGTTTTCTTCGTTAAATATTAAAAGAAATGTTTATATTACCTCTCTTCTTGAAGTTCTTACTTGGGTGAAGCCGTTTCTCAGGTGGTGTTCGTATTTGGTTGTAATTTCATAACCGTCCGGCAAATATTATCTCGTTAAAACTCGAACTCGGCTAGGCTATGCCTACTCGTCCAAAATGGTTTTTTCACTTTTATTATGGAGTTAACTTTGATAACTAAGGTAGTAGTACATCATGTTTATACTGTTATTTAATTTTGTAACAATTTTGTGCTTTTCAAAAGGTTTCGAAAGGATATTTTAATAAAATTTTTGTCTCATCATTTTGTCAACTGGACAGGTTTCAATTTCAAATTCGATTAACAATACTTGTTATTTCGTTACTCTTAGTAACCCATAATTTTTTATATACCTTTTTATTGGTTCTGCTATTTACTTTTTAGTATATAGGCGGTTCGTAATTATTATAAATTTATTTTTGATTTACAGAAAAATAATTCTTTTTAATTTTGGTTTCTTTCCCAATTTGATTTACATAATAGTTTTCTGTTTATTTTCTTATAACTTTGGATATAAGTATTTAATATTTTTATTAACTTTAAATGAATTTATATATTATTTATTAATCTCTCATAGTATTCTTACACTGAACTATTTTCTTCTGCCATTTCCCTCATACAGTATTATTTTAATTTTTATTATCATCTGATATTTAAATCTTTTATTTTTTAAAACAAACCCTGGGTTATCTTATACAATAAAACAATTATTTTATAAAATATAAAATTAACATAGGTACTACACAATATAAATCCTACAATAACTAAACAAAATACATAATTCGTTAGTAGCATCATAGTCTACTATCATAGTTTATAATTCTCACATCTACAGCACAATTCTGTAAGAAGTTCCCTTCACCTTCACTTATTACCTCATTGGGTACACTATAACTCACTTGTCACTGTATATCACTTTAATATTGTTTATAATGTTTAGTGATACAATTTAGTTTTGAGCTCGTTATAGTTTACCCATTTCTGACCTTGATGGTATTACAAGAGTTATCATTTATGGGGACTGGGTTATGTACCGTTACAATATATATATATATATATATTGATTCTTGTGAGGTTTATGTTTAAAATTTATAGATATACATTGGTACATATTGGCGCCAAGTCCAGATCTTTGTCCCAAAAAAACCCCTTGAACCGGCCCTGGCTCACATGGCCACAGGCATGCTTTGACAGTATAATAGACACGAGTTGTTTGGTTGACTGTGTAAAACCATCAATAACCATGAATTGGTGACTGTACAGAACCTAACAAAAATAACCACTTGCCAGATTCAACAACTGTTGTAACCAGCCACTTCATTCTATACACTTTTGTGCCAATCCATTACATGTGACATTATGTGAGACATTACAATAACGTTAAGTTGTCATTTAAACCAACACACTATCTGTTTACCTTTTAAATATACAATTTTGCAATTGACTTTTAAATAAAATATCAGCACACCAATATTTTCAGTTCATTAACAATGGTCCTATTAACTGCCAATATTATTAAATGATAATGAGAGTAGCCTATGTTTTGTACACAGATTTTGTTACAACATACTGTGTTTTGAGTTGTCTATACAATAAAATAACCAAATCATGTTCCCATCAAAGCTTGGATTTTACAGGTAAAAAAAAAACAACTTCATTGTTTATTCTTTAACACCACAAATTAAACACAGAAATTCGAAATAAAATATGATTCAGTTCTATACTACTGACTGTCTGGAACGACCACTGTCAATATCGAATCCCCACACATTCCGTCAAATTAAACTTGCCGGTTCCCGTTAGCTACCATTCTTACTACAATAGTAATAGAAATGTACACTTAAAAACGCTGAAAAGAACTGCACAATACTAGTCATGCACAGCAGTACACCGAAGAAATAAAAAGAACTGCTAAACAAACTAACAGAAACACGTAATGCTTATATATTTGCGCTGGGCTTCGCTTGTACTTTATAACCTCACAAATTTCCTCTTCTTATATATTGCCAACGTTACCAAACAAAATGTCTCTCAAATTAATCAGTGGTAATGTATTTACCAATACCCTAGTGTCAAATATCGAACTCTTTATCTACAAATCAGTGACGCCTATGCTTACATGTCCATGACGTGTCAGTGGTGTGACCGTTCTAGATCTACCACCTATATTGATACATTTTGCCTCGTATCTTATCTCAAATACGAGGCTTTCATTTGAAACTTCTGTCCTCTATAGTTTGGATGCGATTAATCACACAGGACAAAATAATTGCGCACAAATTCAAAAAGTTTTTCGTTCATCATTCTTGTTTTGAAACATTCAGGTAGTATCGATACCGTGCCATAATCCGTCAGTGAAATTACTAAGTATCCAATCTTTAAACCTAACTTTCAACTCTACGTGGATAATACCAGAAGTGTTAGGTCGAACTTAAACGACCAGTAGAAATTACAAACAGAAATAACACTGTTGCATACCACTATAGAAAACAATTCCGATTAGCAGTTTCAAGCTTCACCGCAATTAGGCACTTGTACACCTCGGGGTTTCCCATTCCCGAGGTTTCAGCCCAGCCTCCCAGTGGCAGGAAAAGCAGGCACTGATTGTAGGGAGTGAAAATTGTCTGTCCGACTTCTGCGCCTAAGGGGTTGCGGCGGGCAGGATTCAAGAATGCTGAGGATGGTGATGGGTGGTTCTGTGGGGGTTATCGAGAAACTTATGGAGGATCGTCCAGCAACGTCCTCTTCAAATACAAAACTAAGCACCCTATAGTTAACCCCGCCACCATGACTACACACTCTTTCAAATTCCTAATCCTAATCCTAGACACATCTTTATTAAGCTGACTCGTACAATAATCACAGCCATAAAAGATGCCTCTATTATTTTACGTTTAATTCTTGGATTTTGTTGTCCATGACATGTCCGTCAATTAACTAAATATAAGTATATCACTACCGACTCAGACACAAAGTTTTTATTGGTAAAAACGTAAAAGTTTTACCTTATAGCCTGAACCAGTTTTCGCTTATTACAAGTTTCTTCAGAGGTTGCCATTGGGAGCGCTGTCAGTCTTGTTCTTGGCGACGGCGTAGACTTTTGAAGGATCGATGTTGTGTGTGTGGGGTGTGATATGTTCGAATAATATGTGTGATTTGATGTCGTTTTTATGTGTTTGTATATTTCCAATTGTTCAAGAGTCTCTAGTTTTCGTCTTTTTGTGTGTACGTGTAGAATATCCATTGTTGTCGATGTTTGTGTATGTGTGGTTTGCAAAGGTGGAATCGTTAGTGGAGTGTAGTGCCTTGCCAGGCATAGTCTTTGGCGTTTCACAGAAATACCGTAATCCACGTTCACACGGGAAGCTGTATAAATCATTTTTCATTCTAATTTACGTAGTTTGCACATGGTATTACGCAGAATTTCCTTAAATTGTTACGGAAGTGAAAGGCAGTACGCAGTCCATATTTAGTTGCGATCCTCCAAATTCTTTCCAAAGTGCGCCAAAAATATTGAATATCTAACCTATTCTTAATATCCTCGTCGTTTATATCGTGAGCGACCTTTCTCATACGTAAAGAGTTATTACTAAAACCTATGGCTATAGAAAAGTCGCTAACAATATAATTTTTTTTAACAAAATCCACCATTAGAACATTAACAAACCAAGCCATACCTCAGCTCGGGATTTTCAAGTGACACCTCTTTTTTGTGTGATCAGGATGGTTGGACAAATCGTGGACATACTGTCCCGTCATGAGTTGGTTTACGGTAAACCGTAGTGTACACACTATCCTGATTACAAGAACACACTAACATATCCAAGAACGACAGGGAAATATTACTTGCAAACTCATACGTAAACTTAATAAAATGAGTTAAATTATTTAGATACTCAAAAAATTCCATTAGTTTTTCTTTTCCATGTTGCCAAATAACAAAGGTGTCATTATCATACTTAACGCAAAGCTTAGGTTTGGCGATTTGATATGTATATGTTAGCCAATGCGGGAGGTAGTGATGAGCCCGTCTGTAGTCCCCCCCTTCTGAGTAAAACCCATCTTTGAACTGAAAGTAAACTGCCTTAAGACATAGGTCCAATAATTCCATAACGTCTCCTATCGGTAAATCTGTCCGTGTGGACAGTGTTGCAACAAGCATGCATCTGCAGATCAATCAGGGAAAAACAAAGTATATGCCAGTAACAAAAAAAGACTGTTGTGTGGGCCCTACAAATTTAGAAATCGGATCTTATAAATTCGAGATAGTACCATAGCTTTACCTACCTCGGCTCAGTAACTGTAAAAATAACATTAGTGTGGAAATTCGAAAGCGTATTTTGTCAGGAAATAGGCGTGTTCAGGGCCTCAGAAAACATCTGAAGTCTCAGTTAATACAAAGGAAGACCAAGGTATTGATGTATAAGGTTCTAGTGCGCCCAATACTGACTTAAGCATCAGAGACCTGGACGCTGCCTAGATCAGATGAGAGGCAACTAAATATATTTTAAATGAGGATTCTTAGACAAATTTTTGGTCCAGTAGAAGAGAGGGGAGCCTGGAGAAAAAGATATAATTTAGAGCTCTATAATTTGTATGATGAACTTGATGTGGTCACCTTTATTAAATTAAAAATATTAGAATGGGCTGGACACATTATACGTGCTTGTGAAAGCAGAGTTATTAAGAAGATAATTAATGCAAAGCCAGAAGGTAAAAGGAAAACTGGAAGGCAAAAACTGAGATGGAGGGATGGGGTGAGTCAGGACATCAGTGCTCTTGGAATTAGAAACTGGAAGAATATGGGTATGAATAGAGAAGAATGGCGAAATCTTCTGAAGAAGGCCAGGGCCCACAAAGGGCTGTCGAGCCAATGATGATGATAATTATGATGTTCAGTGTTGAAACTCCGTCCAACCGTCCCTTTACAATGCCTAATGTGTCACAAATAGGGACACATGGAAAGAGATTGACCACATCAAAACTTACCCGAATGTCATTAATATCAAGTACAGAATTCCTAATAATGTTAACGAAATGTTTAGAATCTTTGAAAATACCACTACACCTCCGGAAGGGGAATAATGATATTTGCCAAAACTTCTGAAAACTTATACACAGGACCGAACCGAGAGATGACTGTCTGTCTCAGCGGGACGTTTATTTTATGTACCTTAGGTAACCCATAAATGTGCGGAACTTTAGAATGATGAGGCGTTAATTCATTATAAAACTAAGACGCAATTTACGTATGAGCCAGAAAGTAATAATTACATTCGTGGTAAAAAAAAGCAAAGTTAAAAAACTTTAGCTGTTCGCTGTGTAAACTTAAGTCAATGTGGTGGTGCTTCCCTGTTCTGTCCAGTGAATTTTGAGAGTAAGTAAAGGTCCTTTTTTATACTTTTTCTTTAATAGCGTTTAACTTTGTAGATGGTGGTGGTTTATTAATTTTCTGTTGACGGTTCACGCTTGTTGGAGAACGAATCTCAGATAGACTTAAGTTTTTATTCAATTTACTGGGTTAACTTACACCTGAAGACGACCATAGATAGTGGTCGAAACGTTGTGTGATAAATTATAAGCGATGGTAATTGTCCGACTTAACCCTTCTAAATTAGCTGAACACGTATGAGATGAGCAACATAAAATCCTGTCACCATGTAGATATCATGGGCGGATATCTTTTGTGGCTGCAAACGATAATTGTATCAGTCAGCCTAGTAAAGATGTATATAATATCTGGATTAGGAATCTGAAAGAATATGTACGCCGTGGTGGCGGGTTTAGCTATGGGTAGGTCCAGAGTATTTAGTTTTGTATTTAAAGAGGGTGTTGCTCTGAGGTTTGGGGCTCGACGCAAATGCTGCAATCCTGCCACAGGTGGAAAGACACCCACCACACTTGATCACTTGATGCTACACATCTCTGACGTTAGTTGTATGATCTTGCGTCAGTGTGGTTGTGCTTCCCGGATTCGTCCAGCAGACTTACACGGTAGGTGTAGGTGTTCTTTTTTATTTTTATACAGTTTGTCTATAGTTATGTTTAACTTTGTAGGTGGTGTTGGTTTATTTATTTGTTACATATATTTTTTTGACTGTTCACGTTTGTTAGTGAATGAATCTTGGATAGGCTCGGGGCTTGATTTCAGGGGGCACGAGTCGGAACAGCTTTCCGGATCCTCTTGGTTCCAAAAATAAATTATCGAAAAAAATATATGAAAAGAAAAACCTAATTATTACAAAAATTTACCACTACATTTTAAACTGTGCCCTTCATCAGCCCCCACTACAAAACTAAACATTTGTCAAAGCAGCACTAATCTTTATCTCAACTACTATCGTTCAAAAAATCTCCCAATAACCTATGGAGAAAATAAAACAAAAAAAAAACTTCCTTCAAAATTAAAACTACATGAAAGGCAACTGATTGGGGGCTTCCAAAAATATGTGCATTCCAGAATTTTCCGGAGAGTCTTTCTACCTTGAAATATGCTATTCAATCAATAGCAACATCTTCTAGTGAATGTAAGAGGGGTGATTTCTGGCCATCATTGCCAGCATTGGACACAAAGAGTAAGGAAATGTCAAGAAACAAACAATATGATAACACAATGATGAAACTACAGAAACTTTTTAAAATGTCCGATCCGCCGAAACCATTACTTAGAGTTTGATTGAGGCTCTGGGACGACGCCATCATGAGTGACACGTTTTCGATTGTCATGCGGCTAACCTGACGATGAAGCTCTTTAGAAATATCAGTAAACTTTATTACCTTTTTAGATACTAATTTACAAATACAAAATACGTACGTTATATATTTTATAAAGGTTTAAAAATGTAGATCTCCTGTGTAATAACCTGATGTAAACTTATACGCTAATATAAAATATATTTGTGTGTCTCTACAACTTTTAAATTGATGCGTTCCGGCATTTATAATTTTAGAAATCCACCACTGGATAGGCTTAAGTTTGTATTTAATGTATTAGTTGGCGGCTCAGTAGACCAGTGGGTATGGCACCTGGCTACTAATCTAGAGGTCCCGGATTCGATTCCCGGGCCCGCACCATAAAATCAAGGTGCATTTTTCAGCCCTCAGGTCAACTCAGCCTGTTAAAATGAGTACCTGGGATAACATCCTGGGGATAATAATGGGCGGCTGAAGCGTAGTGCTGGTCGTACTGCCTTCCTTGTATGCCCTATGGCTCACATAAGGCAGCCTACCCTGCCTTCTCCTAAGCTACTCCGGTGGTATGCATGGGATCCATTATTATTTATGTATTAGTTTAACTTGCAACTGAAGAGGGCCACAGATTGTTTAGTGATCGAAACATGCATGGTAAATTCTAACGATGGTAATAGTCCGACCTAACACCTGATAATGTAAAAGTATCGTTGGCGACAGATACCGGGGTCATGGAACTGTCACAGTGAGTACAAATACTGCCCCAGGTATGTGTAGACAGCCCAATCAAATTGTGATAAATAATAATATCATTATTTAAAACTGATACAGACGAGATTCCATAGATATGTGTAAAAATAAGTCTTTGAACTTCACACTGCATTATTAAGTATCGAGGAGTAAGAGGAATGTACGAACGAGTCATTACTTTAAAATTTTAAAAGATTTATTGAGAATAAAAGATTTATTGAGAAATATAATTTCAAATTATATTATGTAAAAAGTTTAATTAGGGCTACTTAATTATCTTCTATTCTGCTAACAGGATATTACATGACACATAAATAGGTAAACAATGAATATTTTAGTGTTTTCTATATCATGGAATACCTGCTAATGAGGATATTCTTCTATTTTGCCCAGATAAAACTGAAGAATAACTAAACTGAAACATGTAAATATATTTTTGGATGAACAAAGCGAGGTCTTAGTTTTAACTCAAATCGTTTGGCACTAGTCTCTCTGCCTGATCGGGGTGTGTCTACAGATAACTTGAACGGATCAACCGATTTTTGTAAAACTTGGCAACCGTGTCCATATTTTTACCTAACAGACCCTATTGTTAAAAAAAAAACGGTGTTGGAATTTTGAAAAAATCACACAAGTCCATATGGGGTATCAAATTACAAATAATTTTAACCAAAATCTGAATATATAGTGTAGTTCTGGAAATTTTAAAATTTGTTGACCTCAAAGCCCAAAATGGGATCAAAATTTTGAAAAAACAAACTTTTTAATGCTGGGCGCCACAGGCTAAGTGGAAGTTAACACAAATCCAATTGTCTGTAATTCTTAGCCCCTTATTGTGACTGCTCTACAGTTGTTTCTTTGTTAAACAAAAAGTAGAAAGGTATTTGAGAGTTTTGTAATTTTTCTCATAATTAAAAATTTTTAACATCAAAATTTATCCAATAATAAATGTGTTTGTTTGGAATAATGAACGAGTCTGCAGCTCACAGAGTATACTAGTTTAAAGTAAGTGAACTAACAAGTAGCGTTTCTAATTCTATAAAGATTCCAGAAGAATTCCTGATGTTTTGATAGAAAAATAATTTCCATTATTTACAGACTGCTCTATATAGTGCAGAGACATGGACACTGAGGAAAGAAGATGTGAAAATACCAGAAGCTTTTGAGATCTGGGTTTGGCGAGCAATGGAAAAAGTGAGGTGGGTTGATAAAGAAAAGAATTATGCAATTTTAAGGAGAGTAGGGGAAGAGAGAAGAATCCTGAAGGTAATAGAAAATAGGAAAAGGAATTGCTTAGGTCTTTGTTTAAGAAGGGACTGCTTGCTTACAACTGCCATGGAGGGTGTCATATAAGGAGGAAAAAGAAGAGGGCATAGAAGAATGAAGTTAATAGATAGAATTAAAATCAGAGGGTGTTACAGAAGAAATGAAAAGACTGGCATGCGAGAGGACAGCTTGGAGAGCTCTTACCATTTGAAGACCTTCCTTAGGGCAGAATATCAAATAATAACAGACTGCTCTGAATGACTAAAAAGAAAATTTCAATTAGTTTTCACGATTTATAGCTTATGGCAGATTGAAGAATTTGTAGCAAGCACTATGCCTATTTGAATCATTCAGAAGCTATAAATGAGATTAGTGGTGTCTCCAACATTTCAAAGGTGGGGGGCTGAGGGTGAATCACAGTGTAAGAATTGTTTCATTATACTTGTTCATAAATAGAATTAAATGCTACACCATGTGTTTTGCAACAAGAATGTGTAGCATCCACACTGTAACAACTTTTACTCCATATGTTATTTCCACACTTATTTTTTTTGTTTTTTAGTTTTGTAGTCTCCCATCTCAAAACATGGAAATTACAAAACCTTGATAAATGAAATTTCCGGGCAACAGGGCATTAACACTTTCAAATCTGCACACTTACCTGCACACTCATTACAGACTAGCTAATTTTGCATATTTTCTAGTACTGTATTTTTTTAGTGCTTAACACTTGAACACACACACTTGTGTTACATATGATACAAACATTAAAATCCTTCTTAAGTCAATTATGCCACTAATATTTATATGAAATTACAATTATAGTGTTTCAAGTTTTTGTACGTGAAAAATTAGCACAGGATGTTTACTCTAGAATCCTTCAATAATTCATTTAGCACAAACAGCCAGCCACTTTCATTCATTATTTAAAAACATAACACATAAAATATAAATACCGGTAATCCAAATGACTACTAGAATTATCCTGTAAACACAACTGCCCCACTTGTTTACAAATTGATCCTGCTGATGAAACAATCATATTATATTTATGGAAATTAAAACTAGAGGGCAATGTATGTCAACGTACATTGATATTGAAACATTTAGTCACAAAGGAAGACAAGATGTACTCATTCCTAACATGATACTAATAAAACAAACCCATAGTCCAAGAGGTATTTTCAGCCTCCATCTGCTGGGCACAAGTATGCTACCCGATCTATACATGGGCTCAGATTGGAAAGTGTTATTCATTTTCATAAGATTTTCCTAGTTTTAATATAACCAAAGCTGCCCTGTGCAACATACAGGATCCAGGTGTATCATCCACCATCCTGTACACTTGGGAGGCCTGCAGTTACACTATAGAAACAAAAGAGCAAAAGAAAGAAAATGTAAGAGAGAAGGGGGATTTCTTCTTTTCAGTTCATATAGTGAAAAATAGTATTTTAATCTCCTTCTACTTATAGAAAATATTTATTAATATCAATTGCTGAATTTATATTTAATCGAATATCTTAAATTATAATTTGCTCAATTTTTTAAGTGACATATGCTTACAGTTTTCAAGTTAACATGTCTTGTGAAAACATTAATTTATTAAAAAATGGTCATGGTTTACTTATATCCTAATTACAATTGCTCGTCGACTTACAAAATGATTCTGATTTGACCAAACAGTTGTAAGTTGGGCAACACACACACACACACACACTCTCTCTCTCTCTCTCTCTCTCTCTCTCTCTCTCTCTCTCACTGCTAGGGATACTATAAGTGTCCATTGATTTATGATGCTGTTTTCTAATGTTCAATATATTACCTCTACGACTGACTATGTTTCTCATGAGTTGTACAGACATTGTCTGAAACTGTATCCCATAGAAAGGGATATATTTTTTTGTGTGTAGTGCTTAAGTACAAAGCACAATAAATGAAGTGTGTGACAGGCCCAAACATTTGTGTACCTAGCTTTCCTCTCTTCTTCTCAATATTGAAGTTGGAGGGCAGCATGGTGATCTTCTGGGATACCAGGAAACAGGTTTCTTCTGTAATGTTAGCTCTTTAATCCAGTGATAGGAACATCTTCTCGTAATGGCATCAACAAACTGGGCTCGAATCCTTCCTCTTGATGCTGTTTCTCCCTACTACTTGTCCTCAATACACCAGAGTAGGTGATTAATACAAATGGCAGATAAAACCATGCACGAATCCATAGAGGGAGAATTCCCCCAGTAGGTTCATGGTTTTACTCTAAAATTAATTTAAATTGTAACTGGACCTTACCAGCATGTTAATTTTTGCTCGATACATATCATGGTGTAACGGCTACGGCCGTTAGTTACATAAAAATTTTAAACTAGACACTTGGCCTAGATGAAGGAAAAATGTGCTGGAGCCCATAGTGACAGGACTTGCAATAAAACACTCGTTTTGATCAGTAACAAAATTTTTATTAGTGTTTCATAATCATAACATGTTTCACTACAGTGTAAAACAATGAATTCTTGTATTTATCTAACTTGTTACTATCTTTCGTTTTATCTAAAAAAAAATATATATCTTGTCACCGGACAAAAGGCTTGCCACATGACAATCATACACTCTAGTGGTTTTGGTGGCCCTAAAAAGGACCATGTGGCGAGAAGGCTGATGTTGGTTGTGCCGCGCTAAGATGTTCGGCAGCTGCGCCCACTGTTCGTGGCATACGACAGTCCTCCTCTTCTTTCAGCACTGGTTGTAGAGTCGGCTGCCAGCCCAGCGAAATCCATCGCTGGCGTGGAACGGGAGTACGAAGACGCAAGAACGGTGGCGGTTCTATTCTTCGGCTGTTCCTTCCGGCTGACTCCGCCTCTATGTCGTCCGAGAGAGGAGAGGAGATGAAGTGCGTCTGATGGCGTGGCGATGAAGTGCGCCCAAAATTTTCTGCCGGCCCAGGTTTTATGCACTAACCGGGATCGCTGATTGGCTCGCTCCGAACATGTAGTTGGTCACTTCTCAGCGGCTGCTGATGCCGGATTGGCTTGCCTCGTATTCTTCAGGTGTCACGCGCCGTGTCGCTGGTACCGGAGAGCAGACATAATGAATCGCTGTTGCCACAATATATTCAATTTACATGGATAGCAATTACCAGCAACACCAACCACGAAAATTAATCTACAGTACCACAGGTGGACGCTCTCAACACAAATAATAATAATAAATATCACAGTATACATTTAGAGGACATGTTCCAGCAAAAACTCCAATCATTATAAAATGAAAATACTGTTTATACGAATAACCTTTTCCTACTAATAATTACTAATGTTATTAACAATAAAAATTAATCAGTCTGACCAGTGGATGCTCTTATACAGTCAATAATATGAATCAATACATATATATTTTCACAGGGCTTGTTCTAACAAAGATTCCTTCTGTTTCATCGCTTAATCATCATAACATTCACTATCTTTCATTTTCTAGACAAATATATACATATATTCAATGTGCAGTAATAACACGAATTAAAAATAATATTAACAATGTAAATTAATCAGACCATATAAGAAGTGGATGCCTTTTAACACAGTTAATAAGGAATCAGAATTATGCATCCATTAGACATGTTCTCACACAATTTTACTCATTATAATTTTGGAAACTATAAGTTTATATACATGTCCATTTCTGCTTCGAAAACTGGTAAGGTGTGGTACTAGTTGAGTTTTTATAAATGGAAACTTCCCACCTGTATTTTTTTAACAAACTGGTTGCAGTCACAGCCTGTGATGATGATGGTCAGTAGTGGTGTTTGTGAGTGAGAAGTGGGTACTCATCCTCCTTCTAGGCAACTGTCCTGGTGTTCTGGAGCATGTGTGTGTCTGACGGCATTGGGGGAGCTTTCCAGAAGACTTCTCTGCTGATGGTGACAGATGTTCAGGTCACCATCTCAGTTTTTCCCTTCCTCTCGGCTGATCGAGGACCCTGAGACACTTTATGGAATTACGAACTTATAGCGGTTGAAGAGATTCTCTGCCCCGCCGTCAGACCTCTAAGTACCCATCGGAGAGTTGAAATTGGAATGAGAGTGATTCACGGTTGTGCTTCGGAACAACCTGCTTCAAATTGTCGATCAGCTGGTCGACCGGCATTCTTTATTGCATCGCCACTCACTTATCAAAGCGTCATTGCCACCAACGGCCACAGCCTACCTCGCCTCGGCATGATTTTTCAAACATGCCGGGGAAAAATTTCAAGTCCCGGCACGATGGAAATGGCAGTGTGTATTTTGGAAATGTTGCCCTCCAACATGTTATATTAAACTGTAAGTGAATATTAACAAAAGAACAATGAATTGATAAACACACTTATGAGTTTATATTTGTATGTCAATAAACTTCATAATAACAACTTGTGTTAATAATAACAAACTGTATTTGTATCTTCACTCAATTTCATCATTTATACTTTATGCCTTTAAAGGATAGTCCTACTTTCCATAATCCCTCCTCCCCAAAATTCAGCTGGATTCATCTCCAAATAAAACTTTTTCTCCTTTTATCACTTTTCAATAGAATTTACTTATTTGATAATCTGCAGGTCCATGATATTTACAGAGCTAGCACAAACTCCTCAAAGGTTTTTAATTCTACAACCTGTTACTAATGCAAGAGTTCATATTTATGAGCAATACCTTGCTACACTCCAGATAAAGCTTTTTAGCTTAGTTCCATACAAAATCCACTTACATCAATTTTAGACATACAAGTACTTAATGTTAATTGTAAGAACAAACCAATGAATATTATAAGCCTTATTCTTATAACTTACGATTAACTTAGAAAATTATTAAGTGGTAAGATCACATTAAGAACATCCACTACAGAAACCACAATGGTTATAGTTTTGCACAGCTCTAAGCTGCCAGTAGAGAATAAAATTAAAGATTAAAGATAAAATAAAAGATTTTGGGACTACAAGGGTGGTATGATAAGTACTGTGTTTGACGACTGAGGGTGCCAGTGACTCAAATTTGCATTACCCTCTGTTAGTACAACAATGCAAACAACACATTTTAAAATTGCAAACAGATTCACTGAGTAGCTTTGTTTTAAAGCTGTTAAAGTGGGCAAGTTTGTGTATTTTTGTAGCCATGGGAAAAGAGCAATATCGGTCAGTGATTCTATTTCTTTTTTTGGATGGAAAAACATGTGAGGAATTCAAAGATAAGTTGAATGCAATTTCTAACGATCATGCACCTTCGATGACTACAATCAGATATTGGTTCAATGAATTCAAGCGCGGCCAAACATCTGTCTTTGATGAAGAGCGCCCAGACCGTCCAATTGAGGTGACTACAGAGGATATGGTCAACAAAATTCATGATAGTGTTAGCAGACTGCCGGGTGAAGATAAAAGAGATTGCTGCTGGTGTAAACATCTCAACTGAACGCATAGAAAATATCCTTCACAAAAAATTGGTCTTGAGAAAGCTATTGGCGAGATGGGTGCTACGTTTGCTGACAGCTGACCAAAAATGGAATCGCGTGACAACTTCGAAGCAAGGTTTGGCCATGTTTAAGCGTAATCCAAGTGAGTTTCTGCAGTGTTATGTGACTGTTGATGGAACATGCTTCATCACTACACACCGGAAATGAAAGTTCAGTCAGCACAATGGGTTTTTCCCAGATTCCCAGAGCACCACCGTATTCCCAGATTTGGCCCCCTGCGATTTCGCTTTGTTTCCAAACATGAAAAATCGGCTTGGTGGAAAGCAGTTCACATCAAATGAAGAGGTCATCACCGAAACAGAGGCCTATTTTGCAGACTTTGACAAATCATATTTTTTGGAAGACTTAAAAAGATGGAATATCGCTGGACTAAGTGTATCAAGCTGAAAGGAGACTATGTTGCGAAATTAAAAAAAAAAAAAAAAAAAAATTGCGTTTTCTTTCCTAACACGGGTACTTATCATACTGCCCTCGTATTAGTGTACATAACACTGACCTACAAAAATAATTCACAGGTAATCAAAATTTTACCAAGAAAAGTAATCTGTAGGACTAAAAACTCCATGAAACATATAGCATGAACTATGCTAATCTGAAACATTAGTGACCAACAGAGAATTTGAGAAACTAGGAATATCACAGTAAAGCGGAATCAGACTAACCAGAATCATTAAAGCTCTAACAAGAAAGTTATACTTGATGTAGACAATACTACGCACCAGCTCAAAAGAACTAAACTTTACAGATTGGCACGGTAACATGATTGCTGTGAACATGTAACACATAGCAATTTCCTTTCTGTGTGATGATCTGCCAGATATGGAATGAGTTGAACTTGTATACAGACTGATCATGATTAACAACAAACTGGAAACGAACTATTGAACATATAAGCATATTTAGTAAATCACTTGAATGAAAACATGTTAAAATCAATTTTTATATATTTTTCTTAATTATTTTTGCTTTTTACAGCTACCATTTCAACACCCATTCATAAAATAAATTATTTTGTTTCATAACTTAAAGAACTGAATGGACTTAAGTAGTCTTCAAGCACTTAATTTTTTTTTTCAGTTGTATTTATATTACAGTTGTAAATTATATTTCTACCTAAATTCCACATCTTTTTTCTGATTAATGAACATGATAATCATAACTGAAACGCACACGCACGCACGCACGCACGCACGCGCACGCACACACACACACACACACACACACACACACACACACACACATTATTCATAATATGATGTGATATTGTAAGTCTTGAGTTTCTTGCAGTTTTTATATTATTAGAAAATAATTATTGCCCTTTTTCATTTAGTTATTAAAACTACTGTAACGCTACTTACAACAGAATAGAGGTAGCTATGAATGGCATTCAGTTGTCATGTTGAGCTGTGGGCTTGGTTCAAGATCAAGTCAATCCAACTCCATTTACCTATTGGGGCAAACAGATCTGACTGAGATAAGCAGAATGACATCTGACACGTACACGTAAACACATAGAACAGCAGCATATCACTGGACATGGTTAAATGCATAATGGTTTCACTGTGGCGATGGTATGGGAATAAGCAGTACCATGATTAAAGAGAGCAACCAACCATGGGCCTATGATAAATGATGAAGATAACAATTAAACTGGATCACGTGCGTTTCACAACGTTAACATCAGCATCATCAAGGACTACCAATTGTAACAAATAACCAATTATGGATTCATCTTTTCATATTCACACAAGATGTAGAAAATGAAATATTCTGTTAAATATGCATCAGACTGTACAAAATTTAACACTAGGAAAAGAAAACCATTGTTGTTTTTATTCCATAATAGAAGAAAGTAGTACTAATTGTCTATTACAATTTTACTTGATATTTAGAATGTGAGATAGTTCACACTATTCTGATGTCAGACACACAAGAATAATGTATATTTTTTCTTTCATATACTCTCTCTCAAACGCTTTTTTAAGTAAAGTGCAATTACAATTAGAGGCAGGGGTCATTACTTTACATATCACTATAAGGTCTTTACACCATACGGCTATGTTGCGGTGTTTGGGTTTAACCCAGTGACTGCCAGAACATTCTTGATGTTAATTGAGTAAACTGGTTCCTAATATTTAGAAAGAAACCAATCATTACAATCATTCATTACATGACAGGAAGGGAAAAAATAGTTGCTACTGTTTCATGACACTGGTTTGTGTTGGAGGGTCAGATAGTAGAGATTGTCTGTTTTGGGGTCAATCGGCAGGCACCCAGTGACGTTGGTCACCATCTATGAGGCTTACCGTAACGCATCTATGGTGGCTGCCATATGGTAGTCTATGACATACATTTCCTGTAAATTCTTTACAAACTTTTAGTGGGACTGATTTCAATTGATTGAAGAATAATATTTTCAATTTCATATTCATGTTCAAGATATTGTTCAGAAGAAATACTAATCCAAGGACTTTCCAAGGGGGAGGGGGACACACACACGTTAAAAACTCTACAAAGTGCCTTACAGCTTAGAAAAGTACTTTACTGTGCAAGTAGAATCACTAAGTCATTATTCTGCAACTCAAGCTCTTGGATTTCTATTATAAAATGTATGCACTTAATCCATTCCAGAATAAAGGAATGAATAAGTTAGGCATTTTTAAAAGACAATTTAAACAGAATCTTAGTTCTTATAAACACAAATTAAATTCAAATTTGTAATACAAATAAACGTAAATAAATCAAAATAAATTCTTACAGACCCAGATTAAATTGAAGATTACAATCAACATTCTACTCTGGATTTATTTTTTCAGCATACATTTTCAGTCAGTGTGTGCTATGGTATAACATATGAACAGATAAATAGCTCTTTCATACAAAAATATCACACTATATTGCAAAAATACCTAGAATTTGGAGGACGAATATTTAATAAAAAATAAATTTAAGTAAAGATGTTTATAACTTTTAGCAGTTTTGTATCGTTTTAATCTAAGTCAAGTTTCCCAGACCTCGGTCCTGTTATTGCACAACTTTCCTAAAGTATGTAAGTCTACTGCTTCACTTTTACTTTGACACACTCAAAAAAATAATAATTTTTTGAGTACCCACTTCATACCTACCATGTTCTTCATAAATGATGTGAATGTGTGTAATATTATTTCTTTACATCTCTTACATACGTATACTGGTGGCGGGAGGAAAAAATGAGAAAGAGAGGTAACTTTAATAATAACATTACTGTCTTAAATTGAAATTTATTAAACATGTTTTAATAAAAATAAACTGTTTAAACTTCATTTTAAAAACATTGAAGTAAACTTATTTTTTATAAAATAAAATATTATTTCAGGCAGTAATACAAATAAAAAAATCTGTTTATTCCCAACACAAGTCAAGCATTGAGAGACCTGTTCCAATCTGTGCAGCTCTGCAGCTTGCTCTATAAAACTCCAACAATAATAATATAAAAAAAGATAAAAGGCACTTTTTTTTTAACTGTTCTTTACTGTTATGAATATTATTGTGTAATACTGCAAATGTTCTTAACATTCGTATTTCAGTTAAATGAACAAAACTAATGGAATGAAGACAGGAAGGTTCTCTTCACCATTTAGCAAACTGTCTCTTCCGTATCTTTCACAATTAACTGTTGCTCCAGACATATTTTTGTACATGCTGTTCAAAAATATAACCATCGTTTTACAGAATCCACTGAAATAGCCACAAGTGTCTTCACTTCACCATTTTTACAGTATGGTTCAGACTTCAACATTTGATACTGTTTTTGCAAATACATTTTTCATTTCATATTTGATTTCTTCGTTTGGAATTTTCACAGTCACTTTGCCTCTACCCATACCTTTGCTTATCGATAAATAACCCTGATGGAAGAGGAGGACAATAAATATATCTACTATAGCATCTGACTGCACTTTCCCATTTTTAATTACATGATTTACCTGTAAAACATCTGACATTCCCAACGGCTGTGAAAGGTCTATTTCTACAGAATTTCCTAGTAACAACTGATTAACTGCACTTGAAATCTCTGGTATCTTGAAAAGTGGTTCAAAACTACGAAGGTATTCTGGCATACACCAATAACTCTGCACTTCCCTACTATTTAAGTACTGGAGAACAGACCACAAACTGTACAAGCAAAGTTCTTGATTTCTTACTGTATAACCATTGTAGTATTCATCAACAGTACTTTTTGCCTTTTTCCTTTCTTCTTTGTCTTTTATAAGTTTGTTTAAAACCTTATCAAGCTCTCCATAAGTTAAGCCGTAATATTTAGAAAATGGAGGACCATTGAGAAAACAATAGCTAATAAAATTATTTCCATGATCAGGTAACCCTGAACTAGTCACTCTAAGTACACCTGTTAAAAATGCACGACCTACATAACGATTAGATTTTAACAAATGATCATTAACTGACTGGATGAAAGTAATAATTCTGTCAGTATCATCACTCTTTTCATATATTTGGCTTTCAAAAAATGCATCATAGTTATCTATTAAAACAAAGACCTTCTTCCCAAAGTACCTACATAAAACTTTAGACAAAAACTTGAAAACATATTTTAACTCTGAGTCACCAATATATTTAGTTTGTCGTTCAATAACGCACCTTTTGAAGTCACTTATAAAAAGGTCATCAACCCAAAATTTATCTACATTCATGAGGTAAGTGTGCAAAGAAAACGTTTCTACTACTATTCTTCTGAAATCTTCAATCATAATACCAAAATTCTCTATCTTACTGAGTGGTTTATAGTCTATGTATATGACTGGATGCTTTCCAAAATTTTCATTAAAAAATTGTTCATGTTTACAAATTTCTAGTTCATTTTCTTTAAATAACTTATAATTTCTTGTTGTTTTCACATTCTTTGGTTTACCTTCTGTATCTACTTCAATTTCTAAAAATCGTTTAACCATATCCATGTTGGTAGATTTTCCAAACCGCCGTGGAGCTGTTATTAGAATTTTTGAAGTACCCTGAAATATTTCTTTTATTAGTAATGTTTTATCGATAAATGCACTTGTTTTCACAACAGTCTCAAAATCCGATTCGCCAAAATCAAATACATTTTCTGTTGCTCCCTGTAAATACAAAAATACCTATTAGTTTCCTCTCAAGGATTACTAATATATAATATTTATTAAATAAAAGCACCTGATATATTAATTAAGACTTTATCTTTTTAGAGGTGGTAAATTATATTACAGTTTAAACTATAATAAAATACAATTATTTATCACAGTGGCCAGCAAATAAGTTACAATATAATGATATATATTTCTTGTGGTTTTTGGATTATACAAAATTCTAACATACAATACTGATTACATATTTTAAAAATTTCTGAGATTCACAGCACAAAAAACTAAAAGAGACTGAATTTGGACCATGGCCATATAGAAACAATTTTAGCAGGAATCACTCATACATACAGAGGAAAAGAAACCACTGCAATGAATAATGAAAGGAAACAGAAACTCATCACAGGAACACACCCCCATGGGGGGGGGGAGGCAAGATTGGAATAGGTGGATTATAGTTTGAATCTGGCTACCAGACGGAGGAAGACTTGGAAGTGAAATGGTTCACCCAAGATAGGACAAAGTTTAGGAAGTGGTTGAAGGATATGCAACGTTTTATCAGCAAAAGGGGAGTATGATGGAGGAGGAGGGAAGGTATTGTAATAACAATAATAATATCGTTATGGAGAATCATACATGACTTCCATATTCTAAGATTTATATTTAAAATTATTTACTTAAATTCGGCTTGATAATTTCTAAAAAATATCTTGCACCCTCAAACTATTTTCACTATTTATAGATATATTTGTTATTATGGGGTAGTCATTTAATATAATATTATTTTCAAGTCACTTTGTCTACAAAGTTAAGTACTTTATTCTTATAAAGAAACTGAACTACACAGATAATCATCCCTCCTCCTCAACCGATCCCCACCATTAATGATATTTACACTTTCATAGAGTAATAGTTTTATCATATGTAATTGCTAAGGTATCTTATCCTTCAAAATTAAATACTTGTACTTTACTTGATATCAGCAAAGTAATTTTCAAAAAAGCACCCCCTCCTCCTTCCAATACGCTCTCCATTTATAGATATCTCATTTACATTTTTACAGTGGATTAATATGACTTTATTTTCAGGGGACTTATTTATCAAAATTAAGTACTTTACTCTTGTTAAAATACAAAACATTGGCGGTAAACTACCCCTCCCCCTCAATCGAAGAACCCCATTTTTGATAATTACAGTTTTACTGAGTAATAGTTTCATTATATGTATTATTAAGGTATATTATCCTTCAAACAAAGTACTTCATTCGACATCAAAAAGGTAGTTTTTGAAAAATCCCCCCTCCCCCTTCAACTACCCTTCTTCATTTATAGGTATTTCATCTACCTTTCTACAGTGGAATATTATGACCTTCTTTTCAGGATACTTCATTTATCAAAATTAAGCATTTTACTCTTCTTAAAACGTAAAATGCTGCAGGTAAACTGTCCCTCCCCCTTAACCGATCTTCACCAAAATCAATAGGCCCCAAGTCCTCTGCAACTCGGGCACATATGGAACAAATTATTTGATTCTGATTGAATTTGCAGCAGTTATCGTTCGCCATAAAAAAATTCTATATACAGACACTTTTTGAAAAATGACTTTTCTTCATGTTTTGAGTGTAGTACAATCAGAATCAGCCCTTATCTCAAACACAATATTTTTTGCAATCACCATACTTCCATTTCCTTATGAAACGTGGGAGTAATATAAATATTTATAATATCCTACAACATGTCTTTAGTTTCAGTTTGGTGTGTTTGCACTGTGTTTGGTATGACGTATCATGGCATTCTCGTTTGCTTGTAGGTAACAGTACACTATCATTTGCGAAAACCAATTCTGAAACATTTACCTTTTTAATAATTTTGAAAATTATAAGATGAAAACTTGTTATGAAGCAGGAAGAAAATTAATTTTTTCTCTTTTCAAAATGTTCTCCCAGTTCTTCAAAACATTATAGTCAGATTGTTTAATTAAAGCTATTTGCCTAAATGGTAGTAGGAAAATGATTTAATAAAGTATATAGTCTTTGTGTGTGTGCGCGCGCGCGCGTGAAAACAATTTTTTTAAATGAGTTATTCTCCTTATACAAATATTATTTGGTGGGTAATTAAGTCTGACAACAGGAGCATATTTATGGGTAGGGGACAAACGTGACCAGACCCCCCCCCCCAAGGGTAGAAAAAACTTGATGAATTTTGTTAATCTCTTACTTTATAGGCTGGTTTATTATGTAGTAACTCTTTTTTTAATATACAAACAGGTTTATTAGACAGCATTAGTGTAATCGTTTGAAATATGAAATATAGGAAAATCAATTCAGTCAATAAGTATCTTTTAAACAATGTTTCAATAAGGTGTATTTTTATTGTGTTTTACCATCTACTTTAAAGAGATCAATTTCAATCACTTTAAAGATAGTAATGTTGATTAGTCTTAACTTGTTTTTTTTTTATATATATGAAGCCGAACTGACCCAGGACCCTCCCCCCAGGCAAAAGTCTAGATACGCCACTGTTTGACAAAGCAGGAAAATTAAATTGTACTTAATAATCATTTCTAAATTACTGGATAGCTTAAATTTTCCACTCTGCACACTAAACGCAATATGGAATTTCTACTCACATAAAACCAATTACATGCAATCGGACACAAACGAAGCTTAACAACAACAAAAACATTCATCAGTTGTTGAATACGATGAGGTTGTGCAAGCCTTTTGAATGTTCACATACATAATATTCAAATAGAATGATTAGCTAAATGGTGGTGATAAAAAAATATCCATAGATAAAAAAATATTATTTGGCGATAGTCGAAGGTAACAGCATGAAATGAAGATCAATTATACTAAACAACTTATGAACACAAAGTACAATTAAAATTTAAAATTAATATCTTATTACATTAACATTAGTATTTTTAATATCAGTAATTCGTACAATAATATTCATATTAGGGCTTTTAAAAATTTTAGAATCTAATTTAAAAGAATACTCGTTATTAGCAAGTAACTAAGAACACAAATTACTGCATACAGTGCAATGTAGGTTCCATATTTGAAAAATCCTCTACGTTATCAAATTTTTTCTCTATAAATAATATGAAAATAGTCCATCTGGAAACCCTTTTTATAATATCTTAATTAAAGCTAGAAAACTTTCCTTGTTTTTAATTTTTATGTATGATAATTTTGAATGAAACTTCAGATAATTAAACATGAATATGCTTCATCAATAATTTCAAATAACTGTAGCCTACTTTAAATTATTTTCTGTGCCTTGAAAATTCCCCTATTTTTGAGGGAAAACGTAGGTATTATATCAAACAAAAAATAATGAACTACACTACCCAAATGCCAGTTGATTCTATTTAAAATTTTCTTATTATTTTGAAGTCCAAAACTATTTGACGCGCGCGCGCGCGCATGCGCGTGCGTGTGTTTTGATCTATGCGTTTGTATTTTATAATAAAAAGTGGACTACAGTACAGGTAAATTAGAGCTGATCTGGATAAAAGAAGACAGAATATTTTATTGTATTATTAAGAATAACATACCCTTATCATACTAAAAGTCCAGCAAAAAGGTTTGGGGGCAACACCTTCAAAATAGGGGCATTTTATATTCAAAACTATACACTATTATAAAAATTTATCAAAAACGCGAATTTAAAACTGTGGTAATTTCTGATATTTTGAGTAGTGTCATGTTTAATTTGGATAAAATTAATAAAGACCTGAATATCACAGTTCCTGCAAAATCATTACCACTACCACAAATGTGGCTATTATCATGGCATATTCTGTTTCTGTGACAATAGTTATTGACAATTGCGACAAATTCTAAACGTTAAAATAGATCCCTCCTTACACTTGTCTTATTAAGAAATTAAAAAAAATTTAAGCTATTTATTTTATAAGAGAGGAGAGGGAGGGGGAGGGGGGAGAGAGAGGGGGGGAGAGAGAGAGAGAGAGAGAGAGAGAGAGAGAGTTTATACAAACTTTACATTGATTGTAGTTTTCATTTCATAAAATAATAACAAAAAAACGTCACAAAACAATTTTAAAGTATTAAAAATGAAACCTTATTTATAGTATGGATTATTTATAACGCTATTTACGACACTATTTACACAATTTATTATTATTTTTAACTGAAGAACAGTAATTTTTAGATAAGTTTTAAACTACAGTAATCCCTCGTCAACCGCGGGTTCTCCAACCGCGGAATTCATTTATACGCGGTTTTATAAATGCGCAGTAGTTTCCAACCGCGGGGCTGGAATTCGCTTATACGCGGTTTGTAGTAGCATCCGCTAGGCAGCGCTTCGTGCACACATACCCCTTCAAATCGGATTGAAGTCAGTCAGTCGCGCATTGCTCTTCTGCCGTGACGTATTGCGTGTTCTTTAGTTTTTAGTGTTCGTTGTTCTTATTATATAGTGTTAATTTACTCTTTTATAAACTATCCTTTTGTCATAATGTGTTCCAAACGTTCGGAAAACATAATTGGCGGTGATAAGCTAGCCAAAAGGGCTAGGAATGTACTACCGCTGGAGAAAAAGCTCGATGTTTTGTATAACAGGTTAGGGCGCGGCGAGAATGCTGCGTCTGTGGCCAGGTTAATGGCTGTCAACGAGTCAACTATAAGAACAATAAAAAAAAGTGAAGAAACAATAAAAGCTAGTGGAACTGCTTCTAGTGCTAAAGTTACCTTTATGCCTCGTGATCCCATTATTGAAAAGATGGAAAAGGCACTTAATGTTTGGATCGAAGACCAAACACAAAAGAAAGTTCCTTTAAGTAGCTTAGTTATACGTGAAAAGGCACTCAGAATATACAAACATTTAGAGCAAGGTGTTGGCCAATCTAAATTTCAAGCTAGTAAGGGATGGCTTGCTCGCTTCATCCACCGCCATAGCCTTCACAATTTGAAAATAGTGGGAGAAACAGCCTCAGCTGACCATAGGGCTGCTGAGAGTTATCCTGAACAATTAAAAAAATTAATTGAAGATAAAGGATATTTGCCGGAACAGGTATTTAACGCAGACGAAACAGGTCTGTATTGGAAGCGCATGCCCAATAGGACATACATCTCTAAAGCTGAACGCTCTGCACCAGGTTTTAAGGTCTCGAAAGACCGTATCACCCTGCTCTTGTGTGCTAATGCTTCTGGTGACTGTATGGTGAAACCAATGTTAGTGTATCGATCGATGAACCCACGTGCCTTGAAAGGAAAAAACAAATGTCATCTTCCAGTGTTTTGGCGTGCAAACAAGAAAGCATGGGTGACAGGTGCATTGTCAATGGACTGGCTGAATAACTGCTTCGTTCCTGATGTTGAACGGTATCTATCCAAGAAAAACTTAACCTTCAAGGTTCTCCTGATCTTAGATAACGCTCCAGGACACCCCGAGGCTCTCTCCAGTTCACCCATCCAAATGTTGAAGTTGTATTTCTGCCCCCAAATACTACTTCACTCATACAACCGATGGACCAAGGAATTATCGAAACATTCAAGCGATACTATACACGACGCACATTCAACAGGATACTGGAAGCTATGGAGAATGACCCAAGTCTGACAGTCACTGATTGCTGGAAACTGTTCAACATCACTGACTCCATCACCATTATTAAAGACTCTCTTGATGAAGTAAAACAGTCAAATTTGAATGCCTGTTGGTCCAAGCTGTGGAAGGAGTGTGTTAGTCAACGTTTGCAATACAAACTCCCAGCCGTTAAGGATATTGTAGATGTTGCAAGACGTCTGGGAGGTGAAGGATTGGCAGACATGAAAGATGACGACGTCGAAGAACTTCTTCAGTCACACAAGGAGGAGTTGAGTGAAGATGAATTGGAAGAAATAATACGATCGAGTGAGGATGGGGATGATGACGAGGAGGACAAAGAAGAACAGAGAGAAATGACGTCTTCTAGCCTAAGCAAAGGAATACTTTTGGCTAACAATCTCGCTGAATTTTTTCTTGACATTGATCCCATCATGGAGCGGAGTATAAAATTCAAACGAGGTTTGGAGGATTTATTATCTCCATACAAGCAGCTTCAGAAGGAGTTTCAAAATAAAATGAAGCATACTTCTCTTTTATGCTATTTTAAATCATCTGGTGGCAAGTCAACTGACGTCCCTCACTCTTCCACAAGTGCCGATTCCCATGCCTCGATTTAAAATTGTTTTGATTAAAATTTTGAGTTTAAATTGTTTGTGTGTTAAAAATTGGTTTTATTTTAAAATTTTAAGTTGAAAATTGTAGTAAGCTATAAAACTGGACTTTCTTAGCACTAAAAACTGGCCGCTATTTTTTCCTTGTCTTAGCGGCTTTTTCGTTATACGTAATGTAATACAGTATGTACGTATTTTAAACATTTTGAAAATTTTTATAATTTAAGTAACTGTCAGCTATTTGAAATCATTGGACTGGTTTTATACATTCGAACAATGTAGTGTATACTGTATAATAAAGAGTCGTACAGTATTTTATATTTCTGGCTTTGTTTCAGATTCCCCTAACCTTACTTTTCCCATATAAAGTTAACTTCACCAACCGCGGATTCACTAACCGCGATGTTTTGTAGGAACCTAACCCCCGCGGTTGGCGAGGGAATACTGTATATTTTTATTTAAAATTTTATCTAGAAGTTTCATAGTCAGAAATAGTGTGATGCATACGATTTAATATTTGGATACATCATGGACCACACAATCGAAAAATTTAACATTACTTTTAATTAGTCTTTAGTCTCTTTCATAAAGTGTACAGACATCTAACGATCTAACAACAAAGTAGCTCATATAGAATATAAATACATTTTACTATTTGTTTTTGTTTAAAAATTAAAGAGTTTCCTTGTTTAAAAGATTTACTATTTACTAGAGTTAGTATAATATATTACATAGATTACCTATGGTAGTTTGTGGGCCAGAAAGTTTTGTTATTTGCAAAATATAATTTTTCCCAAATGCTGCATTACGAATTAGACACTTTACTAACATTTATATTAAAAATTAATTAATATGGAATAATATACTCTTTTTTTTTGTACTCTCAACTTATGCCTTAAAAACATTACATCTACACTTGAGCATCTATCGAATATGCAAGACGATGAATAACACTTATAATACTGAAAAATTGCCAAGGTCTTTTCACATGTGCCAGTCACACATTATGTTTGTATTATGTTTTCACATTATGTTGGTCTGTGAAAGAAATAAGTGAACTTTTTTGTGTACTGACAACAATGATTAAATAACCTTCATATTATTAAATAAAACTCAAATTATAATTACAAATAGGCCTAATTAATAAAAATGTTTTAACATAATTATATTTTCTAAACTGAAGGATATTTATTCTATAATCAATGACACCTCAATGTTTGTATTCAGAATGTCAAACAAACTGGAACAAGCTCTTATATGATCTTATCTGATCTTTTGTCAAACAAAATAAGTCAGTAAAATTAATAATAATAATTGATCAAACGCAAGAACAACACGGGTTTGTGTCCTGAAGATTTTATTGAGGAATGCCAATGAGACATCAGATCAGGCATAGAAACTGCTGATCACATTTTCAGAAAACATAATAATTAAAAAGTTATACTTTTGATTAACTTAAAACATGCCTTCAACACTGTCAATAACCAACAGTGTCAACAAAAGTCCTGCGAGTTCAGAAAAGTAAACCGACACCCCAAAACTAAAAGCAATTACGTTTAGTAAAACTATTCATGTTTATTTATCTACTTAATGTTATTATTAATGGTTAATATTTACCGATACATTAATTGTAACAATTTTTGACTTTCAATAAACACAAAGATACGAATAACAGACAAATCTCAAGGATAACAATTGCTATATGGATACAACAAAACAATGTGTTATTACTAAGACTTTGTTTGTTCCAGAAACCCTCCTCACTATATACTAAATATACCCCCACAAATGCACCTGATTTAGAGTACTACTCAACAACTCACAAGCCAGCACTGGAACAAGTGCACATACAACCATCTAGTATTCGGAGCACTACAATGATTTATTACATTGCAAAAAATTAAGAAAACATATAATTTATTATACTTTTCAGTTACAATGACCTTTCTCTACAATCTAGCGAATTAATATTACAATGTTTACGAATTAAATACAGACTGTAGACAGGCAGTAAAATTCCTAGTGATTAGGAACAATTGTAAACACAAAAACTGAGGTGACCCTAATCTTCTTAGATCTTTAAAAGGAAGTTACTTACCATTATTTTGATTTTTTCGTTCACTTGGAAATCTTTGTCTGCACTTATAGTAGAAAATCATCAGAGGACAGTCAATTTGAGGCAATTTATCTGCAATCCGTTTTTTGTTTATCCAATCTGCACCAATTATTATTGCTTTTACACAAAATGTTACACAAATGGTACAATAACTTAATAAAAAATAATTCATATTCAAGAACACATTGAAACTACATTTTACAATTGCTAAGCTACTACCAACGCCAAAGAATTCACCTTGAAAATAATGACCTCCTGATTTGAGTCACTTTTTCCCCTACACTGTTCTTAAACAGTTTGGAAAAAATCAGGATACAAATGAAAAAATCAGGATACAAATGGTCAAAGTTAACTTGACAAAGCAGAAATAATGTTCATTAGCTAACTCCTATTGTTTGACACTTAGGAAGACACCTTAGGAAGACTGGATTATCTTTAAATGTCACGACAAATTCTGCTGTATTATCAAATCATGGGAATTACATATGGTAAAATTCCTTGAGGTATAATGACAGAATTGTAGATGGTGGCTATAACATTTTACAGTGTTTAATGTGACAGGATTGATTTCATTTGATATTTCCATGCTGGACTCTCCTTATTGTATGTACTATGAAGTTGTAGACTTGTTATAGGTGGAGCTTATCCACGGTTACATACACATTACCAGCATCATAAATCATAAGCATCAGTTATAACATGCTCGGCATGAGCTATTCCATGTTCTGCAGAACTGATGAACATAGGGCATCACCTCTGTACTGGATATGAAAGTACTGTACCAGCAGCTCTTTATTATAAAAATAGTAAATGGAATGGAAACAGTTGTACGTTGGCCTTCATAAATGGGAAACATAATGTTAGCAAATATATAGGGGGGTTAACATAATTCCCAGATTAATTCTGTTTATGTAGGATTCAGACATGATGACAAAAGTTTTTTACTTATAATAATAAGTTTTTTTTCACTTGACAAACGCATCTTATTGTTATTGTATAATAAAAAATTACAGTGGCGATTCCTGATCCGATGGGTAGGGCAAGCATCGACTCCAAGCACAATATGAGCACATGTACATAAAATTCCAATGCTAGAAAATGATTAAAAAATATTCAGCTTTGCACTTGTTTGTGTCACTGTAAGAAAAAATATTCTTCAATTATAATTATTACCAGGATTAAAAACCATAGCATTTAGCAAGCTGTCATTCTACTTCTAGCTAAAAAAACAATTATGATTTCAACAACCAGTACCCAAGACATATAACAAGGGGAGCTAACCTTAAACTGCTTCAACCAAAACAATAAACAATAGAAAGAATCGCCGCATTTTCACTGAGCCGGGACACCGCTAGCGCTCCTAGAGGCTTAAAGCGCTACTAAAGAATGCTTGCTTTTTGCGTCTCTGAGAGTCAGGTCCTGTGCTGTTTAGCATTATACGTAGATACCAGCAAATCATACACTGTGATAAGTTTGAGTATTTCTAAATGTAGCCCAAAGAGTATTCTGAAATCCTAAATAAAATGATAATGATTTCAGCTTTATCACTGAGGATGTCATATCATATAAGGGAATGTCTGGTGATATTAAATGTGTGGTCAGGAATTCAGAGTGGTGGCATCATACATCCTTACTTTCTTCGTGGTAGTGTAAGTAGAGATAAACATTCTGAAAGGCATGTCATTTTGGAAAATAGTTCACTGTACATACCTGACTTTTATTTGACAACAAGATGGTACTCCACACATTAGAGTTTAGGTATGCGGGAATTTTTAACAGTTCAGTAAGTTTCTATAATGGGTTAAAGGGTGAGATCCTACCGACTGACTATCATGATCTAATAATCTACCACCATGTGATTTCCCAGTGTTGGGAATTTAGTATATATATGGCGCAATATTGAAAAAGAAGTTTACAAACTTGATGAATATTTATGTGTTGCTACTGTTACTTGAAAGTGTTGTCGTCTTGTTTTGAGGGATATACTAAACATCAGGGTGACCATTTTGAACATCCTTTGTAGGCAAATAATCGTTTTATGTATTGATTGCTTTTCTCATTTGAAAAATTCATTAATTTTTTGTAAACTGACTTATGAAACAATCTGTATTTAACGAACTTGCTAATTTATTTTCAATCCATACCAAATCCGTATGCAGTCTATGGGTAGACTGACTGTACATTTGTTAAAGGATACAAATTTGACAGCATTCTCATTTTAAAACTAGTTTTGACATATTTGGAATGCGCTAGAACTACACGGCGGTTTCAACCTTTATCGGACAGAAGACGTTTCATGGGTCTAATTGATTAAAATATTATGAACATTTGCGGCAAGTTGCGCAACATATTCGTACCTAGTTCTTATAAGGCTATTCGTTTGTAGTTAATAATACGTCTCCTTTGTTACTTCTATATTAAACAAATACGGTCACAAAGAAATTCCGATGGAAAGAAAATTCTGTTACATTGTTGAATATGAGAAATCCACTTTATCCATCACACAAACACACTCATAACCTTACAGTAGGCACTCGTAGATTTAAAATGATAAATAAAATACAAATAGATACTTACATTTTTTCGAACTGTTGTAAATACACTATTCACAATATGAACAACTTAGGTACCAATTCCGACAATAACATAACTCACCTCTTACAAAACGCGTTCCATGTTGACATCGACAATTAATTATCAAAAACTTATATCACTTATATACTCATACCGCTTCCACCACTTGTTTTTACAGGATGCCAACGATGAAAAACAAAATTTCCTCAAATAACCATATGACCATAATAACCCTTTATCGGGTAACATTACTTAACTAAATAAAAAAAAAATTAAGGGTAAATACTGATTGATAAGGTACAAATATATAACTTTCTTTGCTTTTAGTGTTTTAAAAATATTTGGTGAGTTGTAACCAAATGGCTACAAAGTTTGGATTTTTTATGTATAAAATTTGTCTCTTATATCCACTTGGTTACAAAGTTTCTTAGCGGATCGATAGGTGAATTAAAAATGTTAATTCTTCAAATAAATTTATTTCATATTTTAAAAAAGTGTCAGAATACCGTAACATTGCTTCTAGAGGTGGGCTAAACTGTTATTTTAAAATACTAGGTATGAAAATACCGTTCCAAAAAAATAACAGGTACAAATACCTGTTATTATATACTATATAAAAGAGGTGGGCTAAACTGTTATTTTAAAATACTAGGTATGAAAATACCGTTCCAAAAAAATAACAGGTACAAATACCTGTTATTGTATACTATAATTTACAAGGTTAGTAGAGTGTACAGGTTGCCTCATAGTGTGTAAACATTACGATTTTACAACCCCCCCCCCCCCCGTGACAATCTGACGATGACGTCACTCGCCGTACAAATACACGGCAGTCATATTATGTCGGGACTTTATTCATTCGTTTATAACTTGGTTACGATTGGCCGTAGCGATAAAACGTATATGTTCAAAATCGTTCGTTATGAAGTATTTATAACATAGAATACATATTCTATGATATAAATGTATCTCCTAACATTACTCATTTTATAGGAACTAGGAATTGTAGAATTATGCCAATGACTACTGTCCCCGCAGAAATTATGTAGACTCGAGTTTGAGAAGTTGAATCTCGTGAATGGCTTAACGGATTTAAATTAAATAAACGCGAAATAAAAGGAAATATCTTTAATTTTTACTGTACAGAATAACAATGCTACTTAAATCAATATTGTTTTTAAAGAAAATTCTAAAAATAGACGAGCTTTTCGCATTTGCGAGCGATTATCGAGGTTTGAGTAGCCTAATTGTTTCGTAAAAACCACTGGACGGATCTGTTTCAAATTTTTAGACAGTATACCACACTCTTTCTGAACATTTTCCTGAGTTTTAGAATTTTTTCCAACAGAATTTTCTTACGAAACAATTACTCGAAAATAATTAGTTGCTTTAATATATATTTTAAAGATTATAAATTTAAAAAATTTATGTAAAAAACATAAATATAATTAATAAAATCAGGAAGCGTAAATAATTATAAAAAAGACAATACAAAAAAGACATGCATTTTTCAACATTTTAACACAAATTAAGTCATTAGTACTTTTCTAAAAAGTACATATATTTTGCCATCAAAATCTATAAGACAAGACCTGCAAAATAAAATAATATATATTTTAAAGAGTATAAATTAAATAAACATTAAAAAATTTATATGCCACCTTATATAAAAAACATAAATATAATTTATAAAATCAGGAAGCGTAAATAATAATAAAAAAGACAATACAAAAAAGACATGCATTTTTCAACATTTAAACACAAATTTTAAGTCATTACTTTTCTAAGTTTACTGAGTTTTTGCAATTGAGATTTGGCTTTTCTTTTTTCTCGTAGTGACAGCATGTGTTGATTTAAATATTTCATTCGAATAATAATTCTTTGTTTAATGTAGTTTATAAAAATTTTGTATTTATCTTCAGCTGTCATTCTATATAAAATTTTATTACTTAATTTTTTAACTACACCTGACCTTTTAGGAATTTGATTTTTGGTAAATTTATTAAATAATGTTTCAACTCTGAAAATAATGTTTTTTAAATCATTGCTAGGTATTATTAATCCACCATATGACAAGTGATTAATCCATGAAGGTATCGCATAATCATGACAGCAAGTCGATTTATTAAATTCTGTCGTTGTACAGCCAATTTCAGGTATTTTGGATCTGTATTTTTTGCCAACCAACCTGCCAAATATTCCACTGCATCTAAAGTCATTTCATTTTCCTTGTTGTGTTTACATGGCATCTCACTGTTTTCACTGGCCGTATCAGTATCACTTCCATAGTCTTCTATATCAACATGTTCATCATCTTTAATATTTATATTTTCTAATTTTAAAGTGTTAGCAACCATAAACTCTTCCTGATTATCATCAGCCGTATTAGACTCATTGGAAACAATTCCTGGATTTTTCCTAGAATAATCATTCTCAACCTATGCAGTGCATTTAGTGGTGATGGATGATCATTAAGACCACCCCTAGATCGGAGTTGGCAAAATAAGTTTTCAAGAGCATCCTGATTAATTTTACTAGTCAATAAGTAATTCAACCCATTGTCTTTTAAAATATCAAGAAGATGTCGAGTCCCGTTGATGTACATGAGAATACCTTTTTGGAAAGTTTGTAGATAATATTTCCCTTGGCACCTCATTGTTTTTACTGTCTCATAAACTTCACTAAAAAGTAAATCTTGCTCTTTTAAAAATAATCCATATGGCGATTTGAATGGAGCGGTCTTGTCATTTGGATGAGCAACGTTGGCTAAATCAAACCAATTATTAATTAATTCTATGAAGTGTGCCATATTGTCTAATAATTTCCCGTCTTTGATAGGTTTGTAATGTTTAAGTGCAGTAGCTGTTATATGAGACAAAAGTTGAGAAGCTAATTTCTCCTTCTGTCTCTGGAGCCCTTCACATGTTAAATGTTCCTTCGTTAATTTATAACAAACATTTACTTCTAATGTTAGCATAGCAATTAATGCTTCTAAAGGTTTTTTATTTATTTCGGTTTCATTTAAACAAAAACCTGTGTCTAAAAACCAGTTCCGTACTAGTTTCAGAAGGTGAGGTGAATCAGGAACATACACTATACTATGTCCATTTGGCATGGAAAAGATAGGATTTTCATATGTTATTTCTAACTCCTTCCATAACCCGAGATTCCCACCACCACAGTCACTAACACAACAAATTACCTTAAAGCCTGTTGCGTCTGGAAGCTCTTGAAGGCTCTTGAGTTATTCCAAGAACGCTAAATGAAGAGGGCTGGTTCGGAAGTAAATTGAAGCGGACTGTATAATTTTTCATGTATGATATTTTATTGAAAACTGTTGAATTTTGATAGTATTGCTGACACGTGCAGAAGTTTACTTGCCATGATGCCCGTTAATTAATTAGTAATAAAAGTCGAAAGACATAATGAATAAGGCAGAGATCGCCAAGTATGATCACATACTTGTTATTATTTGTATTATTTGTTGCACATAATAATAATTAAATAATGAAAGCCAGCAGCCGCGGCTGGGAATGTTACGAGTGATCGACTCGGAGTATTTAAAACAACTAAAGAAAATTTCGCTACAGACAGCCCAGCTATGAGCCGGCTGTAGACGGTAGATAAGAAAACGTGACGTCATCTGCGCGTGTCGCATTGGAGTATTTAAAGTACAGAGTTTACAAGTTCAAAGTCTGAACATACTGCCCGCACAAAATCGGGGCGATTTTGTAACTTATGCCTTAAAGTTAATAATACATAGTAATTGAATTTACATGCTAATAAAACAACTACATAACAATTGGCGTGTTCAATACAGAGCAATGACAGCTAGACACTTAATAGTAATAATGTGGCTAACAAAACTAATTCATGTGATAATTACAAAATACATAATGATTTGAATTTTATAGTCATAAAAAACTGACAATGAAATTACCCAACACATAATAACATGGCATGATGCACGATAATAAAATAATTAAGTAGACACATTAATTTATCCCACATAATAACCAATATTGATAATATTCAATAATAAGTAGCAAGCAATAATAAATAAAAAGCTGTAATAATTTTGCAAGCATGATATTGAAACAACAATCCCCCAATAAATTCAACAATACATAACCATTGGAAAATACAATGACAAATACATAATAATTGATACAATAAGATTACAATAATAGTTCCCAAAAAGTTTAAAAATACATAATCATATAATAGCACAATGACAAATACATAATGATTGATACAATAATGGCGTAGTAACTATTGCAATAATAGCTACACGACAATAATAATAATAATTACAATAATAATAAAATTGGATTGTATGATCGCCCCGGGAATGTCCCGGGAGTGATACAAGGCAACGCGACAAGTTCACATTCCTGAAGCTCATGCGGCTAGTCTGATGCCACCGAAAGGAGCATAACTTATGGATGGGTCGACGTAGGATACCCTGTGTGGTGCGAACTTCGGCAACGCGCACTATTGAGTCCTGACCCGCGTATACATTTGTGATTACCCCGCGTTCCCATTGAAGGGGGGGGGTGCATTATCGTCTAGAATGAGGACGAGCTGTCCGACAGTTAAATACCTTGAAGTGGTGCGCCATTTGTTGCGCTGCTGCAACTGGTGCAAATAATCTTTGGACCATCGTTTCCAGATGGATTGTGTGAATCTTTGGAGCAGCTGCCATCTGCCCAAACGACTAATACTGACTTGGGTATAGTCGGGCTCCGGGAGTGCCGTAAGTGGAGAACCGACCAGGAAATGAGCGGGAGTTAGCGGTTCAGGGTCCCTAAAATCATTGGATATAGAGAATAAAGGGCGAGAATTAAGGAAAAACTCTATTTGAGTTAGAATGGTAGAATAATCCTCGAAATTCAAAACAGTACCGCCAATCACGCGACATAAATGAAATTTAACACTTTTTACCCCGCTTTCCCACAAACCACCGAAATGAGGGGCAGAGGGTGGAATAAAGGACCACTTGATGCCCTGGGAACTGATAAACTCCTGAGTTGCTTGCTCAAATCCCTTCGATTTCAAAAGCCTGTACAATTCGTGTAATGTGCTGCTAGCACTATGAAAATTCGTACCATTGTCTGAAAATATCTGAGTGGGAATACCTCTACGTGCGATGAACCGTTTTAAGGCCGCTATGAAGGCGTCTGAGGTAAGATATGATACAAGTTCCAAATGAATGGCCTTAGTGCTCATGCATATAAATAACGCAATATACGCCTTTGACGTCGATTTTGAGCGCTGCGCGCCATGACGTATAAGTACGGGTCCGGCATAGTCCACAGCCGATTGGGAAAATAGCTTAGCCGGCGTGACCCTGGAAGGGGGTAACTGTCCCAATAATTGGTTCGCGCCCCTAGCACGGTAACGGAAACAAGTGATGCATTTATGTATTACCGAGCGTATATAGGATTTATCGTTAACGATCCAATATTTCTGCCTCAGAGAAAACTGAGTTAATTGTACACCCGAGTGCAATAAACGAAGATGTTCGTTTTCTATGATTAGCTTGCTGAGATGAGAATGCGGGTGCAGAATTATTTGATGTTTGCTCGCGTAGTTAAGCTGGGAGAGCTGCAGACGTCCACCCACTCTCAATATACCTGAATCATCAAGGAAGGGGTTGAGTGAGAGAATTTTACTGCTGTTGGGGATGCAGCGATGTGCCTCAAGCTCCTTAACCTCAATGCCGAAGTGCAATTGCTGAGACTGGCGAATAAAAACCAAAAGTGTATCATACAACTCCTGGGCTGACAAAAAGGAGGTGTCCCTGTCAGCAACGAGAATCCTAGAGTTACGAATAAACCTACGGCAATATGAGAAAACGCGAATGAGTCTTGTAAGGGATGAGTAATTTTCGACATAACTGGAGGTGGATGAAGCGACAAATAGTGAGGTTTGAGCCTGCTTGCGTCGCTCTTGTTCCAGATGGGGATAAGTGCAGGGAGAATGAGTATCGAAGCCACTGATGGGCCATGATGATGACTCGTGCGGGTGAGCGTGTAAAAATCGGTTACGCTTACGGTTACGTTTACGTTTACGTTTCTGCTGGACTTTAATTTCCAGAGATTGCGATCTGCGGATAGCTCCGCGAAGAGAATCGCCCAAATGAGACTTGTCTGCCTTTCGAGGCAGGGATACCACAAATTTGCCATCGTCATTACGGACAGTATTGGACACAAAATGATTCTCGCATGCCGAGTCCTCAGCGGAGGTATTACGAATAGAAACTTCCTCCAACTTCCAAAATTCCTTTAGTTGCGAGGAAATTGCACTATCATTATCACATACCATAAAGGATGAAATCGGTTTCGTCATGTCGACATTAAACGGCTAATTACCTGCGAGAATGAATCCTAGCTTTGTCTCCTGAATTATGGGAAAATGTGGGCTACGGATAAATTTAGTAGGTTCAATTAACTGCAAATAATACTGAGCACCGACCAATAAATCGACTTGCGACGAGAAGTTGAGTTGTGGGTCAGCTAAAAATATGCCCTTTGGTAAATTTAAAGATGCGACGTCAAATGATTTCGCCGGGAGATTGTTAGTGATGCTGGGAAGCACAGCGCAATGTATATTTAAACTAAAATGTTTATAGCGAGACTGTAATCTTACTCTGGTACTGAAGTCAGCTTGGGACAGGTTAACTTAACCCTCTTTTAAACAACACAAAGATCATCTTCTCTATATATAAAACCCAGACACCACTCACTCACTCATCACTGTATTTATGAACCGTAGCGAAGCATGGGTATACAGCTAGTTTTCTTTATAACTGCTATCAAACTTGAAATTCATGGAGATAGCAACGGTAAAATTACACCAAGTCTACAAACACCGGCCTAAATCACTATTTCAAGCCTAAATGTTCAAGTTTTCAAAAAGTGTACCACACGAGTGCATAAACTGTGAACTACTCTCCGCGCAGAAATTATATAGACTCGAGTTTGTAAACAAATTATGTTGGAAAAAATTCTAAAACTCGAGTAAATGTTTAGAAAGAGTGTGTATACTGTATAAAAATTTGAAACTGATCCGTCCAGTGGTTTTTACGAAACAATTACTCAAACCTCGATAATCGCTCGCAAATGCGAAAAACTCGTCAATTTTTAGAATTTTCTTTAAAAACAATATTGATATAAAAAGTAGCATTGTTATTCTATACAGTAAAAATTGAAGATATTTCCTTTTATTTGGCGTTTATTTAAATGAAATCCGTTAAGCCGTTCACGAGATTCAACTTCTCGAACTCGAGTCTACATAATTTCTGCGCAGATAGTAGTAGAGCACTAACTTTGCTCGTCATTATTAATTGCTTTTCGTTTTTTATTATTGATTAAGATTATACAAATGGAATATTATATCATACCTGTAGAATGATAAATCAGTTCTTCCAGTTTTCTTTGCTTTTCCTGAGTAATTAGTACATGTTAGCAACTGCACAAGAACCACCTCTTGCTTGTGGAGTTTCCATAATAATGTAATTGGAAAATATCACTATTGCATTAACGACTCGGAACACTAGTAATTGGAAATGTTAACGAATGAACAAAAACTTTGAAACACACTTTTATTATTATTAAGAAAATTAATAAATAATAAACACAAGCACAATGTAAGATTGTCAGCAGAAATAGCTAGAGCTCTATAATATAGATCCTTTTATAGATCCTTAAAATAGCCTCAAACATAAAATGCTCAAATAGCATGGGTTTCAGTTGTAGTACGACCAAGGTATACGGCGAGTGACGTCACGTTGACTACTGCCCCCACTCCTAAAAATTCGCAAATGCTGAAATGAGGCAACCTTATAACTCTACTAACCTTGTATAATATATACATAACCTATATTATCCTTTGTAAGTAACTCGTTTTGAGTTTCCTGCAGGTCTCCTATGTAATATCTTCAAATAAATACACTGCAAGTAGGTTTATTTTCACCTAGATAAACCTATTAATATATTAATAAACCTACTTGCAGTGTATTTATTTGAAGATATTATATAACCTATACTATATAATTTGTTATAAGAAATAAATTGAAACTAAAAGTATTAACAGTGTTACTTTACACTGTGACTTTATTAAACTATTATTGTTTAAAAGAAAATAAGAAACAAGAGAATTTATAGGCCTATCTCCCTTTGGGAATACAAATTTAAGTTTTTACTAGGAGTGGGCAAACTAACATTGGTTAGACAAATCAGTTGCGAAACTCAAGGCAATGAAATAATTTAGAGTACACGTAATACCACAACAAATAATGTGAAAAAAACATCAGAAACATATAATAAAAACATAACAGTAAGCCACAAGAGTGAATAAACAAAATTTTACAAATAAAAATAATAAAAACAACTGTAATAAAATAAATATAAATAAATAAATAAAAACTTATAAATAATAAGCGACAACAAAAGTAAATTAAATACATTACATACCTGGAAATCTTCAGATCCATTCACCAGTGTACACAGAATATACAAGTCATGAACTAATCTTTGTCACACCTATTCACATTACAATTTGCTTCACTCAAATAACACATTATAGGTAAAATTAAACTACTGAATGGTTTTTAAAATATTAGAATTTCAGTTATTCAGACACTATTTCAAATATTTAAAAATATCAGCTGTTGCACTTTCCTCGAAGTTAATCATGTTCTTCGTTCAGATAAAATTGTTCCTGCCCTGGAAAATATCCTTTCACAGGGAACGGATGTTGCAACCATGTAACATCTAGTTCTGACCAAATGTGCAAGATTAGGGTATACACGTTGGTGATCTTTCCACCACAGTAAGGGATTTTCGCTTCTCTCTATTGGTGTGTCTTGAAGATATTTATCTACTTCTTGTATAGCTATTGACAAAGATGTCCCTATTTGTTTAACTTTGCTTATCTGGTTTTTATAATGGTTCCAAATTGAAACTGTTTCCTCCTCTGTTATGTTAGGTTGTAGATTTACTTTGGTTTCAATGCTTGTATTGGTTCTTGAATTTTTTGTAATTTGTGAAGATACTAGTTCAGCTGCATATTTTTTTGTATTTTCTAGAGAAGTACTGTCTTCAAAAAAGTAGTGTTTGTACCTGGGGTCAAGCATCATGCAAAGTGAAATTGTTTTGCTTTTTTCCAAATTAGCAAACCTTACAGAAATGCCTTCTAGAAGTTTAAGTGCAATTTCTCTGACAAGTGGTTTAGTTAATTTCACACTTACCTTTTGTATTGATAATTTTAATCCTTGGGTTATAGGTATTATCTGGCTGGCGGTGATATATTTCTCTCCACTCATTTCTTTTGTTACCTCCTCACAAGGTCACAGAATAGCACACAGTTCTTTACAAATTCCCCATTCTTCAGCTGTTAATGTTTCTATGTCTGTTGTTAGTAATGCCAGAGAGTGTTTTACAGCATCTTCCAGTTCAACAAATCGTTTAAGCATATGGTAAACAGAATTCCAGCATGTTACAACATCTTGCAGAAGTTTTTTAGGCTGCTGAACACCTATCTGTTCTTGATATTTTGTGATTTTTAAATGTGCAATATTACATCTCTTAAAAAATGTTACAATTGTTTTTACTTTTTTGATTATGTCATTTACAATTAACAGGCTGTCTTGAACAATTAAATTTAATGTGTGAGCATAACATCCAAAATGCTTCCACTTAAGTATGCTTTGTATAGCACTAGTAATATTTATGGCATTATCAGTAATAACAATTGAAATTTTTCCAGACAAGTCCCATTCATTTATAATACGCAAAATTTCATCTGCTAAATTTTGAGATGTTTTATTTATTTTGATAACTGAACAGTCTAATAGTATATGTTTCATTTCAAAATCCTGATTAATGTAATGTGCAATAATTGCATTAAAAGTTTCATTTGTTGAAGAAGACCATGTGTCAGTTGTTAAGCAAACACTTGGTGCATCTTTTTTAATAGATTCTTTCATTTCATTTACCTTTGTTTCATAATAAGCTGGTAACAGTGTGTTAGCAAAATACTTTCTAGAAGGAATTTGATAACTAGGGGCACAAGTATTCATCAAATTTCGGAAACCTCTGTCTTCAACAACGTAAATGGTTGAAGATCCCAAATAAAAAGTTTCATTATGGCCTCATCAATTTTGTTTTTATCAGATACTGCTACTTTTTTGGGTATGTAAGTTGATATTGACATTTGTTTTTTACTTGTTGGAACAGGCGACTGAAATGAAGACGGTTGATTTTGGAAGATGACAGTAGCTCTTGAAGTGGTTGGTCTCTCTGGACTAAAAAAATGGGAGGAAGATTCTACTACTAAGTTTTCTTGCACGTCTGGCCCTATTTGCAATATATCACCTGAAGAAGTTTCTGTTCTTGGCAAAGATTGCACAGCAGTTTGGGTGGATATAGTAGGAAGAGCAACTGTTGGATGCCTTCTTTGTAAATGTTTTTTTAAATTACTAACTGAACTTTTATATGATAGTTTTGTTTTGCAAATGTTGCACAATGCAACACAGTTTCCGACTGATTCAAAAAAGCTCCACACATCACTTGTTTTTCTTCTTGGATCCATGTCACCAAAATTTTAAAAATAAAAAGTATGTGAACAATGTCTACAATGTCTAGTGTGTGTTCACGGCAACATCCTATGCTGTCTGTTGCGGGCACATTAATTTCTTTGATTTCATCCAAACATTCATAAAAAATATCCCCCCACATAGTGTTTGGTGAACTAAGTTTTATTGTAGCAGTTGTTTCTGCCTGCAATAGTACATGATAAACACCATTTGAAGGGTGCGTTAAATGAGATGTTTCTTCGATAGTTCCATAATCTTTTATTTTTGTCCACACAACAGCAGGTAGATTAGGAGGACGATCGTTCCTCAGTGAAACAGCACAGTCACCACAGTCAGTAATTCTAGATGGTTTTCTCACTATGTACCCTGCCAAATGTTACACGAGACATTCTTTCGGAGCACCAGTTTTAAGCTCAGGTAGTTCCTCTGCCCAATTGTAGCATTCCAAGTCCTTTAAAACTACCTTTTCCTTGATGAGCAACTCCATTGATTTCTTGAGGGCTTTATTTTCATTTTCTACCTCCTTACACATTTCACAGATTTGATTTACAGAAGAAGTGAGTGGAGTTTCACTTTTCGGTTCACAGTTTACTCCTTTTGCCAACCTTAGTTTAAGTGGAACATATACAGACTGCAACATATGAAGATGTAGAAAGACAACTGTAGATGGATGGTCATCGCATGACAAAGAGCGGAGAATCCCGAAAAGAACGTTCTAGAGGATCCTGATTGAATTTTGCAGTAACTACATATTTAAATTTCTTGCTCCACAAATATTCGGATGCCTCCAGAGTACTTTTTAGAGTAACCCTGAGTGATTCTAGAGTTCTCTCTGAGGCGAAAGTGTTGCTTTCTGAATTAAGAATTTGTAGAAATTTCAATATATGATGGGACGCTGTTCCATTGTAAAGTCCCTTAGTAGGAATTGATGAATTTAATGCATCGACAAGGTCATTCATGTCTCTGCTGAAGCTTTCTGTTTTCTCACTACCTACAAACCCTTCACAGTCCGTGTCACGATAAAATTTAATTGCATTGGCTATGCTGTTACTAAATAACTGGAACGCCAACCTTGCATTCATATGTTGGAATGATGTAGGATCAAGATGGGCTGCTTTCACTTTAGGGCATGTCCTAAGTCCTTTGTTTTCAGCAGTAGTGTCCAGTTTGTAAACTAGTCTAAAAAATTCGTACCTGACAATGTCATTGTTGTACAATATTGACACTTTGTCATGGAAAACGTTTCTCACACATTTTATTATATACAGCATCTGAGAATGCCCAAATCTTCCTGTCTTCGTCCGCCGGATTCGGAATACTACATTTAATCATACCTCTTTTCCCACAGATTCCTAAGTTCGCCTACGCCTTTTGTATTAGTATGACTACCATCTGATGTAAATCCAATTATTCTTACACCTCGCTGCTCTAACTGCAAGATAACCTGTATCAAAATTTTTGCCAGTATATCACCCAGGGTTACATTCCTGCTTACGTACACTGCTACAGGCTGTACCCAGTTGAATAACAGAGGCACACACATGAATACCAGGGCATGGTTCGCCAGAGAATTTTTTATGTCTGTAGGTATATAATCACCAAAGTCTACAAAGCCATCAACTTTTAAAGAGGTTGCATTAAACTGAATTTCCTCCCTTAGCTTCACTTCGTCGAATATTACTACTCCGAGATGTCTATATTCATCAATTTCTTCTTGCAGAAAGTCTGATATGGCATTTACAGTGTTAATGTTTACCCCGTATGGGCATTTTAAACCTTTACAGTCTTTTCAGGTGGCTTTCCGACGGAAGTGGCAATAAATCATGTTGCAAGCAATATCTGTATCCCTTTGGGGATTTGATTTTAAGCAGCAAACTTTCCAGTATTAGCTCATTACAGTACCTCATTCCTTTGGAATTTGACAAATTAGACTTTTTAACCATAGCATCTACAATCATGTTCTGCTTTTTACTTAAATTCTTCATCCCTCTTTCATATGAGTCACATTCCTTCCTGGCAAGTTTCTTTTCTAGTAAAACAACTTTTACTTTCTCACAACGCAGTTTATTTTTAGTTTGTATCATAGTACGAGTTAGATTTTGTATTTTCCGTTTCAGCAACATGATTTGGTTTTGTTCATCCAGTTGATTGTCTTGGTGTGTTCTAGTCTGGGGGTGGTCTGAACTCACTGTTCTGTCACAGAACAGTTTGTCGAATTGTTTTTTTCTTGGCCTGTTTGTACCATCAATGTATAATAACACTGGATAGCATGCTAGGTGGGAGTAAAAGCGTGAAAAACAGCAGCAGCCCCCCACCACAATAAGGCAAGAAGCCGTCACTAAGCATAAGTTTACACATTGTATGCAGCCGTGCTTCCGTGTTTTGTTAACTACATACTTAATTCAGTTCGGAAATTTTTCCATGTTTATTAGTGAAACTGCTATGTAATTTTTATTATTTAATTGTATGTAATTTTGATTATTGTGATTATTAGTTTTGCATAATGGTAGCTTCCTGTGCTGCTTACAACTGCACTAACAGATACAAAAAGAACAGTGGAATATCATTTTATAGGTAAGTAAGTACTGTATTTCATTTAATTCCTTTATACCTTTTATTAGACTAATATAAAACATTCATTTTTTAAATCTCTACAAATTAATTACTGATTAAATTAATTATAAATTGTTATTTTTTTAACGTTGTATTCTTTTTCATATAAACTGTGAATTGTCTATTACAGTGTATTGTCCGATAGCATTATTATATTATCAACATACCATAATATAAGAAATGCAAATGTCTAAGAAAAAATTATGGTTTTTCATTATTTTACGTAAAGTACAGTATTAAAAATAAGGAAGACCGTACTATAATAAATTATTTTTTCCAGATTTCCACAAGATCAAGAGCTACGAAAGAAGTGGATTATAGCTACAAAAAGAAAAAATTTTGTTCCTTCAAAACATATGTCACTTTGTAGCAAACATTTTGCTAAAGAACCAGTATCAGTTCAGACCCAACTGCAATTACGAACTGTTGAAAAGCGATGCCGTCCCAACGCTCTTTGACTTCCCCGTGCATCTTTAAAATCCTCTGACAAAAAAAGAAGGACCATTATTAAAATTCAGGTAACATTTAACACTAATTTTTTCGAACAAATGCCTAGATAGATTGTAGGCATAAAATACAAATAAAACTTAGTTAATATTACTCTTATAGTAGTCATTTTTCTTCTCAATCTTCTGCTATTTTCATTCGCTTATAATAATAATTAATACTGATTTTATTGACAGCATTAAAGAAGACACATTATTTTTAAACAATTCGTAATTATGTAAGCCTAATTCATTTACAGTGTTAATATCACAATAATTTTATTTCTAAAGTAATTTTACTACCAAAATAATTCATTGTTCACAGGATGCTCCTAGACAAAATAAGTTGCCGCTTGAAACATCTTTATCAAAAAACCTAATTGATGGCGATGCTCACGTGGAGCCTGATAAGAATGATCCTACTGAGATTCCTGGTACATCCAAACAATCATGAAACCACAACAGGTAAGACATTAAATTTTATCTATTTCAACTCTGGTCTCAGCTACCGATTACTGATTATTTATCAATGGTTTTAACTAGCTAAAACTGCCATTGTAAAGCTAGTTATTTAACCAGCGATTGTATTTGCATCCCATAAGAAATAGGCTATTATTGATAAAATAAGTAGACCTATTTAATAGTGTATTGTCTGATAGCATTATTATATTATCAGCATACCGTAATAATAATAATAATAATAACCTTGTTTGAAGTAATTTCATTAAATACATTGGGCAAAATTGGAGAACGTTGTTATTGCCAGTGAATAAACAGCATAAAATTAAGTCCTGATTTTTATTTTTCAGTTGTGTGTATCGCCTACTGAAAAATTTCTCCGCCGGAAGGTGAAAATACTGCAACAGCGTTTACACAGAAAGGATGCTAAAATTAAATCCATGAAAAATATTATTTTAGTTTTAAAGAAAAAATGAAATTCTCCTGAAAGGTTACTAGAAATTTTAGAAGATAATTTTTCTGGTTTTCAGTTAAAAATGATTATTAATAACTTTAGCAATAATAATATAAGTAAGTTTAAGAGGTTTTATTCAGACAAAATGAAGGAGTTTGCTTTAACCGTTTATTTCTACAGTCCCAAAGGTTATAAGTATTTGAGAAATCTAAACTTTCAGTTACCTAACCCATCAACTTTAAGGAGGTGGCTTTCTAATTTTAATTGCTCACCCAGTTTTTTAGAAGAGATTTTCATATATTTAAAACAAAATGTTCAAAGCAAGCCACATTTACAACACGTTAACTTGGTTTTTGATGCTATGAGCATAAGGAAACAAGTAATCTACGATCCATGAGAGGGGAAGAATTTTGGGTGTGTGAATTTGGGTAATGATATAAAAGTAAATGAACACGAAACATTAGCTATTGAAGCACTAGTCTTTCAGATAGTTGCACTACGAGGAAATTTCAAATGTGCCATTGGCTATTTTTATATTGATAAGATTAGTTCAGAAATTTTGTCCACACTAATAAAAATGTGCATTATTAAATTATACGAATCAGGTATCCATGTACATAATGTAACATTTGATGGTACTAGTACAAATATAAACACTGTTACGAAACTTGGTTGCAAATTGCCAGAAAAGCCTTTTTTCAATGTGAAAATAAACATAGAAAATGTAACAGTTTGTGTAATGCTAGATGCTAGCCATATGATTAAATTGGCTCGCAACACATTAGCAGATAAAGGTACTTTACTATCTACAGATGGTGTGATAGATTTTAAATATATTCAACGGCTAAACACTTTACAAAAAGAACAAGGATTAAAGTTTGCCAATAGCCTTTCAGACATACACATATATTATGGCAACAGAAAAATGAACATGAAAATTGTGGCCCAAACCTTAAGTGCCAGCGTAGCAGACGCCATAGAATTTTTGATGTATAAACAACATCCTGATTTTATTGGTGCTAAACCAACAGTGGAATATATTAGAGTTATAGACACGTTATTCGATTATTTTAATAGCAGGAACCCATTTGGGCACCACTTCAAACAACCAATAAAGAAGAAGAATTTATAAAATGACAATAAAATGTTAGATAATTTTTTGGCATATTTAACGAGGTTAAAAATTGAAAATATTCAGGTTCTGCGGCATCCTAGGAAAACATTTGCACTTGGATTTACTACGAATATAAACGCAATAAAGATTCTGTCAAACAGATTATTAAATAGTTTACAATTCAAGTATATTTTGACTTATAAGTTTTCTCAAGGTCATTTGGAACGGTTATTTTCCTGTGTAAGATCTCGAGGGTGACATAATAACAATCCTAATGTCAAGCAGTTCCAATGGGCCTTGAGGAAACTTATGTTCAGGAACAGCGTTAAAGCATCTGACAAAAGCAACTGTTTGAGTTTTGACATGACATTTCAAAACTCTGTTATGAGTTTTTGCAGAAGCAGAAGAAACAGTGGACCTAAACTCAGTCAACGTCTATGAAGAACCCATTAAAAACGTTAAATGTCTGCAAATTTTTTATAATAACTCATATTTTTGAGTAATAACATATTTAAAGGTCATACTTCTAACAATGAGTATGGTGAAGACACTCACGTAGTAATGTTAATAGGTAGTTTATTTTACAAAATTGTATGTTTTAGTATAGCTAAAGAAAAGACATCATCAGCTATGTTTTTGAAACTTGGTGTGCGTCAAAAATTACTAGGGGTAACCCAAAAGTAAGGTCTCCAAAGGACTAGAGCCGCAGGGAAATATTTTGGGCGGCAGTTGGCAGCACTGCTGTGTGCGGCCATCTCCCCTCTTTCAAACAAGCGGTCGCTGAGCTCGCTCGGTCGATTAGTCTTGGCTTGGCAGCCGTTAAGAATGGAGCTTTCAATCGCTGTTCCCGCCAAGTGCGGACTTCGCGAAGTCATTCGATTTCTTAACGCAAAAGGTGTCAAAAACGTCCGCAAGTGGTGTAGAGAGTTTAAAGCTGGTCGTACAGAAATTCATGATGACGAAAGAAGCGGGAGACCGTCAGTGTCAGACGAGACGATCAGGAAACTTGACGAAGTCGTACGTGAAGATCGGAGGATTACTATCCACGAGCTCTCTTGTTTCTTTCCTGACGTTTCGAAATCCACCATTCAGAGGATTGTGACTGAAAAGTTGAAATATCGGAAGGTGTGCGCAAGGTGGGTTCCGCGAATGCTCACAGAAAACCACAAACGGCAACACGTCGAATCTGCCCGCGAATTTCTTGAGCGCTATGCAGACGAAAGAGACGACTTTTTGAATTCCATTGTCACAGGTGACGAAACGTGGGTTCACCACTTCACACCTGAATCCAAACGACAATCACTTGAGTGGCGGCATCCAACTTCGCCAAGGCGGCGAAAATTCAAACAAACACAGTCTACCGGCAAGATCATGGCGACTGTGTTTTGGGATCGGAAAGGTGTATTGTTGATCGATTTCATGCCTACTGGAACCACAATAAACGCAGACGCATATTTTGAGACACTCAAAAAACTCAAACGGGCGATTCAGGACCGGAGAAGAGGAATGCTCACCAAGGGCGTGTCCATTCTTGACGACAATGCTCGCCCTCATGTCACCCGTGCAACCGCCGATCTTCTGAACCAATTTGGATGGGACATAATCACCCACCCCCCCTATAGTCCGGACTTGGCACCTTGTGACTATCATTTGTTTACACATTTGAAAGAACATTTGGGTGGAATGCGATTCGACGACGATGACGAGGTGAAAGACGAGGTCAAACGCTATCTCAATGACATGGCGGCGAGTTTCTATGACACTGGCATACTAAAACTGCCACAGCGGCTCGAAAAATGCATTGAACGTAAAGGCGATTATGTTGAAAAATAGTGTGTTCTTATGCTTCACAACCATGTAAAAAGTTTTGATAATAAATTTTTTTTCTATTTTTAAAAAATATGGAGACCTTATTTTTGGGTTACCCCTCGTAAATAAGTTAGTTCTATTTAGCTATGTTTAGCCCAGAATTGCAATATGTTATTCATAGAAAATGTAGTTTTATATCAAATGTAATATATTTTGATTAGAAATAGTAAGATACATTGTAATTATATGCAGATAGGCTGTAAACTAAGATTTTTTTTGTACATATTTATCAACGTAAAAAAATGTAAGGCTATGTAATAAACAATTTTGTTTTCATTTGTATTCTTGTTTAGTCAGTTTCCTTTATTTTATTGACAAAATAAAAACAAACTACTACAAAAGAGGTAATTATTATACCCTATATACCCTAACCAACCGGTAGGCCTATAGTTAGCGAAAATATGTATGCATAACTTTAATGTTACCGGTAACGTGTTTGTTGTTTATAGATCTGTACCGACGAAAAAAGTGTACGAGCTTCTATTATGAACAACAGAAATTAAATTTATATTTACATTATTTTTAAATTAGTACCAGGTGTCCCATTTAATCTGAATAATATAAAATACACAATTTTCATAATAAGACTGTTTATGCGATGATCAAATCGGTTAAACTAATATTAAGATAACACTGCGAGTATGCAGGCAAAGTGGCTTTTGCCTTAATGTGGTGGGGCAAGCGTAGAGTTGAGCGGACCGAATTCAGTACACGCAGCCGGCAATCCAGTGTTATTATACATCGATGGTTTGTACTTGCTGTATTTGCCTTTTTGCGGGTGACATTCGGAGTTTTAGAGTCATTGTCAAAAATTGTTATATTTGTACGTATTGTAAATGAGTATAAATGCTCAATTAGTCTCAGCAATATTCTGAGTTGTATGTTTAATATTTATTTATAAATGAGAACACACTTCTGTTGCTGCTCTGAATCATTCAATTTTTATTCCTTAATTCTCTTATTATAATAATTTTCTTTTTTCTATTAATTAATAACAAATTTTCCTTTTTTAAGGTTCCTTTGTTAAGGTTTTATTTCCCGGCAACGTTATTTCCATTACAACAGAACACGTGGTAAGAAACAGTGGTGAAACAAAACAGTAAGACGCAGTTGTTGTTGAGTAACGCGGCAAGGAATTCGCGCCACCCTAATTTTTCTCAGAACTCTGTATATGTGTGGCGACGCGCGGACTCAAAATCTCAAGCATGCGCGCTGTTAGTGACGCCGTGAAAACTCAACCGGTGCTGTAAAACATGGCGCCGGAGCGGAAAATTTGTGAGATCAACCAGCCAGCTACAGGAAATGTATTTAAGCCCCGCCCACTGCTAGTGACGTCAACCAGTGCTTAACAAAAATCGTCCACGGCTACCACACAAAAAACACATTATGCGCCATGCATAGATTGAATAAACCACATCAAATCAGCTATGCACGGCGACGAAAATCATGAGGCATTGCAACTTCCGCTCTGTCTGAGTGTTTGGAGGGAGGCATGTTGGTAACGCTCTCCCCAGTCGACTAACAACCCACGCCACGCGTGGCAGCTATCAGTTTTGTGCCCGGACAAAATTTCATATTTTGTTTCTTAAGTCGGCCGACAAAATAACTATGTGAGTTCACAATAACCTATATAACAGTGCCTCTAGTGACGATGAATAACTATTGAACGTGATTAAATGTTACAAGCTTGTAAAAATCCGGAGAATGAAAGACTTTGGTAAACGCAACACGTGGTCGGGTAATACGACGCCACACACGTAATGTTACACACGAAAGACTTATGTCATTAATTTTACATAAAAATGGGGTGTTTTTTGTATTAGTAAGGGGTGTTAAGAATGTGAGTAGTGAGTGCGCAGGCTGGGCTATTTTAAAGTACGTAAGTAGTAGGAAGTAAGCATAGTAAGTAAACTGTAACCGTTGCACAATCTTTAAAACATGTAAAACCTATTTTGGAGAAAACTTATAAATTCAATATTTCTGATTAATAAACCAAAAAAATAATTTCTCTTCCAAAAAATTGAGAGTTAGATTCTTTCAAAACCTTAGTTCGTTTTATGTACTGTCAGAGTTCGTCGAACGAAATGGGTTCGTCCACACTACGCGATCCGGCCAGATCAAAGATGAAAGGTAAGTGGGAGTTTCAAAATAATTAATAAATAAGAATATCGCAAAGAAAGATAAAGTTACAACATCGCCAAATTCAGATCATATTTGATATCTATAAGTATGTAAAAAATGCTAAAAAGTAATATATTTTGATAAATAAATAATGAAGAGAATAAAAATATAAAAGGTAATTAAGAAAGAAGGAAGAAGAATGGTAAACCAAAAGTGATTATTAAATAAAATTACAGACTAGACTGACAGACAAATGACTGTGACCCAACCCCAGAGATTGGCCAGATAAAAACCAAAATAAACTGAAACAAAATGGAAGTGAAGGAGAAGAAAAATGAAAACAAAAATGGAACAAACCAACTATAAAGGAAATAAAGTGAAACAAGATAATAAAACACAGACAAATAGTATAGAATAGGGAAGGGAGAAATGATACAATCAAATATCATAAAGGAAATGAAACCAGTAAATAACCAATATAAAAAAAATTAAATATTAGTATTGACTAAGTGACAAATGTAATTAATAATTAATAAAACCCGATAAATAAAAATACACTAACCCAAGAATTAGAAGTATATGTAAGTAAGAAATATAGAAAGACATGAACTTATTAAGTATAAATAATATTTGTAAAGAAAGAGAGAGATAGTGAGATAGTGAGAAATAAAAATAACTAAGTGACAAAGAAAAGTAATGATAGGGATTACCCACTAATAAACACTTAAAATAAAAAGTTTAAGAAGTGCCAATAGTGAAAGTGTAAAAACCCCAAAATAATGAATAAATCAGTGATAAACACTAGATAGTTTAAGAGTGAAGGTTATGAATAAAAAAAGATATTGTAAATGATAGTATGATAAAAAATAGTGATAGATAAGAAAACACTTAGTAAATCAATGATAAAACACAAAATTATTTAATAGTGAACATATTAGAATTGTATTGTTGATAGTAATTAAAAATAGTATTTAGATTAGACATAAATGAAGGATACGATGTTATCCAGGGGATAAAGCCCATTCAAGGTAAGCAGTTAGTGTTACCATGGATTGGAGGGAGAGATTAGTAAAGAAATAAGAAATTAAAAACGCAATCAATAAACACCCCATGTTATAAGGGATAATAGATTAAGTAAGTTTAAAAGGAGTGATGATGTTTCTCACCCAAAAAATAGTAAAAGAATGAAATGTGTTGTAAACCAACATTACCTAATAACTGGTAAAGATTGTTCATTTAAATTTATGAATAGGATATGGCTGAAGGAAGTATACAGTCCATAGGCCTAGTTGTTATATTTTATGTAATAAAGAATAGTAAATAATAGCCATATTGTTGACAATGGCAAGTTAAATAAATAAGAAGATAAATCAATACAGAAATAATAAACACTGGAAAATCAGTTAGGAAATAATTGACAAGACATGATGTAGAAAATAATATTGACACATAATCAGTACAAAAACAAATTCAAAACACAGTAACCAATAAACGAATCAATTATAATAACAAAACAAAACACTTTAGAATAAAATGAGATATAATTGGTATAAAATAAATAAATATAATCAATGGCTATTTATGCCTATAAAATACCTAACTGTAAAAAACAAATAAATACAAATTTTATGAAATCAACAAAGAAATTAGCAAATCCAAGGCGAATAACCAACCAAGGATAATTTGTAAATCATATTAAAAGAAAAATGTTAGAATAAGGACTTAAATTAAAAGAGAAATATAGTTAACAAATATTAACATAATTGTACAAACATTAATATTTTGAAGAACCCAACCTTATGGGATATCAAAATAATCTTTGAAAGGAAATAATAACAGTAGTGATAATATTTAATATGTAGGGAGGAAGACAGAAGAATAAAAGCAATCAGAAGATATACAACTATTTTCAATAAAAATTCAAATTTGATAACAGTGGTTATAAGACAAGATTCACCAATCAGAATTAATTTGTAAACATGACAACAGACGTTGGTTACGAATTTTCCGTTAAATTTTTTACTCGTAAAGTGACGCTCTTGCAGAATAGAAGCCAAATCTTGAACGACCAAAATTCTAATTTAAAAGGTCAAAATAGTAAACAAAATTACCACAAATGAATAAGAAGGAAGCAGACGATGACTGAAACCATTTAACTGATGTCGAAGACCAATTAAATAAAAAAGAAACGAATAAATTGCTACGATTAATTTGAAAAAGATGCCAGCCGCCCTAATTGAAAATTGAATACGATTGCAGCCCAATTCCTTTTTACCAGAACAACTGAGTACACCCAGTCTACTGATGTGTTAAGTATCATTAAATTACCCAAATTTCATAATTAAACTCACTTTAAATATTTCTCACAGTAATCTGAACTCTCACTATAAACTGCATATAATTTCTTTCAAAGATTAAATAAAAAACTAAGACACTGAAAATTTGTCAACTTGTAAAATTAACCTGTTGTTAGTTTATGAAATTTTGAAACACTTTTACTACACTCCAAGAACAAGATATAGCTACACATTATATTATTTAAGTATAAATAATGTAAGGTAGTGTATTTTTATTGTTGTAATCATTAATAATCCTTTTATCGTAATCACAAGAATCCAAGACGTTTGAACGAAAATATTTATATACAACTTCGACAGACGCCATTATTAACTGTCTGATACGTTCAAAATCGATTTGTCAAACCTTAGAGAAATTGTCTTATATTAATTGCCGGTGCAAATGTATTACAAAACAAAATATAATTTGTGTTAAAATGAATAAGTAGTAATCACCAAATAATAAACAAGTACTGAGTGTAACCACTGTGTTTTAATTTAATTAGGAGGGTGTATTATAATTTGTGTACATTTTAGCGAACAGCTAGTATTGACGGCAAGCGCTCACGTAGCCAACTCAACGAACTACTGACCGATTAAGAAGGTCGAACCGAGGCGGGAATAAATTGAATTCTCCACACCGCCTGAGCTGAGCTTGCCATATCATCATAAAATTTTTTAATTGTTTTAAGTAAACAATTTGGCGCCACCCGGGATTTACACACCCCCTAGTGAACAACAGGTAAGGACTTCGATACCTGGTTATTCGTACGTTAGCCACGGACACAATCAGCGTAAGTTACGATCCAAAGCGACGACGGATTGATGAGACACGTTACACCCATTACACTTATACTCGTTTACGATTAGACGGACATCGGTTCATAACAAATTGGCGACCAACTGGTGAGGCTAGAAGAAAGGGAAATACGAAATTCTAGCGGCGATTACGAAGGGATAACAAGATGCATACGAGAGGGTTGTCGAAAAAATTGGCGAAGGAACAAGAAATGGAAGAAGGCAGACAAGAAGAAGAGACAGAAGCAGTCACAAACATTGAGATGGAACAACAGGTGGGTAACGGAGATGAAGCTAGAGGAGATACGATCGAAAATCAGCCGACCGAAGCTACACCAAACGGAGAGGCGAAATTAGATAACATAATGAGAATGATGATGGAGCAATTCGGACAAATTAATGAAAATTTCAAGAGACAGAAAGAAGTAACTAATGACAATTTTAAGAAACAGAAGGAAGAAACTAAAGAACAAAACGAGGTTTTAAGGGAAACCTTAAAGAAACAAATCAGTGAAAATATAGACACACTGAACGCTAGAATCGAATGCAACAATGAGACATTAAGACAACAAATAGACAAAAAAATGGAGGAACATGGCGATAATGTGAGGAAGAACCAGGAGACGTTGCAACAACCATTGACGGAGGATATTCAAAGAAGAAATGAAGAGTTGAAGGAACAATTAAAGGAACAATTGAAGGAGGACTGTGAGAAAAACAAGGAAGAAATGAAGCAGAAAATGGTACACCAATTAATGGAGTACCGGGAAGAAGCAAAACAGCAGGTCACGGAAACCAATGAGAAATTAGAGGAGACGTTGGAGAGACTGGAGAAAACCAACGAAACTGTTTCAGGAGTCCGTGAAGAGGTAATCAATAAAATAAACAACCTCGAAGGAGAAAACAAAAGGAGAATTGATGAATGCCACGAAGAAAAGACCAAAAAGTGGGAATAGGTAAACCAGGACATACATCAAGTCCGGGAAGAGAACCAGAAGGAGATAGCAGTTATACGAACAGACCTGGGAGAAAGAATGGAAGGAGTGTAAAGCAATCTAAATAAAATCGACAGCAAGATGGACAAAAATAAACAAAGAATTGATGAGATGCATAGACGAGAAGAATTATTACAGGAAGAAGTGGACGCCTGGCGTGACCGGCCATGTAATCATAATCATATACTTAACAATGACAATCGAGATACAATCAACTTCCGCATCTATAAGCGCAATCCGATAGAATTTCTGAAAAGGGTGAAAGAATTAATTATAAAGAATCGCGAAACCCGATGGACAACTGTAAGGGGAATGCTGGACGAAATGTTCAAGGAAACATATGACAACTGGTGGACCGCCACAAGACCAGACATCCAGAGCATCCAAGAGTTCAAAACACAATTCAAGGCAAAATACTGGTCAGAATCAACCCAGAACATGGTCCGCAACAACTTGAGTAACGGCAGGTATGAGAACCAGAACGTACAATCCCTCACGTCATACTGTCTGGGAAAAATCTGCATGGCCAGAAATTTGGAACCCCGCATTCCTGAAGAGTGTCTAGTCATACAACTATGATGACGCGATACAGAAGGCCCGTATGTATAGTCAAGTCAAGACAATTCAGGACATGGCTAGTCTATTAGAGAGCCATGAACACGAATGGCAATACCGCAAGAACCGATTCACGAGTTTCCGAAATAGTAAGTTAAACGAAGGGCCATCCCCACCAAACCAACAGGGTGATAACAACCCACCACCGAACAACACCAATAATTACCAAGGGAATCAACGTGGGAATAATGCGCCCAGGAACTATAACCAAAACGGTAACAACAACGGTAATTTTAGAAAAGATTACAGGGGTAACTACCAACGGAACGATCCAAACAATTATTATCGTACAGGAAACGGTAATAACAACAACCGAGGATACCGAAACAATAATTAACTCTAGGGAAGAATGTAAAATACATTTAATTAAACACTCGTACCGTGTTGGCGGAGGTATCCAAAATAGTGGTTACACTCACACACTAATAAAACAATTCAAAAAGGTAACACGATTGAAACAAATCACACGCGACAAGGGTACGCACAGTAATTATCGACTGAACGATAATCATAATGATAATCACAATAATTATAAAAACTATAAAGGTTATTATAAACGACGAATGAAAAAACCGTCGCGCACAGCTGTTCAGGTAGATGGACTAAGCCGACCTAATGAGAGAGAGAGAAACGTTCGTCAGGAAAGGGGAAGCAGAAGAGAATGCATTTTGCCGACGGCTAAGAGAAAATTAGTTTTAACATCAGGTGACTCCACGGTCAAACCGGACGTCGCAGTAATACAATGGAATGCGGACGTTGTTTACACAAGGGTGAGAACGATGGTAAGCACGGCGGTGACTACACGTCAAAGGAACAATGCTAAACTAGGGGGAGTGTAAATTGTACCACACTCGATACCCGAATGTGAATGAATAATTATTTAAAAGAAAAATGTTACTGTTAATTATTATTAATAAGAAAAGGAGTTAATTAATAAGAAATAATATGTGTAAAAAGATTAAAGAAGTAATAATAGAAAGAAATATTTAAGAAAGTAATGGTAAAGGAATGTTATTATCGATGTTGTTATTATTATGAAGAAAGGATTAGAAAGGAAAAATCAATGTATAATTGTCAGAATGGCTGATCAAGCGAAATCTTCATACCTTAGTGGAAAGGCAAGGACACAGAAGATAGCGATAGTGAAAGTCAAGGACAGAGATTATTTAGAGCTCCAAATACTACGATTAAAACATCGAGTAGAGTTAAGCACATAAAGTCTGGATATAAACGTGTTTCTAATGTAGTCATCTGTAGCCGATAATGACTCACTCCGAAGCTAACGAAAAATGTGTATTTCAGAAAGTAATGGTAAGGATGAAGAAAATATTAGCGATCAGAAAGGTAATAGTAAAGAAATGTAATAATAGAAGGTAATGAAGTTTAATGTATTGGGTAAGATTAATGTAAGAAATGTTAATGTATTGTATAAGTAATATAAGAAATGTTAAGAAAGATAAAGTAATGTCCTTGGTAAGGATAAAGATAAAGATAAAGATAAGAAGCGAAGGTAAGAATGCATGAGTAAGCTAATGTAAAATTACAGAGCGAATCTGCATACCTATGTGGAAATGCAGAGTATCCGAAAGGACCAGAAAGGAGAGCAAATTGCAGTGGATTTTCTTGGACCACTTCCGAGATCAAGTCGGGGAGTGAAACTCATACTTGTTTGCATAGATGTATTTTCCAAAGCCGTCCATCTGTATCCAATTATGCGACCCACAACTAAAGTTGTTTTGAAAATACTCTTGCAGAAATACATTCCTGCATATGGTAAAATGAAGAAGGCCAACGCACCGATCAGCTGTTATAATGGGGGGGGGGGGGGTGAATCTTGCATTCCACCAACAGCTAGCGTTATACGGACTACTCATTATTATGTGTTGTTTAACTGGTGTAAACGTAAGTTAAGCGAATATAATACGATTGTATTTGTCTAGAACAAATAGACAAAACATTAATAAAAAAATATTTATTACATTTTTTCTCAGGCAGAGGAATAATGCAACGATACAGCCATACGCTGTATTAGGCATTAATTTGAATAAATATAAAATTTGTAGAATTTTTATAAGTTACGGGTAAATGGACAGCTCTGAGATTGTAGAAATATTTCATTGTTAGATTAGGGGAGAAATTAACCTGTTCCGACAGGCAGTGAACACCTGCTCAATTGTATGTATGTTACACATGTATCTTGTGTGTGTTAGTGATGCATGCAAAGACAGGAATCTCAGCAACCCGCCCCAAGTAATTAATAAAATTATTATTTTAATTCACTGTGCGAAAACTAATTAGTGTATGAACAAACCAAAGGCACCAAAGTGTGTGTAAAATTTATAGTTATCCCCAGTGAAATGATGACGTTAATAGAACACGCTATGCGAAGACAGTGCAAATTAAACGTGCCAAAAAATATGCAAATTACCCTAAGACGCTCAAATTAATACAGTGAGTGCTTAATCGAATTAGTTATGATTTGTGCTATCTCGATTCCGTGCAAAACATTGCTATTGGCTAATAATTGCAAATAGTTGAAAAGGTTCGGGAATGGGGGCTATCACGCGATATGCAGGTATCGACAGGACGATTTTGGAGCCAACTGGCGCGGAATCTCGAGAAGGGTTCGACCAAAAACCCTTCTCTTCATTTCAAGACACAGTTGCAGTCGGACATGCTGTCCGTCGGCAGAACAGTTTTATTTTTATTTCTATTACAAGTCGCAGTAACGGAAGAATAAACGTTCGTTAAATTCGTGATAATATTCCGGAAAAAGTAAATACTGAAATCGTAACTCTACCAAGAGTATATACGGAAAAGCTACCAGAGCGACGAGGGATGCTGGACGTTAGAAGATGTTTAACATCTACCTTGCTGCAGATAACAACTCTCTGATGAGGACCACACTGCTGTAGAACGACGCTGGACTCTTGACGTATCCAGGACCACGCCAGGACAGGAGGAATGGAAAACTAACTCTGGACAACGCTAGACCCATCATCAGAACTCGAGGTGACATGCGTAATGCATTTTTAAATGATTTTTAAAAAGAGCTCATAAAGACTATATCAAAAGACAATAAATTAAAACAAAGAAAAATTTATACTTAATAATAATATTTTAGAAATGTAGATAAATGTTTAGTCGTAAGAATGAGCGATCGCATATAAAGAAATAATAAATAAAAAGAATTTAAAGTTGAGAGAGTAGAGTTTGTTATCAAAATAAATAGTTAAATTGATTTGATAATTGAATTAAAGAAAAGAATAATTTACCAAACAAATGCCAGTATAAAAGTAATTAATATAAATTTAAATTTAATTTTAAACATTTGTATAGACTGAGCGAGTTGAGGTCAGATCTGAATTAAGAGAATTCAATTCCAATTACATTTTAATTTTATATTTTATTAGTAAATCAATTTATTAACATGTCTAGATATAAGAGGTTTTTAAATATGTGTAACACTGCATATTATAAGATATAAACATTTAATAATGAGCAATATCGTGACCGACGATTATTGAGGATGTTTATGATTATTTATAAGATTGAGTAAACAATAAATATGAATTTTAAATTCTCATAAATACAATACTCTTATTATAATTACACCTGAACCCCAATTACACATACAACCTACATTTATGTATATGTATCGTTGTATAGAATGGCTCCCAAAGAACGTGGGGCTATACAAATTAAATTACATATAAATTTGTATACATATATCGTTGTATAGAATGTCGCCCTTGAACGTGAGGCCCGACACGCCTACATTTAATAATTAATGTATGCTCTATGATTACCAATGTTTGATGAGTTATATGATATAACTAATATTATATTTTAATTAATTTTGTATGTTAGAATTTTAAAATTGTTGTGTGTATTGTATTGTAATAACGCAACTGGCGCCCACCCAAATAAACAGGTGTAATTGTAAAAGGGGTAAATAAAAATAAATAAATAAATAACAGTTCAACAATAAATAAATAAAAGCTTGCATACGGTTCACTAATAATAATAAATTATAAATAAATATTTTTAATAATTCAACATGACGACTCCAGGAAATTTGGACATAGATGCGTTTCAAACGATGATGCGTGCTTGGATAGACGAGATAAGCACAAAACAGACAGAAAATTTGAATGCGAAAATAGAGGAACTAAAAGAATTAAATAAAAACCAAACAGAAAGTTTAGAAAATAAATTAGAACAACAGACTGAAAATTTTAAACAAGACACTGCAACCCCTCTTTCCTTTTTATGCTTTATAAAAAAAAAATAATCCTTTTTTTTTTGTATTTTTTTTGAAAGAGAGGCCACTAGTTATTTAAAACTAGGCAAGAGCCTAGAGAAGCCAAAAATGCGCTGGGTCCAGTATAACGGGACTTGCAAATGAAACTCTGATTTTAGACAACAATAACAAGTTTTATTAGAATCATGTTTTTTTTTACAATTAATTCCCCAGTATATGTATATATGCGCCTTCAAATAATTAAAGTTAATCTTACATAATCCATAAAATAGATCCAATTCATTAATAGAGTTCAATAGTATGCATGTGTACATATCTGCATCTTCATACAATTAAGTTATGATTACAAGTGCTTTCACTTCATAAGAATAGCTCAAAATCTTTATTATAATTCAACACTAAACATATGCATCGCCAAATAATTGACCTTAATATCACTGAGCAGCATACATGTATTTCTATATAATGTAAGAACGGCGCATAGTATCGACCCTCCCAGTAAGCAACATAACCCATAAACATGATATATATATATATATATTTCAATCACTTTCTGCTACAGTCCGTTTCTTGATGTATATAATACTTTAATATTTATAACTAAATTTACCTCAAGATATACTTTTTTCCCTATTAGGAACATGTTTCGAGAGTTCCTTTTCTCTCATCTTCAGCCTTCGCCATCTTGTTTCTGGTGAAGTATTTGTGTCTTAGCTTCTGGATGTTATTAAGGTAGTTTGTTGGTCTTTGGTCTTTTAAAGTTGCATTATTGTGTGTGGTTGTGGTATCTGTTTTTGTATTTTGTGTAGATTGCAATAAATGTTATATAGGACAAACAAAAAAACAGCTGAAAAAACGTTATTTTGAACACCTAAATGCATACAAAAAACCAAATATATATAAATCCAATTTAGCCACACATGCAATAAACACAGGACATGAATTCCCAGACATAACCAATGTAACACTAATAAAACATATACCACACAAAGGCACCATAATGAACATTTGGGAAAATTTACAGATTTACAAACATAAAACATAAAACACAAAACAAACTAATACCAGAACAAATACAAATCAATACAAAACATGACACAATGTTCAAAGCACTCAACATCGAAAATACACACACATATATATATATATATATATATATATGTATAACAACGTATAAAGCATCTAATAATCTAGTAAATGCATGACACACAACATATAATTAACATAGATACACATAAGAAAAATATATATACACATCTACATATAAATACTACACACCATGTCCACCTGGTTGACAGCATATATATATTGTCATCGTACCACCCTCAAACCACCTTAATCAGATCAAATACCCGGCCAGCTTCATAAGCTTCTCAAATAACAAACCCAAAAGCAAATAACAAGTCATAAGATACCAGAGTAGAAACACCCCCAAAAAAATCTAAGTATATGAAAGGCCAAAGTCAAATTGGCAAAATAGTCAGAACGGCTCTTAAGTACCAAGTATAAAAGGGAAATATCAATTTCGAACCCCAAATAATAATAAATGTGCCATCACGAGGTCAACAGGGCTGCCCGGTTGTCTAAAATGCATATTCTCATTTCTTTTATTTTCTTACAAAAAAACAAAAATTTCAAGCAAAATCAGTGGAACGTAACCACCCAAAATTAACTTAGAACTGGCATTGATTTATTTTTACGTTTCATTAACATTTATCAGTGAAGCATTATTATGAAATATCAAAAGGAAAATTTAACAATTCATGTGCTGGCTATGGCAAAAGTTTAGTGATTACAAAATTATTTAAACAGTTGAAATGAATTTCATAAAGCAGACTCTATGGATTTAATTTGATAAAACATACTTGAGGAGTTCATAAAGAACCCACTTGACCTCAGGCACGGTCATGCGCCCGGACTAGATCCAACAAACTATGACATGTTATGGACCTGTGGATAACGGCACCAACAGGTGACGTCCACAGGTTAAAGCACCTCCCCAAACCTTTAAATTAATAACAAAATCAAATACCCAAATAAATGAATATGTATAATGACCAAGAAATTCCCCTACAAGGTACCGAGCACCCGTGCATGCATACTTAACGCTAATATCACTTAGTAACAGTCAGTGCCGCCCATATTTACAGTAAAAAACTAACATCAAATCGGGTGATGCATGACCCTGGCTGAGTTTACAAATTCTCTGAGGCGTAAGCATTAGTAAAAAGGAAAAGATAATATTTAACCCCAAATGTCCCGTTGGACTTGTGCACAACAAAGTTCTAAACTGGAGCATTTCCAAAATATCTCAATGTAAGGTGTAGCGGCCACAAACATTTATTAAAAAGGCATAAATATCACCTGGTATTACAGCACAAGGCTTGAGGATCTTGTAGTGTGTGTCCGTCCATTCGTCCTGACAGCTAAACGGAAAGTAACTGGATTAACTTCATGGATATCAGGTGATCGGCCATCCGCTGGAGCGAGACAGATTGACGACTTAATTCGGGAACCCTGCACAATTATATTGGTAATTACTCACAGGTTCAATAAATTACAATACCCCATTCACCCAGCTGAACACACACTTTACGACATGCCCAGTTTAAAATCTCCAGAAAATTTACTTATGCATTGAAACCCTACTGAATTAAATAAATTATTTTATATATAATATATTAAACATTGAATCAAATAAATAGTTATACATAACTTTTTCGTCAACCACTTAATCACTTACTATACTTTCGACATGAGCTAGCAAACTTTAACAGGTTCGTGAGGTACGTTCGTTTCACCAAAATCACAAAATAATTAACTTTCGCCCCCTTCTAATATAATTAATTAAATAAACAGGCACAAAAACTGTAAAATACTATCTGTTAGCCAGCGTTAACATTCGAAACATGAATAATCAAAACTTAGCCTGATGCATGCCACGTGGTGACTCTATGCAAATATATCGCCCGGCATCGGCGTTGATATTAAGGAAAATACAATTTAGTTTTATTAAACAATAAGTAATATACCTTAGACACACTTACCGGAGAGTCGCGTAGCTTTTACTTAGGCATAGTTATATATAGTAGACAAGAATTCCAAGTCGAAGCTGCCAGGCGAATGAGACGACCTTCTACGTTGAATGCTAATACTGGACTGGGTTATACAACTACTGCAAAAATTTTACGAAGCTCTAGTCCCAGAGCGCGCGCGGATCGGCACGGCGGATAGCATAACAAGACGGGCGCCGGTAATACTTAATTAATTAATTCGACGCTGTCCGTCCTCGTTAACATAAAAACAGCCGAGTTTTTTTTTGAAACTCTGCACACCCCCACCCCAAAAGGGCAAATTGGTTGCATCACACTTGAACTCGGGGAGGGTGCCCTGCAGTGTACCCCCTTCCAAAATGATCCTAGTGGTCTTGGTGATCAAGACGGCCCAGCGGTCCTTGCTCTCAGGAGAACAGAGGCTCAGAAGGAAAACGAAAGAGCTGAAAGAAGACGTGTAGTGTGTAAGTGTGCGGGTGCTGCGCGCTGACCTGATCAGGGCCAGCCCACAGCAAGAAGGGACAGAGAAGAAAAGACGAAAGAAAGAACGGGAGCTCCCTGAGTTCTGACCTCCTGAGGTCTGTCCACTCCGGCCCGAAACACTAATGCCACCTTAACAGGGCCACATGCCCTATATTCATACGGGAGGAACTCCCCCAATAACAAAACCCATTATTTTAACAAGACCGTCCACTCACAGGGCAAAGGGGAAAAGGAAATGATGGTCTCCATGACGCAATGCTCCTAACTCTTGACCGGACGCAAAGCAATGCTATTTGTCAATATGAGAATTACCTAATATACAACTAAGCTTTACATGTGTGCTACAAGGGCATGCCCAAAACGTACCGGGTGGATGAAGTGCACGACCGACCTCCTCCACGCGACACGTTTCGCTCCACTCTCTAACACCTTTTTTTTTTTTGACTTTATTGCTTTTCTAATTTTTTTTAATTTTTTTTTTTTTTGAATTTTATGTTCTTCTAAGGGGAAGGTTAGGAAAATCGGGAAGATGGAAAGGGCAAGGATCATTGGAAGGTCATGAGCTGGGACGAAAGGTAAGGACATGGCTCCCTCCGGAGATAAGGACGAATGGAGAAAACCAAGGCTCGCGCAGGCAGGGGCGCATCCCTGAAGTAGACGAACACCACTGGGACTGTGGGGAACATCTACCCGCTACCCTAGCATTCTCGACAACGCCCCCGGAGCACACCTCTGCAGAATGACAAAATCCCTACCAACACGGAGACCACTAACTATTCCCCCCCCCTTGTCAGCCCGTTTACCCCTTTCTACATAGCTTCAATTTGGAGACATGCGTGGTAATCTCCTTCGAATTACCACCAGGCTCTTCCAACCGCGCCGTCACTGGTGACGCGAACCCCAGGATACGATATGGCCCCGACCAGCGATAACATAACTTAGCGGCTCTTTTGTCCACAGCTGAGCTGATCGGATGGCTTTGGCAGTAGACCCAGTCTCCGGTCTGAAAGGGGTTAGGAAGTCGCCCCTGATTGTATCGTCGACGGACCCGCTCGTGCGCTCGCAGCAATTTTTTCCGAGCCTCTCTCCACCTCTCTGCAGTTCTATTATCTGGCTCCCGTGGCAGAAGATCATCAATGTTCCACAAGTTAGTCAACGAGAGTGCGGGCGAGAATCCAAACATGATCTCAAAGGGGACGGCCTTATGACTGTCATGCAGGGCCGTGTTAAAGGCTAGCTGTAACCACTTCAGATTCTGGTCCCAGGTTGTCTGTTGCTCAGCATTGTAAGCAATGAGTGCGGACCTGAGATTCCTATTAAATCTCTCCGCATGGGACGGCTGTGGGTAATACGGAGAAGTGGTTACATGTTTGATTCCACTGGCGAAACACATCCGCCTGAACTCACCCGAAATGAACTGGGGGCCATGTCGGAGACAATGATGGTCGGAAGACCGAAATGCTGAAAGATGTGGTTCTGGAGCGCGCTTATGGTCAAACGAGCCGTTGCCTGCCGTAAGGGCAGTAGCCAGGCAAACTTCGAAAAAACATCCACACAAACAAGTAGGTAAGAATTACCTGACTTGCTACGCGGGAAGGGTCCCACGTAGTCGATGAATAACTTCTCCATCGGTCTGCTCGCCACGTCCGATGACAACAACCCTAACTTAGTGTTCTGGGCAGGTTTACTCAAGCCACATAGGTGACAGCTCTTAACCCTCGTAGCGATGTCCCTATCCATGCCCTTCCACATGAAATGGCTTCTAATGCTGGAAATGGTCTTCGAAATTCCCTTGTGGCCTCCGACTGGGGAATCGTGATAATAACTGAAGACCATGGGCACTAAATTGCTAGGCAGCACGATCTTAGGGGCACGTCCCTTTCTTTCTCTACAACACAGGACGCCCTTGGACAAGAAGTAAGGGGCCTGTACGTTACCCTCCTTTATATTCTGAATGATAGGACCCAGCTCTTCATCGTTCAACTGATGGGGTAACACATCAGTGAAGGCTAACGGAAAGTCTAACAGAACAGAACAGGGTTGCTCAGATTGGACTTCACTGGTCTGGGAAAACATTCGTGACAATGCATCTGCAACCACATTTTGGGTTCCTCTAATGTGTTGCACCTTGAACTTAAAGGAGGAGATCTTGACCACCCATCTACCAATTTTACCCAGTTGCCGGGGATGAGCAAGAAGCCAAGAGAGAGCCTGATTGTCGGTCTCGAGCAGGAACTCAGCGTGTTCCAGAAAACGCCTCAACTTATCTAGAGCGTACACCACAGCTAAACACTCTAGCTCATACACGGAAGACTTTCTTTCCTGCTGGGTCAACGTTCGGGAAATAAAGGCCACAGGCTGACTAGCGCCATCAACGACCTGGGACAGAACCGCCCCGAGCGCCACCGAACTCGCGTCCGTCTGCAGGATGAATGGCTGAGAAAAATCCGGCATCCGTAGCACCGGTGGGGACATGATAGCTTCCTTCAAAGTCTCAAAGGCCCTCTGCTGACTCTCACCCACACAAATTTGGCCCCCTTCTTTCTCAATTCGTTTAATGGTGCAGCCATCTCTGCCACGTTAGGAATAAATCTTCTGTAAAAATTTACCGTGCCTACAAACCTAGCGATGCCCTTGGCATCCCTAGGCGGGGGAAAATCCCGGATACCCTGTGTCCGTTCAGGGTCCACGGTGACACCTCGGTGGGAGACTAGATGCCCCAAAAAAGAAATACTCTCTTGTGCAAATCGCACTTTCTCCGGATTAACCGTGAGGCCCGCGTTTCTCAACCTGCACATCACCTCCCTTAGATGACATAGATGTTCATCATACGTTTTGCTGTATACTAGAAAATCGTCTAAATAATTGAAAATAAATTTGAATTTCACATCCTGGAATACCAGGTCAAGCAGACGCGTGAGGGTTTGGGCGCCCACTGCCAGACCCATAGGAACCCGCGTATACTGGTATAAATTCCACGGGACGCAGAAAGCAGTGTAAGGTCTGCTTTCTTTGGATAAAGGGATTTGGTGATATGCAGCATTGAGATCAATTACGGTGAAGTACTTGGCCTCACTAAACCAGTCAAAAGCCGAGTGGAGATCCGGAAGGGGAACCGAATCCACCTCAATGTTAGAGTTCAATTTTCGGTAATCAATCACCATACGGTGCTTACCCCCAGGCTTGGGTACCAGGAACGCTGGACTAGCATAACTGGAATTGGAAGGTTCAATGAACCCTTGCTGTAACAGCTCTTGAACCTTCTCCCTTAGAACGGCCATTTTCGGAGGGGCGAATTTATACGGATGTGACCTCACTATCTTGGAATCAGTTAGACGAATTTTGTATTCCAATAAATGTGTGAGTCCCAAAGTAGGAGTTAACACTGAGGGATATTCCTCACACAGTTGGTCTAAGGCCTTCTGCTGGGCGGGAGTGAGATGGTCTCGTGCAGAATCGGGACAAGCTACCTCTTGGATACCTCCCTTAGCTCCCTGGTATCCAAGGAAAGGAATAACGACTCCCCGATTAAACTTGAAATAACATTGGTGCCCATGGATGTCCAACACGAGACCACTTTTAGCGATGAAATCGGCACCAACGATACAATCAACTCCCAGAGCCGGAGAAACTAGAAAAGGCCACACCCAAGAAAAACCATCGATCTTGAATTTGAAGGAAATCACCCGGGAGATGGGCAGGATTTCCCGTGACGCAGTCCAGCATACTACGGACGACCGATCCGACCCTTTTATCAAGCCCTGCTTTTCAAGTTCCGCACACACTCGAGATGAGATGATAGAACGGGCTGAACCGGAGTCAACTAACGCTCTGAGTTGACCCTTTTTTACCTCGAGCGACAGGAAGGGGCATACAGAAGCCTTTTGCGGGACAGTAGCAAGGACCTTGATATCAGAAGAGTCAGGACCTATCCTTGGCCTGGAGGCACTTGAACACCGAAAAGTCTTAGGGCGAGGGGAAGACAACCTTCGACTTGTCTTCCCCTGGCAATTTAGTTTTTTGAAGACCGGACCCTCGGGGGAAGCGTTGGACGCAGACCACCCTCCGGACAATCGCGGGCAACATGCCCCTGTCTTCGACAACGAAAACAAACCACGCCACTCAACGGTCCACCTCGGTTGCCGGTGGTTCTTTCCGGTCGGGGTTGGGATTGAACGGCACGTCGTTCCACCGCTCGAAACTCGCCCATACTAGCCCTTACGGGCCCGCGGGACTCATCAATCGCTTGTATGGCCCGGGATAACACACACATCTGTATGAGGTCTTCGTAGCTGCGTGGCCGCTCGGCAAAAATCAAACGCGACCTCTCCTGAGGAGTGACCCCCTCGACAATCATCTGTACCACCTCCACCTCGGGCAGTCCCAACCCCAAAATTCGTACAGCTTCACGGATACTAAGCGCAAACTCAGCATAACTCTCCCCGGGGGCCTGCACCCGATAACAATGCTTATGTTGCAGCTGCTCCCGCAATCGACCAGGAACGCATGCGTCCAACACCCCCCGATGGAAAGACGTCACACTGCCGCCACATCTTATAGTTTGTGCAACCCGCTCAGCCATGTACCCCCGACAGTAGGGATATACGAGCTCGAGGAGGGTGCCATCCGACATCCCCGGGAAGTCGGACAGCTGGACAAAATCTTGAAAAATACCATTAGCTTATCCACATCCAGACCATCAACGACCGGAAGCTGCTGGATAATGGTTGAAAGGGGATTAGGTAACTTGTTATATAAAACGCCCGGCCCGCCCGAGAACGCCAGCAACTGAGCCGGCGGACTCGGCGTCTGTCCCATGTCCAACTCAGGAGGCTGGGGAGAGTTCACGGGAGGGTGAGATTTCCCCGGCTCGAAATTCCGCAACGCTTTCGCCACCTGTTCCGAGATCGACTTCAGCGTGGCGCTGACTTCAGCGATCGTAGTCTGGGCGGACAAGTTCTCCAGTCGGTGTTGCAGGTGCTCCGCTCGTTGTCGCACTCTCTGCCTCGCCCTGAGGCTGGACGGGGCCGACTCCAAATCCTCCATGACCTCCCGTAACTCCCCCCACTTCTCCTGGCACAGCTCGAGCTCCGCTGTCACATCGGTAATTTTCACAAGCGACGTCACCCCTCCGGAGGAGAGGGCGTCCCTTAACTGCTTCCTCAAGGAAGCGACATCCCCTTGCGGCCTCCCACCCCGGGACTTAAATTCGAACTCTAGCTCGTGTTTAAGAAAGAGGTCGGGATTCATCCCACTCATGCCGCAACCGCTCTAATTATCACGCACGACACACACAACAATAAATAACATGAAACACAAAATGCTGAACTGGAAAACCTCGAGTACTATCCTTCCATCAAGAGGACCCCCGGGTTCCCTAGCGCTGCGAAAACCTGACCCGCTCCAGAACTAACTCTCCGTCAGTCGCCAGACTCAAAAGAAGAAACGACATGAGACACTAACACCAACATACAATCCACACCACCGAACACCTACCACAACATATAACATTTCAACCAAGACATTAGCACAAATTTCAGTCGGACGGTACCGACTTCCAGTCGGGCCATACCGCATTCAGCTAACCGCACGCGCTATTACTTCCATACAATAAATAAGGGACCCCATTCCCACGCGATCTCCGGTAAGGTCCAGTCTCAACCACAAAAACTCAACTACAAACACATGCCACGTGGCGGCACCAGGTTTACAATTCAAATCACATAGCAATAATTCATACATAATACATATATACATACATACGATATCAACCCTGCCATTGCATCCATCTATTTTCATTTTCAAATATTTCTGAAGTTGACGTTTTTTCCAAACTATTTCCGAGTTTGCAAGCCCCGTCACACCAAAGGACCCAAGGGTTCAACCCTAGAATGAACCACGCTCTCTGCTACCATTTGCAACCCCTCTTTCCTTTTTATGCTTTATAAAAAAAAAAAAAATCCTTTTTTTTTGTATTTTTTTTGAAAGAGAGGCCACTAGTTATTTAAAACTAGGCAAGAGCCTAGAGAAGCCAAAAATGCGCTGGGTCCAGTATGACGGGACTTGCAAATGAAACTCTGATTTTAGACAACAATAACAAGTTTTATTAGAATCATGTTTTTTTTTTACAATTAATTCCCCAGTATATGTATATATGCGCCTTCAAATAATTAAAGTTAATCTTACATAATCCATATAATAGATCCAATTCATTAATAGAGTTCAATAGTATGCATGTGTACATATCTGCATCTTCATACAATTAAGTTATGATTACAAGTGCTTTCACTTCATAAGAATAGCTCAAAAACGTTATTATAATTCAACACTAAACATATGCATCGCCAAATAATTGACCTTAATATCACTGAGCAGCATACATGTATTTCTATATAATGTAAGAACGGCGCATAGTATCGACCCTCCCAGTAAGCAACATAACCCATAAACATGATATATATATATATATATATATATGTATAACAACGTCTAAAGCATCTAATAATCTAGTAAATGCATGACACACAACATATAATTAACATAGATACACATAAGAAAAATATATATACACATCTACATATAAATACTACACACCATGTCCACCTGGTTGACAGCATATATATATTGTCATCGTACCACCCTCAAACCACCATAATCAGATCAAATACCCAGCCAGCTTCATAAGCTTCTCAAATAACAAACCCAAAAACAAATAACAAGTCATAAGATACCAGAGTAGAAACACCCCCAAAAAATTCTAAGTATATGAAAGGCCAAAGTCAAATTGGCAAAATAGTCAGAACGGCTCTTAAGTACCAAGTATAAAAGGGAAATATCAATTTCGAACCCCAAATAATAATAAATGTGCCATCACGAGGTCAACAGGGCTGCCCGGTTGTCTAAAATGCATATTCTCATTTCTTTTATTTTCTTACAAAAAACAAAAATTTCAAGCAAAATCAGTGGAATGTAACCACCCAAAATTAACTTAGAACTGGCATTGATTTATTTTTACATTTCATTAACATTTATCAGTGAAGTATTATTATGAAATATCAAAAGGAAAATTTAACAATTCATGTGCTGGCTATGGCAAAAGTTTAGTACTTACAAAATTATTTAAACAGTTGAAATGAATTTCATAAAGCAGAATCTATGGATTTAATTTGATAAAACATACTTGAGGAGTTCATAAAGAACCCACTTGACCTCAGGCACGGTCATGCGCCCGGACTAGATCCAACAAACTATGACATGTTATGGACCTGTGGATAACGGCACCAACAGGTGACGTCCACAGGTTAAAGCACCTCCCCAAACCTTTAAATTAATAACAAAATCAAATACCCAAATAAATGAATATGTATAATGACCAAGAAATTCCCCTACAAGGTACCGAGCACCCGTGCATGCATACTTAACGCTAATATCACTTAGTAACAGTCAGTGCCGCCCATATTTACAGTAAAAAACTAACATCAAATCGGGTGATGCATGACCCTGGCTGAGTTTACAAATTCTCTGAGGCGTAAGCATTAGTAAAAAGGAAAAGATAATATTTAACCCCAAATGTCCCGTTGGACTTGTGCACAACAAAGTTCTAAACTGGAGCATTTCCAAAATATCTCAATGTAAGGTGTAGCGGCCACAAACATTTATTAAAAAGGCATAAATATCACCTGGTATTACAGCACAAGGCTTGAGGATCTTGTAGTGTGTGTCCGTCCATTCGTCCTGACAGCTAAACGGAAAGTAACTGGATTAACTTCATGGATGGCAGGTGATCGGCCATCCGCTGGAGCGAGACAGATTGACGACTTAATTCGGGAACCCTGCACAATTATATTGGTAATTACTCACAGGTTCAATAAATTACAATACCCCATTCACCCAGCTGAACACACACTTCACGACATGCCCAGTTTAAAATCTCCAGAAAATTTACTTATGCATTGAAACCCTACTGAATTAAATAAATTATTTTATATATAATATATTAAACATTGAATCAAATAAATAGTTATTCATAACTTTTTCGTCAACCACTTAATCACTTACTATACTTTCGACATGAGCTAGCAAACTTTAACAGGTTCGTGAGGTACGTTCGTTTCACCAAAATCACAAAATAATTAACTTTCGCCCCCTTCTAATATAATTAATTAAATAAACAGGCACAAAAACTGTAAAATACTATCTGTTAGCCAGCGTTAACATTCGAAACATGAATAATCAAAACTTAGCCTGATGCATGCCACGTGGTGACTCTATGCAAATATATCGCCCGGCATCGGCGTTGATATTAAGGAAAATACAATTTAGTTTTATTAAACAATAAGTAATATACCTTAGACACACTTACCGGAGAGTCGCGTAGCTTTTACTTAGGCATAGTTATATATAGTAGACAAGAATTCCAAGTCGAAGCTGCCAGGCGAATGAGACGACCTTCTACGTTGAATGCTGATACTGGACTGGTTTATACAACTACTGCAAAAAGTTTACGAAGCTCTAGTCCCAGAGCGCGCGCGGATCGGCACGGCGGATAGCATAACAAGACGGGCGCCGGAAATACTTAATTAATTAATTCGACGCTGTCCGTCCTCGTTAACATAAAAACAGCCGAGTTTTTTTTTTTTGAAACTCGGCACAACACCTAAAAAATCATGGAGGGCTAGAAGAATTAACAGAAAAAATTGTTGACATTATAACGTCTCCTCCTGTTAAGACATTATAACACAGGGAACCAGTTTAATTGGCCTCTGTCAATTAAACCGGCTGCCATTGTTAGTACTAATTACTTACCAACAAATTGGGAACCTGTAAATATCAAGTGTTTGACTAGGGTTACGTAAATTTACTCACTCTCTTCTGTTTAGCAAAAACATCTCTTTATTACAGCTTCCAAAATAAAGATTCCAAAATAATACCTTTAATGATTCTTATTGTTATTAAATGAAAGATTCTGATAGATTCTGCATTTTATGCTCTTATTCTCTTTAAACTGTTACTATGATGAGCTCAAAACAATACAACTGAATATTGCATAGAATACCACGGATCCGGGTTCTAATTTTGTTTATTTTAAAAGTACTTAGACATTATGCAAACTATTTGAAGAATAATTTGGTTCAATTTTGAATTAATTATATTTAACTTAATTTTATTTACTACTAGTTCTCGTAATTTCACAATATCGTGGCCCGACTGATTTTGTTAGCATACTCTAACTCACGTAGTTAGTTTTCTGCTCTCTCTTTAACCTTTTCCAGTGCGGTGCCATTGTGACTTTATTACGTGCTTACATCTATTTCTCTTATTTATACTTAATATAATCTAAATTCGATCCCATACTCAACTTTAGATTATTCCTAATTCTAATATCTTACACATGTAATATTACATTAAAATTTCTCGTAAGTAGAAATTTTTGCGAGCTTTCGCTACAGAGACAAGCGGAATTTCACGAAGAGGAACATTTATTTTATTTTAAACAATCAGCTGTTACCAAGCAAGAGGGGTCAAACACTTAGTAATACAATAGAGGGAGGTGGTGTATTGTCTAACTCGACGTGGCAGAGGGTAACAAAGGGACTGTGTCGGACAGGCGGTAACAGGTTATTTTCCTGTCCGAGATTGTCGTTAAATTGACAAGTTGGGGAATGAATTTTTGAACAGGCAATAACCTGGGCTTACAACGTTTAAATAATTATTATATTATATTTAAATATCCTTACCTTATATATTATTGTTATTATATTATATTATTACGCCGCATAATGATTATAAAAACACTCTATCCTAATTTTGATTTTACTTACTTCAATTCTTCCTTTTGCGTATTACGTTTCTTTCCTTATACTACTATTATTATTCTATTAATAAAGATTTATTTATTTTGTTTTTATCTTGTTCTAGTTCACAAATTCAGAGTGAATAAATTTACGCCTTTTGTTAATTAAATGTTTATTATTTAGCAGCAATTGTTCATTTTACATATGCCACGACGTACACAAATTTTTATATTAAAGCAGAATTTCTTATAATGAGACAAGCATGAAACAAGCTTGAAACCAGCAGAGTGGCGCATTTTATAACGTCTCCTCCTGTTAAGACATTATAACACAGGGAACCAGTTTAATTGGCCTCTGTCGATTAAACCGGCTGCCATTGTTAGTACTAATTACTTACCAACAAATTGGGAACCTGTAAATATCAGGAGTTTGACTAAGGTTGTGTAAATTTACTCACTCTTCTGTTTAGCAAAAACATCTCTTTATTACAGCTTCCAAAATAAAGATTCCAAAATAATACCTTTAATGATTCTTATTGTTATTAAATGAAAGATTCTGATAGATTCTGCATTTTATGCTCTTATTCTCTTTAAACTGTTACTATGATGAGCTCAAAACAATACAACTGAATATTACATAGAATACCACGGATCCGGGTTCTAATTTTTTTATTTTAAAAGTACTTAGACATTATGCAAACTATTTGAAGAATAGTTTGGTTCAATTTTGAATTAATTATGTCTGTATCCATCTTCAGATTACTCTTATCTCGTTACAGAAAGTATACATATTATTAAGTTATGATTTACATGATTTGTATGAGTCTTTACAAAAATAAACTGTTTCTTTACTCTGGGTTCTTAGAAAACAATATAACCACGGAAGTTATGCTTCCATGTCACCTGGGTATGATGTTGGTCCACAGCTTGTCCTCTTCATGGTCCTCTTCCTTAGGTTTTCCTGGATGATCTTAGTTGTAGTTTGTGTTCCTCCATTTCAGTGGTTGACTCTAAGTAGTTAGCGCAGTCATGAGGCTCGGATTCTGGCTACCTGGAGCTCATAGTGTTGTTGTTGTTGATTCACTCCGGTCGGTCGTGTTCACTTTTACATTTTGGTTTAAATTGCACTGATGTTACCTTATGATATGGTATGGAACATACCTTAAAGATTAGACCATTTCATAAAGAGATGTGTCAGCTATGCCTTTTTTTTTATTTAAAATTAAACAACGTAACTTTTGTTTTTACATTTCACTTCGTTTAACTACATGTGGGGCTTGCGTAACAACGAAATACTTATTCACGAATACCTAGTTTTGCAATATAGAAGTATTCGTCTTCACAACAAATGACAAGGCTGTTGGCTTGGTGGTGATTCAGAGGAGACTGTCGTAAGGTTTTGCGGCCGAGTAGGGAGTTTTGGCGCAGTTCCCGCCGCGAGAAGAAATAGTTCGTAATTTTATTATTATTATTTACCTCTATTTAGCTACTATTTATCCTACTATAGCTTCTTTATTTAGTCAATATTTTATTTATTATTATCACGTCCTTTTTTATATAATTAGGATGGTTATTTTAATTAGCTCAACAACATTATGATTTGCATGTCCGTAGTCGCGGTTGACATGAAGGTACAGGTATTTTGGTACAAAGGGGAGGGTGAATTATTTTCTCACTTGTTATTTCAAACAAAAATATTTTTTTTTATGCTACTTAAATTGGCTTTAAATCGTCACAACATCAACTCACATATTGACACTATCACAGAAAATGTATGTGAAAGAATTGTTAAGCAAACGGAACAAATATGTGAAACGATGGAATATAAACAAACAATTGTAATTGGAAGTAAGAGAGAACAGACTTTCATAAATACAGATGATAATTCTAAAACAATAATTAACTCTAGGGAAGAATGTAAAATACATTTAATTAAACACTCGTACCGTGTTGGCGGAGGTATCCAAAGTAGTGGTTACATTCACACACTAATAAAACAATTCAAAAAGGTAACACGATTGAAACAAATCACACGCGACAAGGGTACGCACAGTAATTATCGACTAAACGATAATCATAATGATAATCACAATAATTATAAAAACTATAAAGGTTATTATAAACGACGAATGAAAAACCGTCGCGCACAGCTGTTCAGGTAGATGCACTAAGCCGACCTAATGAGAGAGAGAGAAACATTCGTCAGGAGAGGGGAAGCAGAAGAGAATGCATTTTGCCGACGGCTAAGAGAAAATTAGTTTTAACATCAGGTGACTTCACGGTCAAACCGGACGTCGCAGTAATACAATGGAATGCGGACGTTGTTTACACAAGGGTGAGAACGATGGTAAGCACGGCGGTGACTACACGTCAAAGGAACAATGCTAAACTAGGGGGAGTGTAAATTGTACCACACTCGATACCCGAATGTGAATGTATAATTATTTAAAAGAAAAATGTTACTGTTAATTATTATTAATAAGAAAAGGAGTTAATTAATAAGAAATAATATGTGTAAAAAGATTAAAGAAGTAATAATAGAAAGAATTATTTAAGAAAGTAATGGTAAAGGAATGTTATTATCGATGTTGTTATTAATATGAAGAAAGGATTAGAAAGGAGAAATCAATGTATAATTGTCAGAATGGCTGATCAAGCGAAATCTTCATACCTTAGTGGAAAGGCAAGGACACAGAAGATAGCGATAGTGAAAGTCAAGGACAGAGATTATTTAGAGCTCCAAATACTAGATTAAAACATCGAGTAGAGTTAAGCACATAAAGTCTGGATATAGACATGTTTCTAAGATAGTCATCTGTAGCCGATAATGACTCACTCCGAAGCTAACGAAAAATGTGTATTTCAGAAAGTAATGGTAAGGATGAAGAAAATATTAGCGATCAGAAAGGTAATAGTAAAGAAATGTAATAATAGAAGGTAATGAAGTTTAATGTATTGGGTAAGATTAATGTAAGAAATGTTAATGTATTGTATAAGTAATATAAGAAATGTTAAGAAAGATAAAGTAATGTCCTTGGTAAGGATAAAGATAAAGATAAAGATAAGAAGCGAAGGTAAGAATGCATGAGTAAGCTAATGTAAAATTACAGAGCGAATCTGCATACCTATGTGGAAATGCAGAGTATCCGAAAGGACCAGAAAGGAGAGCAAATTGCAGTGGATTTTCTTGGACCACTTCCGAGATCAAGTCGGGGAGTGAAACTCATACTTGTTTGCATAGATGTATTTTCCAAAGCCGTCCATCTGTATCCAATTATGCGACCCACAACTAAAGTTGTTTTGAAAATACTCTTGCAGAAATACATTCCTGCATATGGTAAAATGAAGAAGGTCAACGCACCGATCAGCTGTTATAATGGGGGGGGGGTGAATCTTGCATTCCATCAACAGCTAGCGTTATACGGACTACTCATTATTATGTGTTGTTTAACTGGTGTAAACGTAAGTTAAGCGAATATAATATGATTGTATTTGTCTAGAACAAATAGGCAAAAATTTAAAAAATAATTATTTATTAAATTTTTTTCTCAAGCAGAGGAATAATGCAACGATACAGCCATACGCTGTATTAGGCATTAATTTGAATAAATATAAAATTTGTAGAATTTTTATAAGTTACGGGTAAATGGACAGGTCTGAGATTGTAGAAATATTTCATTGTTAGATTAGGGGAGAAATTAACCTGTTCCGACAGGCAGTGAACACCTGCTCAATTGTATGTATGTTACACATGTATCTTGTGTGTGTTAGTGATGCATGCAAAGACAGGAATCTCAGCAACCCGCCCCAAGTAATTAATAAAATAATTATTTTAATTCACTGTGCGAAAACTAATTAGTGTATGAACAAACCAAAGGCACCAAAATTTTCCCCAGTGAAATGATGACGTTAATAGAACACGCTATGCGAAGACAGTGCAAATTAACCGTGCCAAAAAATACGCAAATAACCCTAAGACGCTCAAATTAATATAGTGAGTGCTTAATCGAATTAGTTATGATTTGTGCTATCTCGATTCCGTGCAAAACATTGCTATTGGCTAATAACTGCAAATAGTTGAAAAGGTTCGGGAATGGGGGCTATCACGCGATATGCAGGTATCGACAGGACGATTTTGGAGCCAACTGGCGCGGAATCTCGAGAAGGGTTCGACCAAAAACCCTTCTCTTCATTTCAAGACACAGTTGCAGTCGGACATGCTGTCCGTCGGCAGAACAGTTTTATTTTTATTTCTATTACAAGTCGCAGTAACGGAAGAATAAACATTCGTTAAATTCGTGACAATATTCCGGAAAAAGTAAATACTGAAATCGTAAGTCTACCAAGAGTATATACGGAAAAGCTACCAGAGTGACGAGGGATGCTGGACGTTAGAAGATGTTTAAGATCTACCTTGCAGCAGATAACAACTCTCTGATGAGGACCACACTGCTGTAGACGACGCTGGACTCTAGACGTATCCAGGACCACACACGCTGCTGTAGAACGACGCTGGACTCTAGACGTATCCAGGAACACACACGCTGCTGGAGAGCGACGCTGGACTCTAGACGTATCCAGGACCACGCCAGGACAGGAGGAATGGAAAACTAACTCTGGACAACGCTAGACCCATCATCAGAACTCGAGGTGACATGCGTAATGCATTTTTAAATGATTTTTAAAAAGAGCTCATGAAGACTATATCAAAAGGCAATAAATTAAAACAAAGAAAAATGTATACTTAGTAATAATATTTTAGAAATGTAGATAAATGTTTAGTCGTAAGAATGAGCGATCGCATATAAAGAAATAATAAATAAAAAGAGAATTTAAAGTTGAGAGAGTAGAGTTTGTTATCAAAATAAATAGTTAAATTGATTTGATAATTGAATTATAGAGAAGAATAATTTACATTTGAATATTAAAACAAATGCCAGTCTAAAAGTAATTAATATAAATTTAAATTTAATTTTAAACATTGGTATAGACTCAGCGAGTTGAGGTTCAGATCTAAATTAAGAGAATTCAATTCCAATTACATTTTAATTTTATATTTTATTAGTAAATCAATTTATTAACATGTCTAGATTAAGATTATTAACATGTCTAGATATAAGAGGTTTTTAAATATGTGTAACACTGCATATTATAAGATATAAACATTTAATAATGAGCAATATCGTGACCGACGATAACTAAGGATGTTTATGATTATTTATAAGATTGAGTAAACAATAAATATGAATTTAAATACTCATAAATACAATACTCTTATTATAATTACACCTGAACCCCAATTACACATACAACCTACATTTATGTATATGTATTGTTGTATAGAATGGCTCCCAAAGAATGTGGGGCTCTACAAATTAAATTACATATAAAATTTATATACATATATCGTTCTAATATACAAAATCACTTGCCTAATCTATTGGGTAATTAGCATGTCAAAGTCACAGTCCAGTCTTGCCCTTTATTATGTCTGTTTGTAAAGTTATTTACTATGTTTGTTTACAAAGCTAATTCCTGTTTTTAATTTATTCATGCATCTGTAAAATACTTATTTTTTATTCATGGTTTATTGTTTTAGTTATTATAATTCTTGGATTTCGTTGTCCATGACGTGTCCGTTACTTAACTAAATATCACTATTACTTTAACGACTCGGAACACTAGGTTTTTTATAAGTAAAAGCAAAAAGTTTTACCTTACAGCCTTAACCGGTTTTCTCCTTTAAAAGGCTTCTTCAGAGGCTGCCGCAGGTAGCGCTATCCGTCTTGTTGTGGGTGACGAAATCGAATTTCAAAAGATCGATGCTGTGTGTGGGTGAGATATGTTCGAATAATGCGTGCGATTTGAATTGTGTCTGTTCGTTTAGGATGTCGTTTTCATTTGTTTTTGTATGTTTGTATATTTCCAATTGTTCTAGATTGTCTATACACTTGTTTTCGGCCTTTTGTGTGTACGTGTAGAATGTTCATGTTATTGTTGATGTTTTTATATGTGTGGTTTGCTTCAATGAGGTGGTTTGCAAAGGTGGATTCTGTAGTGGAGTGGAATGCCTTTGTGTGTTCAATGTATCTCTGTTTGAAGCTACGTCCTGTCTGGCCTATGTAGAATTTACTGCAATTTGAGCAATTTAGCTTGTAAACACCGGGTAGATCGAATTTGTTTTGTGCTTTGTGTGTATGTTTTGATAGTGTGTGTTCTGTTTTGTTAGTAGTTTTGAAAGCGATTCTGTATCCTGCTTTTTTGAATTTGTGGGCTATTTTTTCAGTTTGTTTGTTGATGTATGTTAGTGTTATGAATTTGTTGTTTTCTGTCTTTGTCTGTTGTTTGTTTTGTGTTTTGTGTAGGAGTTTACTGACTATTGTTCTGTCATATCCGTTAGATTCTGCTAGATATTTTATCGTGTTTAGTTCGTCTTTGTAGTCTTTTTCATCTAAGGGAATGTTGTTAAGTCTATGTATCATGGTTCTGAAAGCAGCTAGTTTGTGTTGTATTGGGTGATTGGAGGTGTTGTGTATTAGTGTGTCAGTTGTAGTTGGTTTTCTGTATATACTGAATTTGTGCCTGTGTTCTAGTTTTGTGATGGAGAGGTCTAAGAAGTTTATGGTATTGCTGTGTTCGTATTCGGCAGTAAAGGTTATGTTTTTATGTATTTTGTTTATGTGCGTTAGTAACTGTTCACATTGTCTTTTGTTTCCCCTGTATAGTATTAGAATGTCATCAACGTATCTGTGCCAATATAGTATTTTATGTGAGTGTCTGTCATTGTTTGTGAGTATTTTTGTTTTTTTTCTAAGTGTTGGAGGAAGACTTCTGCTAGAATGCTGGATATGGGGGAGCCCATGGGTAAGCCATCGTTCTGTGTGTAGTATTTATTGTTATAAGTAAAGTTGTTTTGTTTTGTGATAATGTTCAGAGTTTCTGTTATTTCGTTGATAAGTTCGTCTGGTGTGTTGTTCTGTTTGAGTTTGTTTTGTAGGATGGTGATTGTTTCAGAGATGTGGATGTTTGTGCACAGGTTTTTAATGTCAAAGGAGGCTAATGTGGCATTATGGGGGATGTGTATGTCTTTTATTTTTTACTATGTCTGTGTTGTTTTTTACTGCAATGTTGTTGTCTAGTTGTGTGTGTTGTCTGATAATTTTGTCTAGATATTTTGCGAGTTTGTGTGCAGGGGCACAACATCACAGAACTAAAACACGACCCCACCGACAGATACCAAAACGCAGTAAAACAACTAGTCAACAAAGCCAAACACAATAACACATAAACAAAAGCCCTACATGAAACAAATCCGACCATCAGCCCCTACCCTCCAAGCGCTTCCCAGAATCCATAAAAAAGACATTCCGATCCGCCCCATTATCAACTACCGTAATGCACCCACACACAGCATCGATCTTTCGAAATTCGATTTCGTCACCCACAACAAGACGGATAGCGCTACCTGCGGCAGCCTCTGAAGAAGCCTTTTAAAGGAGAAAACCGGTTAAGGCTGTAAGGAAAACTTTTTGCTTTTACTTATAAAAAACCTAGTGTTCCGAGTCGTTAAAGTAATAGTGATATTTAGTTATTATAATTCTTCCTTATATTATTATTTTTGGTTGTTCTCATTTGATTACTCATTCTTTATTGCATTCCTCATTCAGTTACATAGTATTTATCTATTTGATTAGTTTTACTATAAATTTTGATGATTAAATTGGGTTTCCTTTTTTGTATTATCTCATGATGCTACATATTGTAGGCAAATTCGGAAAGATATGAGGTACCGCGCCAGGCTTTAAGTTCCATCTCAGTCTTGGAATTTCAATCTTTTTATTGTTTACAACAAATGAATCTACTTTCAAAATCAAATCATCAGAAAAATGTACTTGACTGATATAAGATTTATGTGTAAGACATTTGTCCTTCCTGGGAATTGCCCTCGCCTACTTTGCAAACTGATCTTCGTCCCTGGCAGGTCTAAAGGAATGATTTCCTTTGTAGGAAATAGCCATTGCCATTCCTACATGCAGGTACAAAACAGGATGGCATTTCTATTATATATTGTTATGACGGTCTACTTGATCGTCGTAGGTACAGTGGAAAATAGAATACAAGACACCAATTAAATCACTAATCACCAGCTTTAATTTTCACAGTTAAACAGTTCGTAATTAACTCGTACAATATTTCCAGTTAGATTTGTCCACACGCAATAACAATGTCTATTAATATTACACAATGTCTATTAATGTCTCACAATTATTAACACAATACTACTTCACTTCGACACACTCAATCCGCACTAGCGAAAATCGCTTATGTAACTGAACTGATAATCCGCCTGCTATGGCTTTATATAGGCCCCGGAGAGGTGCAGTACACCTTTGCCTCCTTACTGCACACCAGTGGATTAATGCTTATCTCAGGTGTTCCTGGAACTCACTAGAACCACCTACGTGAATGACGCAACACAAACCACACTGGACGGGGGGAGTGGAGAAGGTTCTGGATTGTTCGGTACGCTTCTCGTAACAATATTTTAACACACAACTTATATATAACTGCAGTACTACATAAATTTTTCACACGCACTGTTAACTGAAACTAAAAACAACCCGTATATGAAAAATAACACACACAAATCATTACTGTAACCATTCATACATTCTGAGCATTTATACTATATATTATCACACGTTTATTACTCAGAATGTATGTAAATCACTCAAACCTATAATTAATTGGAACTGACTGCGACATCAAAAAGCCTCGCCCAGCATGGACAACCAGCCAGCAGTACAGGAACAACGTAGGCTACTGAAAAAAACATTTGAGTGATGAATTCTGCTAACACAAAAAATCTGATTGGAAAATATTATATCTGCCAGGTTTTTCAGTAGCCGACGTTGTTGCTGTACTGCTGGCTGGTAGTCCGTGCTGGATATAAGTAATAAGACGCACAAACACACTTTTTACAACACATAAAACACAGCTCTTTCTTGCAAGTGGCTAATAGGTTTACCGTCTCAACTACAACAACCTGCGATCGCAGCGCCAAAGTTTAATGTGGTCACCGCTAGCCCTATTCATGACTATAGCGCGCCCAAAGTGATCTCACTTTCTCTACTACTCGCTATACCCTGGCCATGCAGAGACCATGGTGGCAAGACCTTTGCTCAACCTCTACACCTTGTGGTAGAAGAGGACTGGAATAAGAAGATTATCAATTGGAAGTGAAAATAGTAAATAAGATAAATATAAACTACGTAAATTATAGACAGCAAATATAGATATTTAATTTTCTATATTTAAGTTTTTAACTTTATAAGTATTGTAATGTTACATATAATCAACCCAATACCAACATAAAATAAACTAATTATAAACAATCCAAAGCAAAATAAACAACAAAATGGGAACATTAAAGAAGGACCTAGGACGAATAGTGACTAATTTAGGGGAATAAAAGAAATTATTATTAACAAATAATGTATTACAGAAGAAATGAAGACACACGACTAATGACAAGACAACGTTGACCCAAATACCCAATAGATCAGACAGTGAGAAGAAGACAGCAACACCCATAACAAGAGATTTTTTAAGGATATAGAATCAGTGTGACTAGGGAAAATAAAATGGATTCAACTACAAGAAGAAATAAACAATGACAAGAATAAAATAAATAATGAGAATATAAATTATTGATAATGATGGAGAAAACAGAAGTGATTTAAAAGCTGAATTAAAACCCTATGCTATAACATGACATTGACATCAAACTATTAATAAACTAACTTCAATGACTTGACAATATAACCAGAACTCAAAGGTAAAACAATGATGGTAGGGAAAATAGAGGGGAGAGTGAATATAAGAATTGTAAATGTATAAATTAAGAATGTATAAAGATAACAACTAAATGATGTCCAAAAGACTAGTTCAATATGTAAGGTAGATATAAAATTATAAGAGAAAACTATTAGTCAACAATAATGTTGAGATAGTCACAAAAAGAAACATCTAACTATAAATAATAAAAACTAGCACTAATACATGTGAAAATTCAGTACAATATGTAAAAACAAAATATAAAGTCAAAGCATTGTTAGGAATCCAGGTGGGGACACATAACCTAAACTAACCAGCAAGTTCCAATTAGAATTGCCAAGAACAATAACAGGAATGTTCTTAAACTAGAGTGTATTATAATATAAGCAAACTAGAGACTATAAGGAGCATTCTATTAACAAAAATAATTATATAGAAGGACTTGTATACATTAGAAGTGTAAAATAACATGCTCAGATGTACAGCATAGTGTTGGCACATTGAATAATATAAATAACACATAAAATGACAATAAAAGAAAAGGGACTAATGTCAGTATGATAATTGAGATGTAATACCAGTAATGTAAGGCAACTCAATAATTATTGCCATGAATTTAATACTAACGATGTAAAATAAATATAACTTATATGTGAAACTAGATGCATGAAGTAATTATTAGGGATTTACCAACCAATGTCAAAATACCAGAGCAGAACAAAACACTCCCAAACCTTATCATTATTATAATCAAAATGTGAAGATGTAATGTAGAATAAGAACGAAATAATGTAACACTCAATGATACTGAAAGATAGGCTGAGGGAAAGTGTAAATACATTAAAATAACAGAATACTAACTAATACTGAGATGATCAGAAGTTGTGATGATTAGTTCAGAATAGTTAGGTCACAGCAAAAATGGTTTAGAAACCAATACTCAGCATAAAATGAATAAAAATAATTAGCAATGTCATAGACTAGGTGTCTAGCCAAAAGAATTAGAATAATTATGAATAATAATTAGTTAATTATATAAAATACAACTGTGCAATAGTTATAAGATGTCACAGGGAACAATTGTGAACAATAAGAATGTATTAGATGTAAGAAATATTATTATAAGAAAAGGATAAAGACATTGTAAAAGATATTGAGGTAGGCCTAAACTACCATAGACGATTTTTAACAAATTACCACCTTAAAACTTAATGAGAAGGGGTAATAATTGATAAGGAAGTAGTAATTATAAAAGTTTATTAAAATTGAACAGAATAAAATGGAAAATAAGATAGGTAAATAGATAGTAAAAAATAGTAGGTCTAATAAGTTTATTGTGTTAATCATTATCAAATTCATATGGTGTGGGTAACCGAAATACTCGTATTAAAAAGACAGAAACAATGGGAGTAACGAAAAGTTGATTAGAGTACTTATAAGTGAACAATTTGAATTATAAGGTTCATTCATAATTAAATATGAACGATTTACGATTCTGTGGGCGTCCATAAGTGAACCAAATTTTTATAATCTTAAACCCAGCGGGATGACGCCAAGAACGTGTCTATTTTGCCGAACAATACAAAAAAAAACACGGAAATTGAAAAAACTGACCAATCAAGGGTTGAAGTAGTACTCGTGAATTATTAATTAAAATATTTAAATTCATCCCTGTTTTCAGGCGTCATTTGAAGTAGTACTCAGTGATTTGATGATTTAAAAGAATTAAAATTTTGGGTTACCTTACCTTTATTTGGACGTCAATTGAAACAAACTTAAATCTTGACGTTCGTGTGCAAGTTAAACAAGGTGTCGTCTAGTGTACTCGGCAGAGAAAAACAGGTCAATGCAAATAACAAGTACATATTTATAATTTCACATAAAACATTATTTTATTTCGTCTTACTCTGACATTCTTGTTAAACCACCACATCAACAACTTATCACCTTTTCTCTACATTTTGTTTTCTTACTCTCGAATTGATTATGGTCCGTTATCGGCCATTATTTAAAACAGATTCTGAAATACAGTTTAAAATAATTTCTATAGACTTATAATTACTTATTCAACTAGTTTATATCTACTTTAGAAGGCAACCCAGTTTGCTCATGCTCTCATTCATTCATTATACATTTTATATTATAAAGCGCTTTCTATTTGCATTTTCAATATTAGTTTCGGTGTTGAATTTATTTAAAATTGAAATGTTTTTGTCTGTTCAATTGCTTATATTATGTACTCATCCTTTTATCGTCGTCTCCACGTGGTTACACCATCACTGGTAACTTCCGATTTCTTTAACACACCCCGAAAATAAGTTAAACTGTTAATGTTTATGAATTACGTCTGATGGATCACTATTACATGATTTGCTGTTGTTTTACTTTAAAACCACATGATTTACTGGTCGGCCGACCCTAATTTGCTCGAGCAATGTTTTTATACGACCGCGCGGTCTGATGCTGTTAGTTGAAACTGACGCCAAAAACCAGCGTCAAAAATGGCCAAGCGTTCTTCCTGCTCATCAACTTGCTCTCTCATTGGCCTAGGAAGGAACCACGTGACAGAGTAGTTAGTTCACCCGATGTATAGTATATTCACTGTAACTGATCAGCTAGCCGAGTACGTGATTATTCACAGGCGCGAGCCAGCATCCGCGCAATCGTGCACATTCCAGAACACCTACTAGCAGTGCTTGTTGACAGATTTTCTGGACCAACATGCAGACGGGCGTTCCCTCCAGGAATGTCTATTGTTACAGACTGAGGCCATGTGTGGGTAACGACACTGTGTCGTATTCACAATTAAATTAAAATCTATCATCCATTCTGCCCCGTTACAATACCCCCTCCCCAATGAGAGGGTTTCTGCCGAAACAGAAAAACTCTCATTGCTAAACCCTAAGAGGATCAGCGAGGATATGGTGCCAACAACCCCCCTTTAATTCACTAACACATCATGGGTAAACTACCCCCCTAGCTCGGCGACTACTGCACCTGAACGATATTACTGGACTTCTCTGTTCGAGATCCCAACACCGTAAAGTCGGACAGGTACTCACCACAGTACCACCTAACCTTGTAACATTCCAAATAAAATCAACAGCTAGCCTTATACCATACCAGATCCTCAACCGATATATCTCCCCTTACATACATACTGGATTGCCTTTAGCAAGTACTGGGTGCGTACATATATTCATTACTACATTAAACACACTATCTCCACCTTAACTATTAATATAAAATTCACAGAAATATTTTATATTTGCCTCCAAACAAAATTCATTCCCATTGCTCTACATTTTGTTTTTCTTGACGTTCAAATCAAATTAAAGTATTTAAATTTTATTCAAATAGTGAAACAAATCTAAGTCCCTCACCAAAGATTCACACTGAAATTAATTTACCTCCTCTCTTTCAATTAAATAATTTAATCATAATTTACAAAATTCCAAAATCCCTTAAATGAATTTACTTTATAACTCCTCTTAACTAGATACTAACAATCATAATGAACAAATAAAATAAACAACTTATTTCTATCATAAATTCCCTTATCACTACATTTGTTTACAAAACATATAATATGAACACTATTAATCAGTTAATACATTATACACATAATCAGCAATATATGCTGAACATAAAAACACAACAAACTGTACCTCATAAAAATTACAATTTTTTTTTCAATAATTAAATGAATTTAAATTTCAGAAACATACATTCTGACAATTACAAAAAAAAAACAAATCATTAAATTAAATCAATTATTAAAAAGACACATGAATTGATTAAATTACACATTCTATAATCCACACCAGTCATCAGCTGATACCTCATTGTCAGGTGAATGACCTTACCCTAGGCACACTACATACAAATAACCCAAATACACAACATTATTCAATGTAAAATACATAATACATGTTATAATTCCTACATTCTAACATATTACCACATAATAAAACATAATTCCACATCATTTCCCATTCCAATATTATTTAAATCAACTACTTCCGAACAAATTATCTACTTGAAAATGTCAACCACCTTCCATTGTCATAATATTTCTTAAGTCAAAATAAAATCATTTAATTATCTCATCAGATCCTCAACATAATCCATCTTAATATTCATTAATGCGTTACTACCCTTAGTAACCTCCTTCCACACACACTATGGCCCCCCTGGACTGTAGCGCCCAGTTGCTTCCACAAGGACTGAAATTAGGGAGGAATTTTGTCGTCTCCTGTCCTTGCTTCTGCATTACATTTTAAAGTTCAGATATAATAATAACTGGTTACATAGTCACAACCTTAAGACGGGTCTATCACCCTTTTATTTGTTCCCACGCGAACGGGTGATAGCCGCTGTTCCATAGTTCCGGGGATTTCCCCTTGAGTCACCCCCCCCCCCGTTAATTTCAATTTCACACCAATTTTCAAGGCAACCAACCATGGTCAGTTTTACAATTTCTGCCCACAGCTGCTTGTCGTCCAAAACCACGATTAGTGCTGGTGAAACAGTAATCGCCCGAAAAGGCGGGCATGTTTTACACTTCATCATTTCGTTATACACTGTACGTATTAAATTCACATATAATATAATATTATATAAGGTTGGTGTACAGTGTATGTTACGCCCTATTTAGGCCTCCGATGATGGTAACATGCTTTGATGTTACTCATCAACACTTACCGCTATCTACAGTGACACATGACGCCACTGCAATAGCCTATCTTATAACTAAACTTATGTCCTTCTTCATTTATTATCACTACCTACCACAACTTATTCCCTCTCGGTTGACACTTAACAATCCCCCAAAATCACCCCTTCATCTTGGATAATAACAAGTTCCTTTTTTATATATATAAAAAACACCCCGGCTAGCTCAGTCGGTAGAGCATGAGACTCTTAATCTCAGGGTCGTGGGTCGTGCCCTACGTTGGGCACCATATGTAACTCTACTTAATGCGTGTTGTTGTGTTGTGTGAGTGTATGAGCACCTACCTGCTGTCCGAGCTTGCGGTTTTCTTCCGATTAGGGCGTGTGGATTTTGGATTTGATTTCGCAAGTATGTAGACTCAAATATATGACAACAGCACACTAAATAAGTTATTTTAAAAGTGAAGAGTTTTGTGAGGTTGGTAGGCTCCGTAGTACAGCAATAAAAAATTACAGGATGGGGTAATAAAACGGTGTTTATTACTCCAATGACACACAAGAATAAAATGTTTATATGATCCAATATTCTTATAAACTAAACAATAAATAGATCTTGAATAATGTTTTCTAAATGGTTGATAATTTTCGAAGTCGAGCTCGTTATTTTTAAAGAGTTTATTTTAATTGAGAATTTAATTAATTAGGTTACTTTAATTTAATTTAATTTCAATGTCTTTATAATTTGATTCAAATGAAATAAAAAAAGAACTCTAAAGTTAATTGAATATATTCCAAAATAAACTAGGCGTGACAGTCTAGTTCACGTCCGTTTATTTACAAGTGATCTGACTCACATACTGCAGTATGAGCAAATTATTTAATTCTTTGTTAAGATTTGTATAGCGCTTTTTTGTTTTATCTACTATTAATTCTTAACTAAACCTTATTAATTTCTTATACTGGCTATACAGATTATTACACATGAATAATTTTTATTTAACTAGCGTCTTTGATTTCTGGCACCTGAATAATTTATGTTACAACGATTTTAATTAAAAAAAGATAGAAAATTTAATGGTTGAAAAATAGATAACTTGATTTTGGCTTTCCTGATTCTGAAGTGGATCGTAGAGATGCTCCAGATGTCCCTCGCTGTCCTTGTCCAATCGGCTAGAGATAGTGATCTACTTGAGCGTCCTGGGTTTCGGCGTTGAGCTCGGAAATCAGCAACACTCTCCTCTCCTGCTATTTGTTGAAGTTTTTATGTCTGCGGCTTTCTGCGAGAACTGCTTCACGTCCCTCGTCGATTCACGTCCCACGTCAGCGTGTGTGTGCGTCGTTTCGAGTTGTAGTTCTGCTCGTCAGCTGATTCACAATGGTTTAGACGGCCTCTCTGTCGTATTCTTGAAGTAATGTCTTGTAGTCTTGTAGATCTCTTGCGTGCTTATGACCACAGCTTGTAGTGCACAATAAGCTTGTTTGTTGAAATGAAGAGTATCTTGACTGGACGCCCTAATTACGAATCGTTACAGTTGATCTGTTTTAAGAAGATAGTAATTATGCGTGTTGACCACGTAGAGTCTTCAGACGAGTCTTCACAAAACTATGGTTTTGAGACGATCGAAGATATACGTCTGTTCTTCTTGAATACTGGCAGTAGAGTGTTTCATCAGCCCCAAAACTCCGCGCTGGTTGGGATTTCGTCGAATGATTTGATTGGCTGACACACTCTCCCTACTACAAAAAATTTGAATCACCTTAGTCCGTGAGAACGAAGTTAGTTTCCCACAGACGGAGAATTTATATTATTATTAATATTCTAACACAACGGAACTGAATTGTCGTTCCGGATTTCCTGTGGCACTTTATATTGCAATTATCTTGGTTGCAAACCAAGTTATGCGAATTCGAAAATATACAATTTGTTGTAAATTCTTATAGTTATAACATATTAAAAGCTCATTTACGTAGCTCAATTATTACAGAAGTTATTCACATAAAATTAATTAACTCTGTTATTATTTAATTATATTGCATAAAATTCGCACACCCCATTATTAATATTTCGGCAAACATTTTGGCTATAATGAATTTCGCCTGAATTTTCTGGTTTCCGAAATATTAACAATTGAAAGTTTGGGTGTGGTCGTATTCGTTCCACAGCGAGTTGATTATGTAACAACCGCGTGTGCGTCTCGTACAATGCATTATTAGGATCGCTATAACATATGAGTGGAGTTTCGACTATTAAAATTTATTCAAACATCAATATAATATACTCTAAACATATAACTCCAAATAAATGATATTTGGTCCTGTTATATACTCCTCCACTCATTTTAAAAAAAAAAAGAGTGTAATATTTACAATTATTTTTTTTTTAATTATTTTAAATGTACATTAAAATGATTATGCTTGCTACTACACATTGTATTAATTATCTACGGACACATACATTAGTGTCAATGTTCTTTACATATTTAACTTAATTCTAATTGCACAAAATCAATAACAATATTATACCTGAAATCATTGTGTAGTAAATATTTTTAAGACGACTAGTATTTAATTGCAGCGTTTAAGAATGTTAGATAAGTGGTAGTCAACAGCTGACACGCACGCGCTCGAGGAATGTGCTTCGGTTTGTTTACAAAGTTATCACACACCGCGCGACGCTAATTACTTGACCTACATTCTAACAGCTGAGCGGTACCATTGTGTAACAATTTCCGGCCACTGGGTTTCGCTTCGCCTTGCTTTATTATACACCAACGCTTGTTAATTTACCGCGCAACTACCGAACTATCATTCATACACAACTTATTTACAATTATTATTAATATTATAAAACACACATGTAATTTATTTTAATTCTAATTATTATTATTTACATTATTATTAATCCTATATATTATTTAAAATGTCGTATTATTCCGTACCGACGCGCCTTGGAATTTCAAGTTACTCATAATATTTCCTTAAAGAGCTCGCATGATATTTACCTACAGTTTTTGTTCGGTCGAGCGTCGTAACGATAAAGGTGTGAGGTGCTAGTTGCTCAGCTAAGAGGTACGGACCGTTATATAACCGAAAAAACTTTGCGGCGACATTTATGTCTCTCCGTCCCACGGGGTTTGCCTTGAGAAGCACTTTCTCTCCTACTACAAAGTTGGTTAATTTACGATTGGTATTGAATTTTTCCGCCCTTTTTCACCCTTTTGCAACTATCCTGTCCTTCACAAGTTGGTTTTTACACTGAACTGGCAGAGGTAGATTATAGGTTTTTGGCCTGCGTAAATAATTATGCCAAAATCTCTCTGGCTTTGTTCCAGAGTCTAACTCTGCTGGTGTGTATTCAGTGGTGTCATGATAATTTTCGTTTATCGCCGTTTCAAAGAATGATAGGAACTCGGGCCATTTGCTTTGCTCTTTATAGCAATATATCCGGAACATTTTTCCTATTTCCCTATTCACTCTTTCGGCGAGGTTGCCCTGTGGTCGTCGTATCGAGGTCAGGATCGCTTTAATGCCATTTCGTTCCAGGGTTGCTGCCCAGTGTTTATTTTGGAATTGCTTTCCCTGGTCACTAAGCACGCTCTTTATTGGTCCATGTTGCGGAATATACTTGTTAAGTATAATGTTCAAAACGGATTTTGTGGTGGGTCTAGGGATCGCGTATAGGCTAACTTTCTTTGTAAATACGTCGACACAAACTACAATATGTCTTAAGTTCCTGGTAGCCTTGGGTAGGGGTCCCAGGAAGTCGGTGGCGATCATCTGTCCCTTACCTTCCGTTATCACATTCGCCATGGGAACATAAGTGTGCAAATTTGGTGCTTTCGCGGTTTGGCATGGATGACATGTTTTTAATAACTTCCTCCACTCTTCGATACATGTTTGTGATAGTAAAATCCTCCTGTAATATCTTTACACATTTTACTGGTGACGCGTGTGCCATTTTTACATGTAATGGGTGTGTTACACACGCTAGCATAGCTGGAGATAATACCACTTTCCATTCGCCCTGTAACAATTTATATATTATATTATCTTGTATCAGATAATGCGGACTTGGGTGAGCTGCTATCATTTGCTTTTTAGCAAGGGTCATTGTCCTGCTCGCGTCCTATATTTCGTAGCATGTTGGTTGCTTCAGGCGCGACAGTGTACTGCATGTTTAATACCCTCAACTCGTCGTCAGCTGCTTCGTATACCTCCTCCTTTTCTACGGGCGGATATCTGCTTAAGGTGTCTGCTGTGGTATTCTCTGCGCCTTTGCAGTATTTAATGGTAAAGGAATACTCTTGAATAGCTAACACCCATCGTGTTAGTCGGGAATTGGCTAGTCGGCATTTCAATATAAAGGATAACGCCTGATTGTCTGTGTGGATCTCGAAATGGGTACCGTATAGGTAATGTCTGAATTTTCTGAGAGCGTTTATGATGGCGAGTATTTCTTTCTCAGATGTACAATAATGCAACTCAGCGCCTTTAAGCGCTCTATTAGCGTATGCAACAACATGAAGACTTCCTTGCTCGTCTTCGTGGTGCAACACGGCGCCGATAGCGTACTCGCTAGCGTCAGTATACATTACGTACTTCCTGCCCTGTTGTGGATGGAACAATTGTAAGTTAGTTTGGAATAAACCCTTAACCCTCTCAAACGCATCGTTCTGTTCAGAACCCCATTTCCACTTTATATTTTTGCGTACCAGCTGTAGCAAGGGGACTGTATATTCGGCGTATTTGCTGGTGAATTTCCTGTAGTATCCCGTGAGTCCAAGGAATGCTCGTAGTGCTTTGAGGTTCTTGGGCACCGGGAACTCCACAATACTCCTGAGCTTCTCTGGGTCCGTACTGATGCCTGTAGTTGAGATTATATGTCCCAGGAACTTCATTCGAGACTTAATGAACTCGCACTTGTGTAGTTTGAGTTTGATGTTGGCTAGCCTCAGTCTCTGGAAGACGCTCCTCAGATGCTCGAAGTGTTCTTCCAAAGTGCGGGATATCACGAGGATGTCATCAACGAATATCACAGTGTAAGGGTCTACCTCGGGTCCTAGAGCTCTCTCGAGGCATCTTACAATAGCGGCGAGACTCGTGCTAAGGTCAAAAGGTACCACCTTGTGCTGGTAGCATTTGTTGTTATAAATAAATGCTGTATACTTACGGTCTTGCTCGCACAGCGGGACCTGCCAGAAACTCGCTGTCAGATCTAGCTTCGTGAGGTACCTGGCTCCTTCATATTTTATGAAGAGGTCCTCCGCTGTTGGCGCGCAGTCAAATTCCTTTTCTACTAGGTTATTTAAATTCCGCATGTCCAGGCAGAGTCGGATTTCTCCAGTCTTCTTGCGGACAACAAGCAGTGGGTTGAGGAAGCTGCTATTAGATCTTTCTATAATGTCTTCCTCCAACATCCGCTGTATCTCCTGCTGGACCTCGGCCTGGTACTTTATAGGTACCTGGTAGATTCTCCTTATGAACTTCTCCGGTTCTATGAGGTTAATCTTGTGTTCATAAACTGACGTGATTGAGTGTTCCTCACTGAAGATATCGCTGAACTCTTCTTGCAGCGACGACAATCTCCGTTCAGTTTGGGAATCTAAGGTTGTTTCCCCCTGTTCACCGTTTTTATAATTAATTATCTGTTTCGGTGGCCGTGTAATTTTAATTGGGTCACCGTGGGTTTGTATGTGTGTGTGTGTTCAATTTGAAGGTGTAACTAATGTTGTTAATTGTACATTTTAACAGGTGTTCACTAGTGTTAATCTCCGCGCGTATTTGCTCTAATACGTCCACCCCCAATAACACATCACATATCAAATTGTTTATACCTACTACGCACACCTCAAATTGCACTTTTTCTAGCATAATTGTTAGATAGTACTGTGTGTCAATTTTTTCTTTGGTATCTGTAGCGGTACGTATATAAAATTGATTTATTGGAAGTGACGGGGCCGTACGAAAATGCTTTTTGTTCGCACGTAGGAATCTTTCACTTACGCCGGAAACAACGCTGCCGGTGTCCAACAAAATTTGTGTGGGAACACCGTTGACAAAGGCGTGCAATACCGGACACGCCGCGCTCACTGGCCTTTGTTGTGCGGTACCGGATTCCAGCAACGGATCCCTGACGTCCGGTGGGAACACATTATTAACAGGCACATAAGTTACATAATCAAAAGTACACTTTTCACACAATATATGGTTCTTATATCTAGCTAGCATGCTTACATCTACTTATTTTTGCCGGGTTTATAGCGCGTCCTTGCTGGAGGCGCATTTTGGCACGTTTTTTGCAGATTGATAATTTTTTTATTTATTGCTAGGGTCCTTAATGCTTTGCGTATCGCTGTCTTTCGCAGTTGTATCACTTTTCGCTATTTCGATCGTTTGAATTGCTCTGATCGGGGTCCCATCATTGCCCTTACTTTGCCCCTTCTGTCTACCGACATTTGGTTTACCTTTATATTCAAACGACTTATTCGGCGGTTTCGACGGTGTCTGGGGTGGAGTAGAACTTGTACTTGGTCTCTGTCAGATTGCGGATGGTATTGTACCCGTGTATTTTGACCGTCGTTATTTCGGCGAAAATCTGGGTTATAACGCCAACCGCCTAAATCAAAAACTGTCTCGCTTTGGGACACTAAAATGAGCAGTTCATCGACCGTGCGTATACCTTGCGTAAACACAGCTACCCGTATATTGTGGTTGAAATGATAGGCTAGTTTAGTGACAATGTCGATCTCTGAAAATGCTGGGGTTAAATGCTTTGCGCGCTCGACCTGCTGGATGATATAATTTTCCGGCGTTATACCCAATTTTCGGTCAAAACGTCCATATTCTAATTCATTCCGTAACAGTCTTTGAGTGTGAGAATTCCAATACCGGCTTTCAAATTTCTGTTTGAATTCCGCGTATGTGGACACTTTATCGCGTACAATATTATACCATTTACGCGCCGAATCACGCATCGCGTTTACTACCCATTGTATGTTATCTTAATCTTCAAGTCTCGAACCTACCCTCGCCATTTCATTTTCACAGGCTAACAAAAATTCAATAGGGTTTTCGTTATTTTCCCCTGTAAAATATACACGATTCTTTTCATCGACAGGTCCCTGTACTAGAATATTAGGAGCGGATCTCCTGCGTACTTCCTGTCGTACTTTCAAAATCTCGTCATTAAGTGCTTGTAATACACTTTCTTTAGTAGAATCTATATTTGATCGCGTTTCTACAATTGAAGCATCAAGTCTGTCAACGCGGCGTTGTGTTTCCGTCATGTCCGCTTGAATCTTTACTTCGAGCGAGTCAACTTTTTTCGCAACATCAGCGGTCTGTTTTTCGCACCTACTAATGTGTTCTTTGAATCAGCCCTCCATACGCGTAACTTGTTCGATAAACGATTTTTGCATGGTGGTCTCAAAAACCTTAAACCGTTCGTTTATTTTCGTTTCAACCGTATGTACTTTTTCTCCGATTTCCGTAACTTTAGCGGCTAATTCTTTATTACTTTCTTTAATTTCTTTATTGCTTTCTTTAATTTCTCTATTGCTTTCCGCGATTTCGGTGACTTTAACAGTTAATTCTTTATTAGTTTATTTAATCTCGGCATTTATGTCCGCGTTGCTATTTTCTAATGCTTCAGTTAAGCTGACTTTTTGCGCGTCAATTTTGGCCGTTAATTCTGCGATATTGAGCTCAGCTTTGGCTGCACTTTGTTCAAATTTCGCGTCTATTTTAGCAGTTAAATCCGCGCTCATTTGCTGCATTTGTTTAAGTATTTTATCCATATCCATTTTTACACAATAATTTCAAATACACTTGCTGCTGTACCACTACCAATCACAAAAAGTTTCTTTGGGGATTGTTCAGTTGGACGCCAGCTACTTTAGAAATTAAAACAGCAAACTTGTTTTCACGTAAATTAAATTTAAATTTAATTTGAATTTAATTAATTTAATTTTATCGAGCCCCACGAAATTGGAGCGCCATATGTAACTTTACTATCAATGTGGCGTTTCAATTTCGTTGTGATTTAACTTGAAATTTATTGAATTTCGGGCCCCACGTGCAGGGCGACATATGCAACTTTACTATATGTCGTTCTGAACGTAAATTCAATATAATTTAATTTCGTCGTGCCCCACGTTCCGGGCAAGCCATATGTAACTCTACTTAATGCGTGTTCTTGTGTTGTGTGAATGTATGAGCACCTACCTGCTGTCCGATCTTGCGGTTTTCTTCCGACTAGGGCGTGTGGATTTTGGATTTGATTTCGCAAGTATGTAATCTCAAATATATGACAACAGCACACTAAATAAGTTATTTTAAAAGTGAAGAGTTTTGTGAGGTTGGTAGGCTCCGTAGTACAGCAATAAAAAATACAATATGGGGTAATAAAACGGTGTTTATTACTCCAATGACACACAAGAATGAAATATTTATATGATCCAATATTCTTATAAACTAAACAATAAATAGATCTTGAATAATGTTTTCTTAATGGTTGATAATTTTCTGATGTTGAGCTCGTTATTTCAAAAGAGTTAAATTTACTGAAAATTTAATTAATTAATTTACTTTAATTTCAATGGCTTTAAAATTTGATTCAAATGAAATAAAAACAAAACTCAAAAGTTAATTGAATATATTCCAAAATAAACTAGGCGTGACAATCTAGTTCACGTCCCTTTATTTACTAGTGATTTGACTCTCGTGTACTGCAGTATGAGCAAATTATTTAATTCTTTATTAAGATTTGTATAGCGCTTTTTTGTTTTATCTCTATTAATTCTTAACTAAAGCTTACTAATTACTTATACTGGCTATACAGATTATCACAAATGAATTATTCTTATTTAACTAGAGTCTTTGATTTTTGGCACCTGAATGATTTATGTTACAATGATTTTAATTAAAAAAAGATAGAAAAATTGACGGTTGAAAAATAGATAACTTGATTTTGACTTTCCTGATACTGAAGTGGATCGTAGAGATGCTCCAGATGTCCCTCGCTGTCCTTGTCCAATCGGCTAGAGATAGTGATCTACTTGAGCGTCCTGGGTTTCGGCGTTGAGCTCGGAAATCAGCAACACTCTCCTCTCCTGCTATTTGTTGAAGTTTTTACGTCTGCGGCTTTCTGCGAGAACTGCTTCACGTCCCTCGTCGATTCACGTTCCACGTCAGCGTGTGTGTGCGTCGTTTCGAGTTGTAGTTCTGCTCGTCAGCTGATTCACAATGGTTTAGACGGCCTCTCTGTCGTATTCTTGAAGTAATGTCTTGTAGTCTTGTAGATCTCTTGCGTGCTTATGACCACAGCTTGTAGTGCACAATAAGCTTGTTTGTTGAAATGAAGAGTATCTTGACTGGACGCCCTAATTACGAATCGTTACAGTTGATCTGTTTTAAGAAGATCGTAATTATGCGTGTTGACCACGTAGAGTCTTCAGACGAGTCTTCACAAAACTATGGTTTTGAGACGATCGAAGATATACGTCTGTTCTTCTTGAATACTGGCAGTAGAGTGTTCGATCAGCCCCAAAACTCCGCGCTGGTTGGGATTTCGTCGAATGATTTGATTGGCTGACACACTCCCCCTACTACACAAAATTTGAATCACCTTAGTCCGTGAGAACGAAACTAGTTTCCCACAGACGGAGAATTTATATTATTATTAATATTCTAAACACAACGGAACTGAATTGTCGTTCCGGATTTCCTGTGGCACTTTATATTGCAATTATCTTGGTTGCAGACCAAGTTATGCGAATTCGAAAATATACAATTTGTTGTAAATTCTTATAGTTATAACATATTAAAAGCTCTTTAATGTAGCTCAATTATTACAGAAGTTATTCACATAAAATTAATTAACTCTGTTATTATTTAATTATATTGCATACAATTCGCACACCCTATTATTAACATTTCGGCAAACATTTTGGCTATAATGGATTTCGCCTGAATTTACTGGTTTCCGAAATATTAACAATTGAAAGTTTGAGTGTGGTCGTATTCGTTCCACAGCGAGTTGATTATGTAACAACCGCGTGTGCGTCTCGTACAATGCATTATTATGATCGCTACAACATATGAGTGGAGTTTCGACTATTAAAATTTATTCAAACATCAATATAATATACTCTCAACATATAACTCCAAATAAATGATATTTGGTCCTGTTATAATATATATATATATATATATATATATATTTTTTTTACAATCTAGCACCAACTAATGATTTTAATTTAATTACAATTTAATTTACAATTTAATAAAAGGAATTTATTCTCTCTCCTTCCATTAAAATAAACATTTAATTTGCATCTGAATAAAATTTACAAACATTTCAATTTTAGGCTTAGTTTCAAATTTCTATTAACTCTTTACCTTGTCACATTTTATTATTACATTTCAATTATGAATTTCTATTAATCATTTTCATAACCTGCCCACCAAAACTTTCAAATTTACTACCAAATTCCTATCTTTTAATTGAATTGAATTTTTATTATAAACATTCATAATTATATCTTGACAATTATTAACACATCAAAAACTTATTATTAATTAGTCTTAACGTAAGTCTGTGATCGCCCGAAAATGTGTTTTATCGAGATAGACGGGGAGACGGTCAGACACCACACGTGAATTCACGTCCCCCTAATCTACCACTAAATTACATTACCTTACTTTTATTATTTTCAACTACATTAATTGTAATTTAAAAGAATTTACTCTCTCTCTCTCTCATTCATCCACGCATGCTGTCTATCCACCTCCAAGCCCATCTCCACGAAACACGTTTTTGGTTATAATACTGAAAATTTTTTAATTTGTAGATCGTAATTTACAAATTACACTGGTAATGTATATGTGAAAATTGCCTCATGCTAATTTTATTTAATGCACTCTCTAGGGCAATTGTTTGTACGTGGGGTGGTGCCCATTTTATGCACCTTGAGTGTAATTTATTGTCTCCACGTACCTTAGGGGTCCGCCTCCCCGTTCAACAATATAATTAAATTTCTACTTGTTACCAATTTTGTGAAGCCGGACCATCGTCGCTTTCAGCACCAGATGGAAGTTCCGCCAACCATGGTCCGCCTCCAAAGTGCCAAAACCCACGGTCAGGATTGGTAAGTTCGTGACCGCCCGAAAATGGGGGAGGATCCCTTCTCATTTAGTTATACCATAATCTGTGTTTATGTATCAAAATTTTAATAAAAAAAATGCCCAACATCACTCAGCTAGATAATACTTCTTTAATTGGGTCACATTATACGTTCCTTTTATTTCTCGGGTTTGTAGGTCTACCAAAACATAAGCATTCTCCGTTTTCACTTCACTAACCTCATAGGGATCGTCGTATAATAGGAAGAAATTTTAAATCTCTTTGTCCAAGGCTGATGATTGATCGTGGTTTTTTATTAATACCAGTTGCCCTACCTCATATTGGATGGGTGTTAAATTCCTGTCATGTCTTCTTTTACGCTGTTCAGCTTTACTCAAAAGCCGCTCCTTTGCAATCACCAGTTTCTTCCCATGTGGTACCTCAGTCCGGGTCGGAAATTTTATCAGTTCCTCTATTATGCGTGATGGCCTTCTCTGAAACATTAACTCATGAGGGCTGTAACTAGTGGACTCATGCAAACTACTATTAATGTACCCTTCTATTTTGTTCACAAATGTGGCCCACAATGAATGTTTTTTGTGGCAGAAAGTTCTAAACATTCACCCTAATTCCCGCATAACACATTCACTAGGATTTGATTGTGGATGATACACCGAGGTATGTTTAACTAAAATGTTTTCCCAACCTAATGTTTCCCTCCAGGTGTTGCTGGTAAACTGTGAACCATGATCCGATAATATTATTTTGGGTCTACCTACTTCAGTAATGTACTCATTTATGATCTTCCTAGCTAATACCAAGGAGGTAGCTTTTTTAATCGGGTACAATTTTACAAATTTGGTAAAAAAATCTAGTACAACAAATAAATAATTCACCCCTCCTCGACCTTTGGGTAGAGGGCCACATAAATCGACGGCAACTATTGCCAAGGGACTGTCTGGTATTACATGTTGCATTAAACCCTCCTGTTTACGATTATTTACTTTGGCTTTCTGACAAATTTCGCATGTTTTTAATATTTTACGCACGGTTCTTTCCATATTATTAAATTTACATGACTCTTTCAATATGTCACTGCATTTCTTGGGGCCTATATGACCATACCTCAAATGACAATCTCTCACTACTTCAGGTATTATAACTTTAGGGATGCATACTTTCCAATCATCACCTTGTTCATTTGTACGGTGAAATAAATGTTTATTATATAAGCTGAAATGCTTTTCCCATTTGTTAGGTGTGTTGGGTATCTGATTTAAGGCTATTATAACTCTACCAAGTTCTGTATCTCTTTCTTGTTTTGTTGCTAGGTTATTTATTAATTTTTTCATATCTACCCCCTCCGCTTCTTTTACTATAAATATCTTATACGTATTTGCCATATCTACCTCAGTATTATTGTCAAAATCGGTTCTAGATAGGACATCAGCTACTATGTTTTCTTTACCCCTACAATACTCGATGGTTAAGTCATACTCTTGTAGTATTAACATCCAACGCACTAACCTACCATGCGTTAGTTTACAGTTTTTCAAAATGTTAAAGCTTGATGGTCTGATCTTATTATTACTTTATTTCCTAACAAGTATGTTCTGAATTTTCTACAGGCGAAAACTATTGACAGCGCCTCCTTTTCCGTTATTGTATAGTTCTTCTCACTAGTTATTAAGGATCTACTAGCAAAAGCTACCACTTTATGGTTACCATTCCCATCTAACTGAAACAATTCTACCCCCAAAGCGATGTCCGATGCGTCTGTGTGTATATAAAATGGTTCTATAAAATTAGGATGAGCTAATATAACTGTGTTTAAAAATTTATTTTTTATTAGCTCAAATACAGTTTGTTCTTTTAAATCCCACTGACATCGATTATCTTTATTTAACAAATGCCCCAATTGTACCGTTAAGTAAGAATATTTGTCTACAAATTGCCTATAATAATTACACAAGCCTAAAAAACTTTGCAACTGTTTCACATTTTTTGGTACTGGAAAATTCTGTATTATTTCTACTTTCTTAGGGTCTGTACTGATACCCTTGGCTGAAATTATGTGTCCTAAAAAATTAACCTGTTCTTTTAAAAATTCTGACTTCTTAAACTTAACCGTTATGCCATACTCATGCAATCTACTTAATACTCTATCTAACCTTTCGCAATGTGTATTAATGTCTGGTGACGTTATTACTATGTCGTCCACATAAACAGTTGTAAATTCTAAAATCTCTCTCCCTAGTACGTAGTCTAAACATTTAATAAAAATTGAAACACTTACGTTTAGTCCAAAAGGTAACCTACGAAATTGATAGTTCCTTCCATTGTATAGGAATGCCACATACTGACGAGACTCTTCGTCCAGTTCTATTTGCCAATATCCGGCCGTCAAATCCAATGTCGTAATATATTTGGTTCCATTGAAACGTTGTAGGATTTCACTCACCGGTTCTGGCGATTCTCTGGCTGGAACAATTATTCTGTTTACCTGTCTCGCGTCTAAGCATAGTCTTATCGATAAATCTTTCTTTGTAACCACTACTAAAGGGTTGGTATATGGTGAGGTGGATTTTTCTATTATACCTTCTCTTAACATCTTGTTTATTTCCTCTTGTACTAACCCCCTTTTAGAGTATGGTACCGGATAGGCTTTAGGCGCAAAAGGTGTTTTTTCCTTAACGATTAGTTTACCCTTAAAATCTTTTACTAAACCTGGTTCGTCTGAAAAAACTAATTTATTTTTATTTATTACTTGTACTATTTTCTCCCTATCTTGATAACTAAATTCCCCATTTTGATATAGGATTTTATTCATTTTTTCACCCCAACTATCTTCAGTTTCAAATAATTCATGACTATTTACCCTTAAATTACAATAATTAATCATCAAGGGCCTACATTCATTTATGTTGTTATCAGAAATTAACATTCCCTTACTAATTATTTTTAATGCTTTCATTCTACAATTCTCTTTCGTATAAATGGTATTTCAATTATATTATTTTCATTGTTTAATTTCATAGTCTGTGTATAATAGTTTAACTCAACCTTAAAATTATTCAAAAAATCATTACCCATTATTGCTCCCATATTCAAACCTGGAATGACTAAAAAGGGTACATTTATTGTGTGTTCATTTATTTTTAGCTGTAACATTATTTGCTTAGTTACTATTTTACTGCGAACGCCTGTTACCCCTACAACACTAATTCCCAATACTGGTAGTTGTGGAATTGTCTCTGTGGTTTGATTTTTTATTTTTTCAAAAACTTTATCATCTATAGCGGTCAGCTCACTCCCTGAATCTACTAGAAAAATGTATTTGGAATTAAACACTTCGGCTTCAAATTCTGCCATGCCAAAATTATTGCTACTCTCCCCCACTTCTTTATCGGATAAATCATTATGTATATTGGTAATAAGTGACCCTATTGTCATGTGATTTCTAGATGGCTGGGGACTTTCCTTTTCAACCGCCCTTATTAGTTTAACTGTACTGGAGGTGGTGGTTCGCTGTAAACTCCCCTATGATCCCCTCTACTGTTTCGATTATTAGAAGGTGCTTCAACACCCCTAGTTTCGTTTGGGTTACCAACATATCCCCCTCTACCTCTGTGGTTAAAATTTCCCGGCATTCCCCGATTACTGGTGAAACCTCTCCCTCTTTTATTACCTCTAAACTCGTTACTATGGCTTTCCCTTCTATTGTACTCACTATTATCAAAACCTCTATTATAATACTCTACTCACCCTTGAGCACTACCCCTAGGGCCCCGACACCTATAACATTGATTTCGAGAACTATTATAGTTGCTAGCTCTACAACTAGGGTTTGGACATAACCATGCCCCCCCTCCAATCTACTCATATTATTAACAAAACGGTCTGGTTGTCTTACTTCGGTATTCACTTGCCTTGATTCATTATCTCTAAACTGATACTTATTGTCTTCTTCCTTTTTCATACTCTGGTACGCTTCTAGTATTTTTTCTAACTCGGCTATATTAACAAACTCCTGGGTTCTGATTGTGGACCGTATGTCCTTAGGTAAATGCTTACTAACATACCTTATAAAAGATGAAAGAGGCATTGGTGGTTCTAAATATTTAACCTGGCTATATAGTCGTGTTACATACGACGTAATACTCATGTGTTTAATATTGAAATTACCCCATCCCATTATTGTACTGCGTAAACCCTCTTGTTTTTCCTCTGACCAGTATTTATTTTTAAATGCTTGTTCAAATTCATTAAAATCTGCCCAGTTATCATTATGAGTGTCCGCCCAAATTTTAGCATCCCCTTTAAAATATTTTAAAATGCGTACCAATTTTATTTCCCAACTTTCTTGGTTATACAGGGTCCGTCACGGGAATCGCATGGTTTTCAAATAAGATGTACTTAGTCAGTTTGGCTTAAAAAATATTTTTATTTATGACAATACATAGTGTATGTTGGGAATTTCATTGTTCATTTATGTTTTGAAAATCACGTCGCTCAGATGTTGGCCATTTATGTTTATGCATGATTGTAGCCGGTCCTGAAAACTCCGAGTAGCGTTAATTAACATCTGACGTGGAATACGAACGATTTCATCCTGGATTGTCGTCTTCAGATCTTCAAGGCAGCGTGGCTTGTTAACATATACTCGGGACTTGAGATATCCCCACAAAAAGAAGTCACATAAGCTTAGATCGGGGGAGCGAGGAGGCCAGCGAAGATTGCCATATCTGGAGATAAGGTGGCCTGGAAACTGATCCCGTAAGACACCCATTGAATTACGAGCTGTGTGTGCAGTTGCACCATCCTGTTGAAACCATACTCTCCTCATTGCCCATCTGCGACGTCAAAGTTCTGGGAAGAAGAATGTTTGGAGCATCGTAATGTAGCGCTCTGAATTAACAGTCACAGTAATGTTGTTTTCCTCAAAAAGTACGGGCCAATAATGCCCTTCTCCCCAGCTGCACACCATACTGTTACTTTTGGGCTGTGAAGAGGGGACTCATGTAACATCTGAGGATTTTCATTACACCAATATCTACAGTTTTGTTTGTTAACGAACCCATTTAAATGAAAATGGGCTTCATCACTCATGAGAAAAATCATGTTTTCATTATTGACCATGGTTTCAAGCATGGTTTCACAAAAGACACGACGCTGTTCATAATCACCTACACTAAGTTGCTGACATACCTGAATTTTGTATGGGTGATAATGAAGATCTTTGTGCAGAATCCTTCGCACTGTTGACTCGTTAATCCCTAAACTCGCAGCACGCTTGCGAACCGATCGTTTAGGGCTCTGTATCACAGACGACCTAACTCGCTCGATGTTTTCGGGCGTACGGGCTGTGATGACAGGGCCAGGTGGTTTTTTTCTTCATTACGGAGCCAGTTGTGTTGAAGTTTTCAAACCATCTCAAAATGGTGTTGCGGTCTGGAACAGGTCGGCGGACCGGAATATTAAAATGGGTGCGAAAGTCACGTTGTGTCTGCGTCACTGACTCATTGTTTACGAAAAACCGCCGGAGAGCGAACGTACTATGCTCCACGTTCCACGACATGGCGGCAACTAAACTTCCCACTCTAACGAACAAATCAAGGCCAACCCACACTCACTGATGCCAACCGCTCGGCCGTACTACCCAATACAAAAACATGCGGTTCCCGTGACGGACCCTGTATTTATTGAAACTTTTTATTGAGTTTAAAAATTGTATGGGGTTCACCCACCTTCTTTCATTACTGAAATAACCTAACTCAACTTCCATGTTCCCTCTCTCATTCACATTAGTTAATTTTTGGTTAATTGCTACACTTAAATCTTCTCTGACTTTAATTATTTCTAGTTCGTGTTCTGTTTGTTTACTTTTCAAATTAGTTACATTAGTTTTAATTGTATCAATCTGTTCAATGTTATTTTTGAATTCATTATTAATATTTTCTTGTTTCTTATTTGCTTCTTTAATTCGCTCACACTCCTCAATCACCCCTTCAACATTATTATCAATTTTGTCGTTTTGTTTTTTGAATTTATCGTTAAATTTATTTGTTAACAAATCAAATTTTTTATTTGTCTCTAGCATTTTCTCATTTTGCTTTTCGTTAATTATTTTTATATCATTTTTCATTTCGGTTTGTATTTTGTTTATGTCTGTAGTCAGTTCATCTTTCACTCCCGCAATAGTCTTATTTTGTTCCTCTAATTTATTATCTATTTCTCTTAATTTTTTGTCTTGTTTGTTTATTTCCGTTTTCAGCTCTATGTTACTAGCATTTATCTCTGACTTGATTTCAATCTTAAATTCATTCAAGTTCGTTTTTAAATTATTATTTCCTGATTTTATTTCAGTTTTAAATTCATTTAAACTTGTGTTTAAATTATTATTTTCTGACTTTAACTTATCTAAACTTGTGTTTAACTTATCATTATTTTTATCATTGTTCTTATTTTGTTGTTCAAACTTATTATTCATCTCTGATTTGATTTCAGTTTTAAATTCGTTAAAATTCGTGTTTTGTTGGTCAAATTGACTACTCATCATTTCCATAAACAACGCTAACTGACTAAGTACTTCTACAGTGTCGATTTTACTACCCTTAGCGTCTACTATCTCAATCGTTATTTCGTCTACGCTCTCGTTAATATTTGTCGATATTATATCGTCTTGTGTAACGTCTAAAAGTGAGCCCCCCTCTACACTCTCACATAAATTTGCATCCGTATTTTTTTCTGCCATTTCGACTAGGTTGTAAATTATTTAATTTTAATTTACAGCGTCGCTGTTACGAGCGCCATTTAAAGTAGTACTCGTGAATTATTAATTAAAATATTTAAATTCGTCCCTGTTTTCGGGCGTCATTTGAAGTAGTACTCAGTGATTTGATGATTAAAAGTATTAAAATTTGCGTTACCTTACCTTTATTTGGACGTCAATTGAAACAAACTTAAATCTTGACGTTCGTGTGCAAGTTAAACAAGGTGTCGTCTAGTGTACTCGGCAGAGAAAAACAGGTCAATGCAAATAACAAGTACATATTTATAATTTCACATAAAACATTATTTTATTTCGTCTTACTCTGACATTCTTGTTAAACCACCACATCAACAACTTATCACCTTTTCTCTACATTTTGTTTTCTTACTCTCGAATTGATTATGGTCCGTTATCGGCCATTATTTAAAACAGATTCTGAAATACAGTTTAAAATAATTTCTATAGACTTATAATTACTTATTCAACTAGTTTATATCTACTTTAGAAGGCAACCCAGTTTGCTCATGCTCTCATTCATTCATTATACATTTTATATTATAAAGCGCTTTCTATTTGCATTTTCAATATTAGTTTCGGTGTTGAATTTATTTAAAATTGAAATGTTTTTGTCTGTTCAATTGCTTATATTATGTACTCATCCTTTTATCGTCGTCTCCACGTGGTTACACCATCACTGGTAACTTCCGATTTCTTTAACACACTCCGAAAATAAGTTAAACTGTTAATGTTTATGAATTACGTCTGATGGATCACTATTACATGATTTGCTGTTGTTTTACTTTAAAATCACATGATTTACTGGTCGGCCGACCCTAATTTTCTTGAGCAATGTTTTTATACGACCGCGCGGTCTGATGCTGTTAGTCGAAACTGACGCCAAAACCAGCGTCAAAAATGGCCAAGCCTTCTTCCTGCTCATCAACTTGCTCTCTCATTGGCCCAGGAAGGAACCACGTGACAGAGTAATTAGTTCACCCGATGTATAGTACATTCACTGTAACTGATCAGCTAGCCGAGTACGTGATTATTCACAGGCGCGAGCCAGCATCCGCGCAATCGTGCACATTCCAGAGCACCTACTAGCAGTGCTTGTTGACAGATTTTCTGGACCAACATGCAGACGGGCGTTCCCTCCAGGAATGTCTATTGTTACAGACTGAGGCCATGTGTGGGTAACGACATTGCATCGTATTCACAATTAAATTAAAATCTATCATCCATTCTGCCCCGTTACAGGGTCATTATTGAGCATTAGGAACCAGATTTTGACACAGGTGAGTACACAGTTCATCTCGAGACAACGACGAGAGAGCTACGCAGGTCGCCGCAAACAATAATGCAGAATTGATAGCCGATAGCTGATCAAAATCGTCTTAACCTAGAATGGCGAAGTTGAGGTTAGGTCAGATGTAAACAAAAGTGAAAGTATTTTTATTTCAGTGTCCTAATCCGGCGTACGTGCGCACAGGCAGTGAAATAATTAATAATTATTAAATATTAATTAATTAAATAAAAAAAAAGTAGATGGTGATAATACCAGAAACGACATCGAACGCAAGTATAAGTGACAATTACTAAATACTCAGAATAGTAATAACATTTTTCAATGACGATGTTAGCGAAACGTATTAACTATATTATATTAATTTAAATTCAACAAGTCTTGGAACAGTATTTAAATTAATAATTCAAATAATTATTATTGAAGAAATTAAGAAACAAAGACAAATGACTTTACGTATTGAATTGTTTAAAATGTTTTATTAAATTACAGTAATTTATTAAAGAATAGATTTTATCATATGGGCAATTACAATGTTTTAAGTGTAACGAGAGCTATTAAGCAAATTTAAAAAGAAAAATAAGAAAAAAACAAGGGAATTAATTTTAACCTAACCTTATTTTCATAATTAACTTGATGAACACACCGAGATAGGATGTATCAACTAATTCATGATAAACTTTAAAAACTGTGATTGATCATATACTAATTATTATGTATTGTGTTTAACTTTAAGATTGTTCCAAAATATGTAATAATGTTTTAACCCTATTAGCGAGGAATATCCAATTACCTGTATTTTTTGTGTTATCCAATTTGATGAAGCAGATAATGAATTTTTTCACTAAAATGAATTCCTAACCGTATTGTACGGATATTTTAACGTTGTTAAAGAGGTATCAATAATTTAAAATTGATTGATTACTGTTCCAATGAAAATGGCTTTAACCTCAAAGGTCGACAAAAGTCACATGTTTACTTTTTATGTTATTCATTAAGAAATGTTAATAATGTTATCACTCTCCTACTACTAAATATTCTAAATAATGATACTAGTACATTGCTTTGTTTTTTTGTATCTTGCAGTCTCAAAAAACCTACTTTATTTATTAAATAATTTAACCAAATTCTTAGCGTCCAAGGTGGCGAACAATTTGAGTCAGAGTTGTAACCCTGAGATATTATAATTTCAAAGAGTCTACCAGTAAACTTGAACCAAAAGAATGATAAATAATATTATTGTAATTTAACAACCTTTCAAAAATAGTTTCGGAGAAGAAACATAATTTTTACCCCATCCAAGAGTTTTGACAAATTATTTTGTTAGACTAAGACGTTCACCTTAGGTGGACAGTATCAACGGTTGGCAGCATTGGTGGTGGTAACAAGTGGGTTTAAATAATTTTAAACTTTCTGACCATCAATGCAAATCAGCTTTGCTATTAGAACACCACTACAAGTAAGTACCTGTATAACCGATCACTTCTAATTTCAGTGAGGCTTCACATAAATAGTTTTGTCTTATCAACGAGAGAACGTCGAGAATCAACTACGAACTCATTGAATCCGAACATAAAATAAACTAATTATTTTATTTAGACAAATACTAAACCAACGATCACAAGCTTCAAGATTTTAAAAATAATTTAAAATATTTAAAATCAATTAATAATAATAAAAGTTTAAATAGAGGCATACTCGTTTTATTAAAGATTGGCGCCAGCAACTTGGGGATTTTAAAAACCCACACTACTCGATTTATTAAAGTATGATGATCACATAGTTTATTTCAGAACTTTGTAACTATTTGATTAGATACCGGTAGTTTTTCAAAGAACATCTTTATTACAGTATTAATTTTTGTGAATTTTTTAATATAAAAGTACATCTATAATATGAAATAATGCAGAAACAGATAATTTTTTCTCTTACTGTGAATTTTGTGAAATACACAACAAAATGTACGTGCTCCTCAGCTTCACCAAAACACACACTACTTGGCCTTGAATAAAACACATCTGGAAGTACAGTAGAACTCCATTTATCCGAACTAATGAGTCCCAGACGTAATTCAAATATGCAGAAATTCGGATAATTGGGACAAACATAAGAAAAAGGTTATGTTGTGAAAACGGGAAAATTGCTCAAAAAATCACTTTAAAAAAATTTTTATTACATGAATACAGTATCTTAATAAAACCAGGTCACACGTGTTTTGCAAAATGTTCACTTTTACTACAAACAAATTTTAAAAAATACTCACACATAATTATAATTTTAGGCGTGCAGGAGGCTAGAAAACATTGTACTGATCAGTACGTAAACCATGATCCATAGCTAACACAGTCTTATATGTATTTCGTTTGCTTACAATATTTTTTTGTTAGTATGGCAATTTGAATAAACTTTTTTTTAGAAATTGTATTATTTTAATTTCCTGATAATGATTCGGATAATTGGCGATTCGGATAACTGGAGTTCAGATAAATGGAGTTCTACTGTAACAATGAACAGAAGAGATAGATAGCAGCACTGCACAGGCTTCTTTAAAGTTAGTGTAACCAAGTGGTTGCAAAACTAAGATGAGATATAAATTGTTGTGTTTAAATACATAGAAAAGAATACAAGTGTATTGTAATCATATGGTCACAAAAAAGTACAAAGGGCTAATAACAGTTTAAAAGTATTAGTAACAAATGAAAAAATATTAAAAAATGTATTAGTTCTACCAGAAATTTAAATATATGTACAACATATTTACTGTAATTGAATTGTAATTTCGTTTTTAGCATGTTACTTCTAAATCCTTATGTAGAAGTTGCATGTTCTTTTTTGGTGATTGACACTGTGAACATTGCTGAAGTTGAATGTAGTCTGAAGACCATAATTTCCAGTGAATCAAATACGGAGTAATCGACGTAGTGTGCGTGGAACAATGTGACATCTTCTGGACTAAATGTCAAGATAAGTAACATTGGGGGGGTAAAACAAACTTCCAAGAGGGTTGCACACAATTTACTATCTTTCTTTTTGATTTTGAAGGAAATGTTTTAATTACAAAAAATTTTGAGATCTCACAAGGGCATGGGGTGTGTACGAGAGAGAGTGCGTGCGTGCGTGCGTGCGTGCGTGCGTGCGTGCGTGCGTGCGTGCGTGCGTGCGTGCGTGCGTGCGTGCGTGCGTGCGTGCGTGCGTGCGTGCGTGCGTGCGTGCGTGCGCGTGTGTGTGTGTGTGTGTGTGTGTGTGTGTGTGTGTGTGTGTGTGTGTGTGTGTGTGTGTGTGTGTGTGTGTGTGTGTGTGTGTGTGTGTGTGTGTGTGTGTGTGTGTGTGTGTGTGTGTGTGTGTGTGTGTGTGTGTGTGTGTGTGTGTGTGTGTGTGTGTGTGTGTGTGTGTGTGTGTGTGTGTGTGTGTGTGTGTGTGTGTGTGTGTGTGTGTGTGTGTGTGTGTGTGTGTGTGTGTGTGTGTGTGTGTGTGTGTGTGTGTGTGAATTACAAAATAAGAAGCGCTGGTTTGCGTGAATAAATTTAAGCTGTGTTTAAAATTTTGTTCTATTTTGAATTTACATATAATCAATATATAATCATAGAATCAATGTATTTTGTATCGTTTAAATTGTAACAGGTCAGGGAGGGAGAAAGAATATTTTTATTTATGATGGGAATTAAATGAATTGAAAGTGTTTGGAATAAAATAATTGATGGAAATACAGAATTGAAATAATGATAACTAATAAAACTTAATTCATTGGAAGCAAGTAGATTAATTATTTATTTCGAATAACCATTCTGCTCTCCATAACTCGTTTAACAGAATCCTGGACCAAGGTAGGTAAATGTGCAGTTGGCAACAGTTCAAGATGGTGTCCGAAAGAGACGAAAACACAGCTGATTTTGTAAACAAGTAAAATAAAAGTGTATAGAAGTGTAAATAAAGCACAGGACCGCCGCCACAGCATCACCAGACACTGAAACATTCATATCCGAAATGATCTGGTCTCCCCTTAGCTGTGCTGGTTTGCGTTAAGAAGCACTGGTCGTTCTTAACTTCTAATACACATATATCCTCAGGCCCCGATTTCAGGTACCTTGCACCCTGGGCAAAGCATTCTTATAGCCGCCCCCTTTCATTTTTTTACTTTTCTCCCCCACCCCCCACCACACCAAGTTATTGTTGAATGTGTAAATTTTGGTTTTTTCCCAAGTATAAACTATTAGTACCGATAGCATTTCAGTATTGCAAGTGATCTAATCACTACGTAGGCTACACACAACAAAAATTAAAACATCATTTCTTGAAAATAAAAGTAATTATGTTTTGGCAAAAATCGCATGATTGCTATTGCAATTTTATTAGAAATATGTCTACAACGCCAGACGTATCAGCCTAGACGAAAAGATAAATTCGTCGGTGTGATTTATAAAGACTTCACTAGGGAAACAACAAACTATAATGAAGATAAACGTTTGACAGTTTTTTTATCTGTGATGAAATAACTGAAATTATGCATAATTATACATATTTCACTACTAAGAGAACACATTTTTTTGCACAACGAAGTGAACGCGATAACATTGAAAGCGTATACTGAAAGGAAACATCAAACATGAAAGAGGAAATGACTGTATTAATTTTTTTTTACAGCAGTGTAAACAAGTTTGTTGTCAGTAAGAGTTGCAAGTTACTGATATTGAGTAACGATATCAGGCGACATCCGCCGCTGATCGTTTATCAAAAGGCTATACGTCAAACATATAAGCAAAAGGCTATAAGGCAAACATCACACACACGCACAGAGGAAACTATGCGTAATATAATATTATTCATTACATTTTCCTTGGCGCGTGCCGCCGTGCATTCGAACGTAGTTTCCTTCATTCCTAGAATTTTAACAGTAACACTCAACTGTCTACTGTCTTATAGTCTTAACGCGTATTGTTTTTCGTTCCTTGGCGCCCCCTTGGACCAGGCGCCCTGGGCATTTGCCCAGTCAGCCCATTTAAAGCCCGGGGTCTGTATATCCTTAATATTACATGATACATTTGATTGAAACTACCTATCGTGATACTTTTACAAGATAGAATTTAAACACAAAATTTAATTTAACAGTTCAACTATGAGTTCACTTCGTTAATGTTTCCATCTAACTTTTTCATTAGAATATACATTTACTGTCCCCCTATAAGGCAGAGTACTTCAGTTAACTTTACGCAATGCAAAACAAGATTATTACAGAATTGCAAATCATATAACACAACAGATGCATATAGTACCAGGACAATCTCCGTCGATATTCTATCATACTCATGGTTATGATAACCATTTACTAACAACTCTCCTTCTACATCATTTCATAATATCCCCCCTAACCCCGTTACAATTTGATAAATAACCTCACGGGTAAACCGTGCAAGGCCTTTACCCATTTACATAAATACTATATTTATGTCCCTGGCTTGTAACGGCCAGCTCCTTTCCACACACTCTATTGACTTTTTATGTTGGACTGTAGCGCCCATTTGCTTCCACAAGAACTGAAGTTTTTATGGTGTAAACGCTGCTTACACTGTTCTTGTTTCGGCGTTATAAAACCTTCGGCATTACTGGTATCCGAGAACACCAGTAATCCTACTAAAATTTAGTTACATGCCCTTAAACGGTCTACCATCCCATTTGATGGTAGCCGCTGTTCCCTAGTTATGTTGATTTCCACTGATTTACCCCCCGGTTAATTTCTAAGTTACACCAATTTCAAAGGCAACCAACTATGTTTAGTGTATAGTCTGCCCATAGCGGGTTGTAAACCAAAACCACGGTCTGGGCTGGTAAAGCCGGGACCGCCCGAAAGGTGGGAAATCGCATTTAAAATATTACATTTATCCTCAAAATAACAAAATTATACATAGCTATTACATTAACTTACTTCTTACTTCTTGAATCGGGCTTCCAGAGTCAAGTAACTACGATGGCCCGATGTCCATGGTACACCGCCGCCGCCAACGCCCAATGACTCCTGCTTCTCAGCACGTCGTCCATGCTGCCATTCCTGCCCATCAGCGCAATCAGCGCAATCAGCGACCCCCTGGCCGGATTTTGGGAAGGACACTTTAGCAGAACATGCTCCAAAGTTTCATCCTCTCCCTGGCAGACTCCACACCCTGGGGAGTCCCTCATGTTGAAGCGGTACAGGTAGTGGTTTGTGACTATGTGGGCAATTCTTGCTCTTGATGCGAAAGTAGCTGTGGCTCTCGCCACACCGCGGTACAAGGAAGAGTCAGCAGGTTCTTTTTGGATCCGGAAGAGTGTTCTTCCTGTCTTTCCCTCTCTCCAGCGCTCCATCCACTCCATTCGAAATTTTTCTGCTGCAGCTTTCCTGCATTTTGCCAGTGAATATTGAGGGGGCTGCACTGGCGCCATCTTCGCAATAATGTCCGCTCTTTCATTCCCTTCAATCCCACAGTGAGCCGGGGTCCACTGGAATACAATACGCTTTCCCTTGTCTTTGAGGCTGTGCAACAGCGCCCTCAATTCCGAGATACGGACGGAGTAATCTCCCGGGTCCTCCATTCTCAAGGCTTCCATGGCTCCTTTCGAATCTGTATGCATATATGCCTCTCTTCCTGGTCCAAGCAGCTCACCAGGGCTGCGTTAATAGCAAGCAGTTCAGCGTCCATGCTTAAGACTGCATTTGATGGAGCAAAGAAGATCTCGCCAGAGTTTTGATTGTAGAACCCAGCTCCTGACTTATTTTGTCTTAGGTCCACCGATCCGTCTGCGAATATCTTCACAAAGTTGCTGTACTGAGTACTGAGCATGTATAGGATTTCACTACGCAGCTCTCCCAGCAGGTCCGCTTTGGTTAGCTTTGAAGGAAGCTCAAGTCTTATCTACATCTCCACCATATCCCAGGGTGGTTCGTTGTAATAGGCGGCCACAGGCTCCGGAGCCTGGACAGGCATGTCCAGTGAGAGTGAATGTATTCTCCTGCTGAAGGACTGCGAGATATTTGTTGCACCCAGCGAGAAAACCGGGTGGGTTGGTGCAAGGCTTAAGTTTTTCAGATGCTTGTTCCAGATTTCCTTTTTAATATATATATCTAAAGGTTCAACATTAAGTTCGACCTCCATGTGGGAGTACTTTTAGGGCATCCAAGACATATTTTTAAGGCCGAAGATTGAATAAGTTGAAATTTATTGATACGAGTTTTTGCAGCCGAGCCCCAGACCTCGCTACAGTACGTCAGTTTAGATCTGACAAAAGCAATGTAAAATGTTCTTAAAGTCACTGTGTCCGCACCCCACACTCGGCCAGCAACAGCTTTTATAGCGTTTATCCTTTTGCCACATTGCTCCACTATATACTCTATATGGTCTTTCCATCGCAGCTTTTTGTCCAGATAGATTCCTAGTAGTTTTGGACAGTTATTTAGTCTTATGGGCATGCCTTTGATTGTAAGGTGGGGGATGAAGTCAGCATAGATATTTCGTCTTGAGAAAAACGTACACTCTGTTTTCATTGGAGAGATACTCAAAGACCACTTCTCGCACCAATCCTCAATTCGATCTAGTGCCCGCTGCATGAGTTTATTTGCCTCCACTGGTTCTTTTTCACTCACGAATAAGGTCACATCGTCAGCAAACGTCACACATTGCACGTTATGAGACAGCATATGTCCTATGTCGTGCATTGCAATGTTAAAAAGAGTAGGGCTGGTCACGGCTCCCTGGGGAATGCCGCCCTCCACCTCTGCGCAGTCTGATTCGGTTCCATTTACTGACGTCTTTATCAGCCGATTTTGCAGGAAGTTAGCCAGAAACTTCAGCATTTTGGTTTAATACCCATCCTCATGCACTGGAGAAGAATAGTGGAATGGGGAATTTTGCCAAACGCAGCCTCAAAGTCCAGCAGCACCGCCAAGGTCGATTCCTGATTTTGGAATCCCTCATATATTTTGTTTGTAAGATACAATAGGGCATCACCTATGCTTCTCTGCTTCCTGAAGCCAAACTGCAAGTTGTCAAGTAGATTAGAATTCTCCAATCTCCACATCAGCCGATTATTCACCAGTCTCTCAAATAGTTTCCCCAAACACGAGGTGAGCAAAACCGGCCGATAGCTGCTTATATCTGTTTTTTCCTTTCCTGGTTTTGAAAGAGGTATTATGAGAGAAGTTTTCCAAGTCTGCGGGCCACTTCCTGATTGCCAGATTTTATTGAAGAGCTGAATAATTTTATTTAGAAATTGTGCCGAGCAATGTGTTAATATTTCATTATGGATGTTGTCCATTCCTGGTGCTGCACTGCGGAGTTTGGCTATTCCTCCATTTAGTTCAGCCATTGCGAATTGTTTGTCTGCCGGGTCATCGGCCAGATACAATGTCTCAGCTCAGACAGTTAGCTGCATCTCTTCTGGGGTGAGGGTTTTTGGCCATGGGATTTTACCTCCAGTTCTCTTCTTGTAGTATTAATTAAAAGCTTCCGCCTTCTCCTTATCCTCGTCAATCCATCCTCCTTGTGGCAGCTTTATTTGCTCAATCCTTTTTCCAGTATTTCTCTCAATAGCTCGGAACTTTCTCTACACTGTGTTACTTGGGGTGTTTGCATTTATTGACCCCACAAACTCTCTCCAAGTTCTACGCTTTGCAGTGAGAACCGCTTTCTTCAGTGCTGCATTACACTTATTGTAATCTTTCCGACATTCCTTAGTGCGTCTTTCTTTCCATTTCCTCCTTGCTTTTTCTCGTTTTCTTCTAAGGAGATTTATGTCTTCGTTCCTCCAGCTGTTCATATGGTTTGGATTTTTATGTGGATTTTTCTTTGGGATTGCTTTATCAGCGGCCCTGATAAGTGTCCTCGCAATGGCTTCCTCAGTACAGGTCTCTTTACTTTCTTCACTGGTTGCAGCCCGAAATACTTCCCAGTTGGCTTTCTCTATTTTGTACTGTGCTCGTACAACAGGAGGGTTCTGGATGAGTTTCCTTGATAGAGCAAGCTCGCAGAGCACCGGAAAATGATCAATTCCCGAGTCTTCTCCAATGTGCCAATTTACAATTGATTTAGTGAGGTTTGGGGTTGCTAGTGTCAAGTCCAGGGTGCTCAGAGCACCTGATGTGGGTGACTGGTATGTAGCTGCCTTCTTCCGGTTAAGTAGGATGACATTGTTTGATTGAATCCACTTGAAGAGCACAGCACCATTTCTGTTTTCTGGGCCATCATTCCAACTTCGATGCCTGCTGTTAAAATCACCCATCATTATAAAATTCTGGGTATCTGGTGAGAGGGCGTCCAGATCCCCCTCTGAGATGCCTTGAGTGGGTATGTATACATTAATCAAAGTAATTACACAATCCTTGGAAACTCTGATCCTTAACCTTATGTTCTCCAGGTTGTTATTTAAATTCATAAAGGAGTCCTCCACATGTAGAGAATCGAATCTCGTGATAAGTTAAACATGGTGAAGTTTTTGAATTTTGGGTGGAAGGTTTTGTCTTTTGGCAGGGATGACTCTTGAATGCAGATGATCTTCACTTCCTTTTCCAGAATTACTCGCCTTAGCTCCTCTATTTTGTTCTTAAGCGATCTGGCATTCCACTCCATCATTACGATCCTGTCTCTGATTTTCCCATTTGAATTTTTTGAATTTGCCACACCTACGGGAGATAGTTTTCTACTTCTTTTCTTTCTTCTGTCACCGTAGGACTGTCCTAGGGATATGTGCCCATTTTTCTTGTTTGCTTCCCTCTTTAACTTTAAATAGAGTTCCTTTGCAACAGTCCTTGAAGGGCACCATAACTCAATTCTTCTTAATGTGGCGATTCCTTTTTTTCTCATGATGAGGTCTTTGTCAATATTAAAAATTTGCCGTATAGATTTTATACTTTGTTCTGATTTTGTCCATAGCATAATCTTAAGCCTATCAGGGCATTCTCATTTCGAAGATGAAACACGTCCAAAGCCCTGATAAGGGCTATTTATGACACTTTTAGTCTGCGGCATAAAATGGGACTTCCTTGAGGGAAGCACCTGCTGGCCCTCCACAGCAGGCTGGCTGGCGCAGCAGTCCTATTGTGACTGTAAAACAGCTATCCAGGGCCAGGAACGAGGACCAACCAGCTCACCCCCAGCTATTACATTAAAATTACCATTCAAATTACATTAGAATTAAAAATCACAAATATTAAAAGAAATCATTATTTTTTAAACAAAATTCACAAATATTATCATCTAATATTCACTATCCATTTATCAGTCCCATGGTATCACCATAGCTTCACTATGATCTTTTAATTCATCGCCACTAGCGAGTACAAATAACACTTGATTGACTCACAATTTACATTTTTTTTATTTAATTTCCACCAGACACTGGTCCGTTGTTTCTTATTTATTATTTTTTCATATAACTATTTACCATAGAAATTAACATAGGCACATGCGCATAATCACTCTCTTATTTTCAAATAATCCTCTCCAGCTACAAAATAACAAGTAGGCCTACACAATAACACAAATTGATCACCTTACAATTTCTAATTTAAATCTAAATTACTTCTAAATTATAACTACTTCTTTAAGCGTAGCTAAAATTTGTCGTAGGTTCGGACGCCATTGTTAAAATTATTTGTATTTCATTACCTAATAACTTAGACCTAATATGGTTCTTCCTTACCCACCATACTGTTAGGTAATGAAATAACTCCCAACGAGTCACATGTGTTTATTTATAATAATTTTGCGTGTTCTACTTTAATATAGAGGTATTTTATAGAAGAAGGACATAAATTCATAGACCCAGTCATAAATTATAGCCTAAGATAATAAAAGTGATGAGTAAAGAAAGAGAAAGGAAATTAAAAGAAGTGGAAATATTAAAAATAAGAAATAGCCTAAAGATGAAAAACGACTTATGATTATAAAAACCACATTTGAAAATGAAGAAATATTTAGCAGCTTGTTGACAACAAAAAAAAGTAAGTTAAACGTAAATTGTAACAGCTACGAAATTGGTAATGTAGGCCTAAGACAACCCACTATGGGTGGAGCTAAGTACGACGTTACTCTGTCAGGGGGCGGGGTTAGATAGGGCCCCGGTAAAACGGTATATAAGAAGTGAACGGTTTCATATTTCTCTGTTGGTAAATGACCTGAAGATGGCTTGACTGCCGAAAGCGCTCGTCAGTACCAAATACAACATAGTGGTTTGTATAAAATTACTAGTAAAAACCATTATTAGTTGGTCGAAAATTGCCAATTGATCCTTTTTTTTTGTGGAGTAGGACTATCGTTGTTTTCTGTTTTCACCCCCTGGTTGAGGTTACCTCCAACCATGGTCCGCCTCCAAATAGCCAAAATCCACGGTCAGGGATAGTGAAGCCGTGACCGCCCGAAAATGGGGGAGAGTCCCTTCTGAAAACATACAAATACATATTAAAATTCATTTATTTATTGTGACCAATATAGCTTTAAATTAGTTGCGTTATGAGTAGGCCTACCTATTATCTCTCGTGTTACGGTACTTGGTTTCATAGCACGTATGCATTATTCATCTTTATCTCGATTATTTCATATGGTCCTTTGTATAAGAGGAAAAAATTTCTTAATCTCCTTACCCTGGGCACTCGACAAATCGTGTCTCCTCACCAATAGGGGAGACCGGGGCTAGTTGACACACTTTTTACTTATGAATTTTTTTCGACGCGTTTCAAGGTTTTTTTGCTCAAGTAAATATATCATAAAATACTTTGTACTCTTATGTACCTTTATATATTTTTAATTTTACGTTATCGTTGTTAGTTTTTCATGTAGGGGAGGTGGTGGTATTATGAAACGGGGTTGTAATATGAAACAGCACAGTATTTGTCCAGGAAGTGCAGCCATCTATCGGAAATTGTTGTAATTATAACATTTAGTTTCCGTATTGGTCTCCAGAGGCTGCTGACTTCAGTATGGTGTTGTTTGCAGTCTTAAATACATGTGTTTTGTTTTCTAACGTTCAAAACTTTTCACAAGGTAAGATTCTCTATATTCACTCATCGACACCTATAAGCCACGTCACTCCACAAGACATCACTCCAATTCTAAGGAAAGCACTTTCTGCCACTATTATAACTAGTTCTCCATATAAGGACGCTTTAAAATCGTCACTTGATAAAAAAGCAACTAAACTGAACTCAAAGAAGAAGGGACCTCCAGCTCACAAAGCAGCTGTCAGATATAAAAACCAAATGAGTCAACCCGGAACTAGCAAAGGAACATCCCAGAATAAGAAAAATGGAAGACGAAGTCTATTTTCCAAGAGAAGGAGAAATGAAGATGGAACTTCCAGCGATGAGGATGAGACGGGAGGGTGTCAGTCTTCTGGAAGCTCAAACATATCAGAACCTATTGGGCAGGAAGTTCCAGCGGAAGATGATGCAGATTGTCTATTTTGTGGTGAGACATTCAAGAAATCAAAATCTGCAGAACTTTGGGTTCAATGCGTGATGTGCCAGAAATGGGATTATATGTTGTGCAGTGCGTGTGAAAATGATGTTTTTATTTGCGACTTTCGTTCGTAAAGAACTTTGTCCAATTTGTCTTAGTTTTTTTCCTATGTTCAAAAAGTTTTATTACCATCTAAAAGTATAATTTTTTGTTTACGTTTAAGAGAATAAAATAGGGCATTACTGTAATAATAAAAGTAATAAAGTACTCACAATATTAAAATAAAACATTTTGAATTTATTCTTATACTTGTTTCATATTACCACCCTGCTCTTCAAAACCCATATTTTGCTGTCTGTTTAAAAAATAAAATTTACTATGGAACAGTTTAATTTTTGTCCATAGCTACTCATAATACATTACAAGGAACGTATTTGTTAATTGTAGTGATGATTAATGATGAAATAGCTACATTCAAAATCGAGTATTTTGCCCAAAACAAAAAACCGGTCCATATTACCACCACATCTCCTACATTTTTTTTTGTAACTTGTTGCAAGTGTGTCAACCTGCCCCTATTACGGGGTAAGTTGACACGGTACCTGGGGTAAGTTGACACTATACTATATTCGAGGAAAACAGGACATAGGCTAATTCAAATCACTGGTTGTTTATAAACATGTGTATTAATACAATTTTTTGTTGAGATACATATGTAAACAGGAGTATTGTTCTTTATCAATAAAAAGTGTTAGTCAAAAAAAATCGTCATCTGAAGTACAATTAGCACACTTGAAAAAAATTTCACTTCCCCCAGCACACTCTTCGTGTGCCCACATGTAACATTCCGTGCATTGAATCCATTTCTCTCCTAGTCTGGTATTAGAATAGGACGACAGGCAATACAGGCAGAGTGTCTCATCTTCATCGTCATCTTCTGAGTCCGCTTTTCTTTTCTTTTTTTGTGTCTGCTTACACGTTTTTTTAGGTGTGGGGGTTTTCTTCAACTTTTTTGCTTTGGCAGCCTCTTGCTCTATTCGAAGAGCTTCTTTTACGGTTGTGTCAGTAAGTATGGCTGATTTTCTCTTTTTTCTACCTTTCCTAGTTGTTTTTCTGGCCTCAGCCTTTGGATAAGGCCTCACTGATTCGGGGGTTACCACTGCTAATGTTTTAGGTGACTCGGTCTTTGATTTGGGCACTGTAGGTCCACCAGTTGATGTAGATGGTTGGTTGTCTGTTGTGGATGGTCTAGTAGGCACAACTGGATCGTCAACATTTTCCATTGTTTCAGGGTTATTACAATTCTCGTGTGTTTCATCTGAACGAAGGTTTGCCTCGTTCGGATCCGGCCGATCTGTTACATAACTGGACATAAAGTCGGTTTCTTGAAAAATGTTTTCATTTAAGGGGTAAATTCCTGTGGCATTAAATCCTTTAATGATATTAATAGGACTTGCTGCAAGTGGTAATGCGTTACTTACAACCTTAGGCATATCATAAATGGTCAGAGTTTTTCCCGGGTTCGATGCCAACCAGGAATCGCACGCTGTGTTAATATATTTTTTAAAAGGCCCATATACACTTTTGTCCAAGGGCTGTATCTTGTGACTGCAGTGTGGTGGAAATGACACCAAAGTGATGCCATTGGCCTTGCAGTAGTCTAACCCTTCTATGGATAAGTGGGTTTCATGATTGTCTAGAAGCAAGATAACTGGGGCATCTACTGAACAACGTATGTTTCTAACAAAATGCCTCAGATAATTTTGAAACACTGGCGCAGACATCCATCCACTTGGGGTAGCACCACCCGCACATCCAGGAGGACCTTGTGATATGAAGTGGTCCTTATAATGAACCCGGGGGAATACAAAAAAAGGAGGCACGGCATTTCCTGTAGCAGACACTGCTAATGTTACTGTCACAAGATTTATTCTTTCTTGATAGACTAATTTCCCTAACTTCTTAACTCCCCTTCGAGCTACAACTCTATCTGGTTTGTGGGTTGTTACAACCCCAGTTTCGTCTACATTCCAAATATCAGCTGGTCCAGGTTTAAGACGATTAAGTACAGTCTTGTAGTTATTAAAAAAAGTTCCACATTGGTTTTATTAAATGCTGAAGCTCTGGCAAGGCTTGTAGCTCTAGGTGTCCTGACTGAGAGTCCAGGATGTCTCTTCATAAACGAAGTGACCCAGTCAACGCCTGCAAGTTCCAATTCCCCCCATGTTTGTGGAACTGTGGTGTTTAATTTTACAGCATACTGCCATGCTAATTTTCTAAATTCTTTTGGTGAAAGCCCGTAATAAATATCAGCTGCTTTTTTAAGGTAGGCTTCGAGAAGAATTTCTAGGTCTTCAGAAAAAACCTAAACACACCAAAAAAGTGTGATTAGATCAGGGATAAAATAATTTTAAATATTAACATAACTATAGGCTTTACATCGAGTTAGGAAGTTAGCTCTATATTGTTAGATAATACTTAGATTATAGTTTTAATTATGATAAACATTATAATTTTTAAATTCCTATAAACCAATTTATTTTGCTGTAGGCTAAGTTAATTTTTCTAAGTTTTAAACGATATTATACAGCACTGATGATAACTTACAGCAGCGTAAAATATATTGGTTTATTGGAATTTTATTTTTTTAGTAGGCTTACTTGTCGGTGTTTTTTGTATCCATATTTGGTTTCCGGAGCACCGTCCTTTCCCTCTAACTCCTCTTGTGTAACCTTAGTGCAATATCTTGCTAAGGATTTTAATGGAATATCAAAATCTTTAGATACACTTCTCACAGATTTGTGTTCCAATTTTACCAGTCTTGCTGCTTGTAGCATTATTTCTGGGGGTGTTTTTGCTCTTTCGGTTTTTATTTTATAGGTGCGCATTTTCTGTAACAAAAGTTGGGACTGTTCAGTCTAGCATAAATTAGTATTTGAACAACAACATCTATTAATAACGCAGCAACAAGCTTAAATTTAACGTAGAAAGAAAAGCGCTTGAGAACAAAAATATTTTTATAGTGTGTCAACTAGCCCCTAGCTTTGTGTGTCAACTTACCTCGAATCGCCATTTTGAATCTTTGTGCTCATTGTAGGAAGAGGGAAGCGTATAACCAATGTAAACAATACGACGATTTGTAGGCCAGGGAATGACAAATAAGATAGCATGTTGTATGGATTGATGATCCACATACCTAAATAATTAAAAAATATTTAGTATGAAAGCAAAAATTTACTTACCTAATCAGAAAACAAAAAAATCGTAATAAAAGCCACAGCGCGTATCCCTCCACTTTCATAACTCACTCACTACTGAGCCGTGTCTAGATGACAGTCTAGGAAGGAGCATGGCGCTACCAACCTTACAGAACAAAAATTACCACGAGTGTGTCAACTTACCCCGTAGCCAACTAGCCCCGGTCTTCCCTACTAACTGTCCCAGCTCATACTGGTCCACTTACCCTTTGCATCATGCCTACGCTTTCTCCTTTCACCTTTTGTTAATGAACTTTCATTTGCTAGCTGGATTTTCAGGTTCACATCTATTGTCTGATTTTCCGGTGGATAATCGAAAAGTTGCTCTAAAATTCTAGGTGGGCGCATCCCCTTTATCAATTCATAAGGTGTAAATCCGGTGGAATCATGGGTGGTACTGTTCAACCACTCTTCTATCTCCTTCACGTACATCGGCCACTCACTATGTTTGGCGTGACAATATGCCCGAAATATTCTGCCGATTTCTCTCATCACCCGCTCTGCTTGGTTGGACTGTGGATGATATAAATACTGCTGTATGCTTGGGTATAATTCCTTCCCATCCCAGAGTTTGCCGCCACCTACCGCTAATGAATTGGGGTCCGTGATCTGATAATATTAATTTTGGTTTTCCTATGTTGACCATGTAATCCCTCGTTATATTCTCGCTTAGAACCCTGCTCGTCGCTCTCTTGACGCTATATAATTTAACAAACTTGGAAAAAGTGTCCAACACCACAAAAACATACATCACTCCACCCCTACCCTTTGGCAATGGCCCATACAAATCTATTGCAACTAAATCAAACGATCTCTCCACTTTAATAAAATTCAACTCCCCTTCTACACGATAATTAATTACTTTAGACCTTTGACATAAATCACATCCCCGTAATAATCTTCGAACTCGCCTTTCCATATTCTTAAAAACACACGACTCCTTTAACACGTTTGCACACTTTTCGCTCCAAAATGCCCGTACCTTATGTGACAATCCCATATGATTCTATCTATCATCCCTTCCGGTATAAACAATCTCCAATCACGCTCACCCCCCCCCCTATACTTTCTTGAACAAACTTCTCTGATATACTTGAAAATGTGCATTATATTCAGACCCATCTAAATCTGTTTCCAAACTAGCAATTATTTTCCCCGATTTATTATCTGATCTCTGTATCGTCTTGATATCCCTTAAGTTAAGGGCCTTAACTCCTCACCAAAAAGTTTATCTTCCCTCGTTAACCGAAAAATTTCTATCTCCTTTAGGTCCCTCCCTGTTTTGTTTTCTACAATAGCTACCCTGGTCTGGTATTTTGTTTTCTGTCCCTTTAATATACTCCCATGAGAAATTGTACTCTTGTAAGGCTAGTACCCACCTGGATAGCCGGCTATGTGTTAACCTGCATGTGTTTAGAAATGACAGCGCTTTGTGGTCCGCCCTGATTACTGTCCTGTTCCCCAAGATGTAGCCTATGTGCGGAACTTTCCCATAGTGAACACGATACTGAGCAACTCCTTTTCCATCGTTGTGTAATTCCTCTCAGCCGCCAAAAGGGATCTGCTGGCGAAAGCTATTGTCTGATGTTCCCGGTCGCTATCCTCCTGATATAACTCCGCTCCTAGGGCGACGTTGCTGGCATCGGTCTGGAAATAAATAGTTTTAAGAAATCAGGGTGATTCATCATTATCATGTAAGAAAATTTTCTTTTTATCTCCTCGAATGCGTCCCTTTCCGTCTCTCCCTATTTCCACTGTTTGTTCTTTTGTAAAACTGCACTTAGTCTTGACGTTATCTCCGCGTAATTTTTCTGAAACTTTCTGTAGAAATTGCACAGACCTAAGAAACTCTGTAGCTGTTTAATATTTTTTGGCTCGGGGAAACGCATAATAGCCTCTACTTTATCAGGGTTAGCTAGAATTCCCTCTGGAGTAATGATAAAGCCTAAGAAATGTATCTCTGTCTGTAGGAACTTGGACTTCTCCCAATTAATCGTTAACCCCATTCTGCAACTTATTCAGTACGTATTCTAGATGTTCCAAATGTTCCGAAAATGTTCTAGACGCAATTAATATATCATCGACGTACACTGTTAGAAAATCTAAGTCCTTCGGTTGCAATATCATATCTAAACACTTAATGAAACTCGCTACGCTAGTGTTAAACCCAAATGGCAATCGTTTAAATTGATAGTTCTTACGTTGAAGAGAAACGCAGTATACCTCCGACTCTCCACTGCTAACGGAACTTGCCAGTATCCAGCTGTCAGATCTAAAGACATCATCATGTACTTGATTCCGCTGAATTTTTGAAAAATTTCGTTTATCGGATCCGGTTACTCCCGGTCAGGTATTATGATTTGGTTTATCTTCCTCGCATCTAAACACAATCTCACTCTCCCATCCTTTTTTATGACAACCACCAACGGATTCGAGTAAGGCGACACCGATCTTTCATAATATCTCCCTCCTTCATTCTGTCCAACTCCTCTTGCACTGCTCTCCACTTCGAATATGGCACCGGATAATTCCTCTGCGTGAAGGGTGCGTGTTCCCGTACTTCCAACTCACATTAATAGTTCCTGGCCCTTCCAGGTAACTCAGCAAACACCTCTTTAAAACGTTCCACTACTGCCCACAACTCCTGTCGTTGGGGACTCCCTACAACGCCATCTTCACTACAAAATTTATATTCTCTGTCCGCCCATATTCTATCATCACTCTCATACATCTCTCTTTCTTCCTCCTCTACACTCTCTCTCTCTTGACATATATTCACTTTAGCTTCTGTGTCCCTATCGCCTACCCGCTTCTGTATCATTTTTACTCCCGAAACTCTAACCTTGTCTAACACTCGCTCAGAACTAACCCTGATTGGCTCACTTTCACAATTGAACTCTACTATCCGTTTATTGAAATCAATTACTGTTCTATTTCTCTTCAAAAAATCATTTCCCAAGATTACATCTAAGCTTTAACCCCTTGACTACTAAAAATGTATTTTCAAACTCCACTTCGTTAATGAATAGATTTAATTGGACTTGTTTAGTCACCCTTTTACTTCATACTCCCGTTACCTCCACTACTGTCACACCCGCAACTGGTAATGATGGAATATTTTTATTTACTTCTTTTAACTCCCCCAGTACATTTTCTGAAATAACAGATATTTCGCTCCCCGTATCTATCAATGTCTTAAAACTCTTACCTTCCATTGTGACGATTACCTCAGTCAATCCGGTCTTTGATTCCATAATCTCTGCGTTATCTTCCTCCAATAACTCCTTCGTTATATCTGTCTGGATCACGTTACTCTGGTATTCATCTGTTTCCTGGACCCTGTTGTTCTCTGTGGACAATGGTGGGGTCCTTGCTTCCATTGTCGGCCTCAGTTTTCCGTTCGGATGGTGGTATTGCCCTGCGAGTGTCCAGTGTGACCTCTGGCCTGTTCTCTGTTGCTTCCAGATGCTCCGCCGCTATTCTCTACTCCTCTCTGGCGTTGACTGTGCTGATTCGTTCCAACTTCTCTCCACTGTTCATTTCGTGTCTTACAGCACCTGTAACATACCGGTCTTCCCACAAAATTTTCAAACCTACATGACGAGCACCTCCAACCCTCATCTCTATTGTTATTATTTATTCTCGTCCCTCCGTATCCGGTCGTTAACCCCCTCGCTTGATTATTATTTCCATTAGGATGTATTATCGGCTGGTTTTGACGTCTACCTACCTCCCTATGTTTTACCTGACGTCTATGTTTTGAAAAATATCGAGAATTTTCTCTAACTCGTTTATGTCATTTATTTCTCTGGTCATGAGTGTAATTTGTACCTCTCGGGGCGGGTGTTTACTGATATGTCTTACGAATGATTTAAATGGTAGCGGAGGCTCTAAGTATTTAGCTTCGTTGTACAATCTCATAACGTAGATAGTAACATTATTATTATTATGAATTCCAAAATTACCTGGACCCATAATCCAACTTCTTCAAATTTCTTGATCTTCTTCCGCCCAATATTTTCCCTGAAATGCCCGTTCAAAATCATCGTAACACTTGACTCTGTGGGCCTCCACCCATATTGCAGAACTTCCCTTAAAACATTTTACTACCCGCAACAACTGCACCTCCCAACTATTATTATTAAACCTACTAAATTCCCTGGTGCGATTTAAAAATTGCATCGGATGCACTGCTCTACTCTCGCAACTAAATGATTCGAGTTCTATTTCATTGTTTATATCCCGCATAATTAATATTCTTTCTGTAACGCTGGTTAGTTTTTGATCTATTGCCCCACTTAATTCGTCTTTCACACTATTTATATTTCATTCAATTAAAGCGAATTTGTCATTGTTTTCACATTTAGATTGAACACTATTTTGGTTTATTGTCTTTACAGTATCATGCAATAGCTGTATTTCTGTCTTATAGGTAATATTTATTTCGCTAATTTTACTATCAATATCAGTTTCACATTTTTGAATAATTTTATTAATTTCTTCAATTTGACTTGTTGTGTTAGATTTACATTCATTTATTTGAGATTCAAAATTTTCAGTCACATCGTGTATTTGTTTATCAATTCTTTCTGTCATACTCATCTATTTCATTAATTCTATTATCCATATTCTTTAATGAACTATCTAATTTTGTATTTAATTTGTCAAATTTACTTTCACATTTCTCATTGGTTTTCTCAAAACGTTTATTAATTTGCTTTATTTCGTCTCTAATTCCATTAAAATTGCTTTCATTTGTATCAAAACAACTATTTATTTTATCGTAGTTTCTTTCACTTTTAATGCTTTGATCGGTTAACATCGCTTGTATCATTTTCAGCATTTCATTCTCATCAGATTTTTTACTTTGGATCGGCGTTGAATGAATCGTAGCGCCCTCCATTGTTACAGATTCTGTTAAGCTTGATTGACTTTCTGTACTAATGTCAGTTAGGCTGACTTCATTGTTATTATTCTCCATTATAATTATTTTTATTACTTAATTCTTACTTATAATATTGTAACGAAACAGAAAACAGTATGACTAATTATAAATAATAAACTGTGAAAACTCATTCAGGAATAGAACCAAGCATTATGATCACCAGCTAATAAACCGAAAACCCCAAAATTAAAGATAATGAATGGACAAAATTAACTCAACAACACCAAACATTGACATGACTATGTCTAACCAATAATAACCAGACATTACCCAGTTAGATAGGGCAGTAAATCAGTAAAAAAAGTAAAGCTGTAAACAAGCATCAAGTAAAGAAACAATAACCAAAATAATAAAGAGTACAGCCACTTCATAACATAAAGTGGCTATTACATAAAATAGCCACTTTATGTTATGTTATGAAAGACCTTTAGTTCTATAGGTCATACACATAAAATGTGTATTACCTATAGAACTAAATAGGCCAATAAAATCTTTCTTTTAGTAAAATAAGGTGACAAAAGGGCACAAAACCCTATAGTGACAAAAGTGAGAATAAACATATAAAAGGTGGCATAATAATAATCACACAGACTATAGTTAAAAAGTGGGGTGTTATTTAGTATTAAGAAGTTATGTTCAATCAAACAGAATTTGATACTAGTGATTTAGAAAATAACACACAAACAATTGTTTAGCAGTGTGTAACCAGTTAAATGTAGGAAATTATAATTATTAAGATAAGGAGAAAAGTTAAGAGTTTTGTGTTATATTAAAAAAAAGTTCTTGTTACCAGCAGATCAAGTTAAATTAATATTGTATCAAAGGGTCATAGTCAACTGTCATCCATCATTCTAAATTGTTTAGTAAGATAAATGTAAAATCCACAAGATACTAGTTTTTAACATGACCAAACCAGGCCATGTTTGGTATCAAATGATTTATAATTTTATTTGGAATAACCACATATAAATTGTATTAAATATTATTGTGTTATGATAAAAAGGTAATTTGAAGGCAAAATATAAAATGTAATGTATTTTAATGATCATGGTAATGTAACACTTGAACTTTGCATAATGGGCCAATAAGAATCCAAGGAATTTTTTGACCAGCTTCTGTGAAAAAAAAGAAGAAATTGGGACACTTGATTGTTAACCACGATAGAATACGGTTGAGGAGTGCTGATAAAAAAAAATTATGTAAAAAATTTTCAAGAAAGGAACCAAACTCAGAAGGATGAATTATCAAAAAAAGAAAAATTATGAAGTCATTACAATGTCATCTAACCCAACATGAACGACTACCAGTGAAGTTAACGAAAATATAAAGAGATGAACAAGAAGGAAGCCTAAATTAAAATTAACTAAAGAACTGTATGTATTCTACAAAATTTAACCAACCAATTCTTGTAATCCAAATACGAATAATCACCAGCAACACCAACAACTCACACCACGTTAGTAACTGATAAAACATTTTATAAAAGAAAAAAAGAACAGAATGTAAGAAATAGTGAACACGAAGTGACAGTATTTTATTAATATACATTGGGAACTAATTTACTCTAACTACAACTGGTCACCCATTGGCCATGATGATGATGTCACTAAACAACCAGCATGCCTTGCGCACATAACGAAATGAAATATTACCGGCCATACTGTTCAAACATTAATAGCTATTTATAATATTATGTTAGATAATAAGTATTAATCTATTTCCATTGTAATGTACTCTTTATTTGTTTTTTATTAATTAATTGAACCTTGTGTAGCAGCCAAAAGAACTTCACTTTTATATACTTAATTCATTTGACAAATGACCCTGAGATAAGAATCGATCATTGCTAACGTTAATATCGAAATAACAATTTTTTACTAAAACTGAATAAAAATTTTAAAGATTAAACATTATTATTACCAATATCATTTCCATGTGTTTTATTTCTCGAAGGTAAAGTATAAATAGGGTTCACTCTATATGCACGAAGATCAAGAAGACGTCTGCGAGTTGTAAAAATAACAAAAATTATGAAACATAATTAACCTCAACGAATACGTTTGAGATGGAAATCAGACGTATTCATTAAGAAATTTATTTTGGGATGATACAACCACTATATTCAAACATTTGAAGCAGACGAACTGAAGAACTCTCTTCAGTTAATTCTAGAAATAACCGATAAAGAAGATTCATCCATAAAATAAAATTATAATTAAATAGAATTAACATATATACGAGGAATAAACACGCAACCATTAGTATCAACTGACAAAAACAGATACACATAGAGCAAAAGTATTTATTAAACAACCCAGTTTTTATTACATATTAACACTCTTAATACGAAGGTACACGTTTCGTAATAATATACATAAACAAATCATATCATACCCTTGTAACCTACATCTCTTTAGACGTAAATAAAAGTTTTTATTTATTTACCTCAAACAACCCTTCTGCTTTCCCAAAACAGGCCCACATTTACATAAATAAATTGTATGCAAACGTCCCTGTTCGGGTGCCAAATGTAACTTTATTTACACTTCTATACACTTTTATTTTACTTGTTTACAAAATCAGCTGTGTTTTCGTCTCTTTCGGACGCCATCTTGAACTGTTGCCAACTGCACATTTACCTACCTTGGTCCAGGACCCTGTTAAGCGAGTTATGGAGAGCAGAATGGTTATTCGAAATAAATAATTAATCTACTTGCTTCCAATGAATTAAGTTTTATTAGTTATCATTATTTCAATTCTGTATTTCCATCAATTATTTTATTCCAAACACTTGGAAGTGACACTTTCAATTCATTTAATTCCCATCATAAACATAAATATTCTTTCTCCCTCCCTTACCTGTTACAATTTAAACGATACACAATACATTGATTCTATGATTATATATTGTTTATATTGTAACGAAGTTCTGTTACTGGTTGTTTAAAAATAGTGTGGTTGAATTTTATAATGGTCACCCGATCTTGTATTCGTATCGTAAGTGTGTGCGTGACGAGCGTTTTTTAATTCGCTCGTTGCGTTCGTGGTATAGTATGGGTGTATAATTGATGTTATTAATCAGTTCAGTTACTTCTGTCAATGTTATTTGTGTGTAGCGAGTCGAGTTGTACCTTTTCTTACCATTTACGGGCAAACCGTATCTCTCGGCCTTTGGTTTGAATATTGCCGCCTCGCCACCTGATTGGCGCACGCCGTCTTTCAGTGTCGACTTCACTAACTGTGATGTTTTGTTGTTTTCACTTTAATAATTTTCTATGTATTATCAAGCACAACTTACAATAAGTATTTGATTGAAATGATTATATGAATGAAAAAGAATTTAGAAGAAAGATTAGCTAAATTCAAAACAAAGTAAGTACAAACTTACAACCAAGTGTGAAACAAAATGTGTAAACCCATGTAATTTTGAAAAAATATATGTATAATGAAATATCATAAAAATTGACATAAAATAATAAAATGTTACACAAATAATGATGACGCTACATAACATCATTAACTAACCCTATCACAAAAGGGAATAATAAAGAATTAACGTTTCACAAAAGGAAAGACAAGACAATCAAATAAAAAATGACAATGACATATTAACTGGACAATCAATGATGAAAAAATATAAGTGAACCAAAAACCAGCTACAATGTTAATTTTGAATGTAATTGAGAATTAAAGTGATAACAAATAAAATCACTACCATATGAAGGAAGCTGATGAAACAACGCAAAATGCCTATTAAATATCGCCATAAGCTTAGAAAAAGGAATCCAAATAAGTCACTGAGGTGAAAAGGTCATGAGATGTATAAAAGAGAGAATAATTAATCCCAAAAGTGTTTTATTGTATTGATATTATATGAGTCGAAAACAGACGACTAATATTATGATTATTATGAATATTATTATGTGATGATTTTATGTTGAGATACGTCCAACAATTATTTATGTTATTGAGCAGATAGGCAAGACCTCTGAACTCAAAATGTGTATAAATGGATAGCAGAGTAATAGAGCCACACGTGCCCTCTGGCTAGTACCAATTTATATGAAGGGGAGAGAAGAAAAATTGTAGGGAATTAGAACATACAGTACAAGGGAAAACACTCATAATAAAATGATACCAAATACCATATCATGAACCATGACTTAATAAAAAAAAAAATAAATAAAGAAGAAAGTAGCGATTGATGAATTCCTGAATAATAACGACTTGATTAAATGAACTATATTGATGATTTCAGAAAAAACATAATAATCTTTGTTTTGAAATAATCAATTTTAGTGGCGATGCATTATGTAACATGACATAAGGTAGTGAGGATACACTGATAATTAATTATAAAACAAAGAAGTTGAAGACAAAAAGAAAGGTCAAGAACTTATAAACTCAGAGATTAATAACCTAATGACAACATGACAAATGACTAATAAACTGACGATGACATGACTAAATAGATTGGATAAATACAAGAAGGAACAATGGAACAAGGAAGAAGGAACCAGGAACTAAATGTAATCAAGAAATTGACAACGAACATTGTAATTCCCTAATAATGACCATAAAATGTATGTTAACAAATGCACTAATGTAATTAGAGTATAGATGAGATGTACCTAGGGTAATAATGACAAATAAGAAAGATAGTAATGTTATGTATATTTTATTAATGAAGGAATGTACTCATAAATATAAGATAGGGAGTTAACAATAAAAACAACCCAAATGAATAGTGATAAACATAATCAAAACCAGTAAATCATACCCTGAGGCAAATAAAGGCCACAGTTAATAACCAAAAGTGATCATTAGTGAAGGGAAAATAAAATAAACACTTATAACCAGTAACCCCATGATGATGTTAACACAAATAAACCACCCAGTGAATAATATCAAGTGAGTGGAATAAAGAGTGTATTAATACCAAAAGTGGTGACATGCGGTGATGGCATGTTACATATAATAAGTGAAAGTGAACAAATGAAAAACCTTCTATGAAGGAAAAAGTGTAGTGGGTGAACATAAAAAAGTATTTTAGTTAGTAGACTGTATTAGAATAATTAAAGGACCTGTGATAAACTTTGTTCTAGCAAGTAAGAGGAACTCATTATAATGTGATTAAGTTAAGCAATAGTTAATAAGAATTATAAAATAAGATAGAAATTAAGTCATTGGAATGAAAGGCAAACAAGAAAGATAGACACTGTTTTATAGTGAAGGAATGAGGGAATAGAGTATATTGTGAAAAGTACAGTTTAATAGTAGTATAATAAGAGTGTTGTTGATTAAAAAACCAATATAATGTAATGAATTATCAGTTGAACCAGATAGTAGAAGGGAACAGAAAGGTAGTTAGAAGTTTTATTTCAGGCTTGAACCTGTCAAGAAAATGTTTATTGTTATAATAAAAGGTGTAGTTAGAACCACCAATGTTTATTATTTGTTTCTAGTTAAAAAATTGTGTTAAAGTACCATATATAAAGGTAAGGAGTTACAAAGAAACGTTAGATAGTAGTATAGGAAAATCTAGGCTCTAGGTCTAACAGTTAATGAAGAATTTTGTAAATTTAAGAACAAACAATAGCCCAATATCAAATCAGAATATACCAAATGTTTAAACCAGTTAAGTGGGTATACCTAATACCAAAATGTATAAATAACATCCAGTTTTAGATAAAATATATATGAAAAAAAAATAAGAAAAATAACAAAAATGTGATTAGCTACTCAAAAGTATCAAAATGTACATGAGGGGTATCAAAATGATCCTTATCAAAAATTATGAACAATGGTATTCATGTAATAAATCTAGCTACCAATATAAGAGAGAAATCTTAATTTGAAGATATTTTATAGATTTAAACTAAAATAAGACGTTAGAATATAACAATGACTTAAAATTAATGACCAATGAGAATTAGCATAATTTATTAGGTAACCATAGCAACCGAAATTTATTGCCAAAAAACCGTTGAATTTTTGTTAATCCATTATTGACCGACGCGGAGGGCGGATGTATGCAGCTCTCAACTCAAATTTTATCATAAATAAGTAAATTTTGACTGAAATCAGAAGGAAGAAAGATAATAATAGCAGTCCATGGAACACCTAATAATATAATTATTATTAAAACATTCACAACTTAAAATTATCCGTGGAAATTAAGAAGACTTCAAGAATAATAGCTGACGACTCATCCCGAAGGAAGACCAGGAGTGACCTACTTCAACCCAAGAAGACGGACGACTGCGGAACGAGTACGAAGACGAACTTTATGAAAAAACCGTCCGAACGAGATTGATGAACATCCGAAGAATAGAAACGACCAGATCCATCCGGACGAAGCAGATGAGCTTCGAGGAAGCCCCAACGAGAATTGATGAGTATAAAACAATAATCTCACTAAAAACGAATTCCCAATTTTTCTGTCCATAATAACAAATCACAATTTTCACTTCACTGATCATTATTTTGAACAAGAACTGAAAGTATTTATAATATCACTATTATTGAACTTTAATCAATTAATAACCATTTAAACTGAGCTATAATAAATTTTTAACTAAATATCACTATAATATTGACGACTCGGAACACAAAGTTTTTTATAAGTAAAAACGTAAAGTTTTACCTTACAGCCTAAACCGGCTTTCACCTATAGAAGGCTTCATCAGAGGCTGTCGTTAGTAGCGCTGCTCGTCTTGTTGTTGGCGACGAGAAAGTGTTTCGAAAGATTGAAGCTGTGTGTGTGTGGTGAGATGTGTTCGAATAATGCGTGCGATTTGAATTGTGTCTGTTCGTTTAGGATGTCGTTTTTATTTGTTTTTGTGTGTTTGTATATTTCTAATTGTTCTAGAGTGTCTAGTTTTCGGCCTTTTGTGTGTACGTGTAGTATGTTCATGTTATTGTCGATGTTTTTATATGTGTGGTTTGGTTCAATGAGGTGGTTTGCGAAGGTAGATTCTGTAGTGGTGTGGAGTGCTTTTGTGTGTTCAATGTATCTCTGTTTGAAGCTACGTCCTGTCTGGCCTATGTAGAATTTACTGCAATTTGAACAATTTAGTTTATATACACCGGGTAGATCGGATTTGTTTTGTGCTTTGGGCATGCGTTTTGATAGTGTGTGTTCTGTTTTGTTAGTAGTTTTGTAAGCGATTCTGTATCCTGCTTTTTTGAATTTGTGGGCAATTTTTTCTGTTTGTTTGTTGATGTATGTTAGTGTTATGAATTTGTTGTTTTCTGTCTTTGTCTGTTGTTTGTTTTGTGTTTTGTGTAGGAGTTTACTGACTATTGTTCTGTCATAACCGTTAGATTCTGCTAGATATTTTATCGTGTTTAGTTCGTCTTTGTAGTCTATTTCATCTAAGGGGATGTTGTTAAGTCTATGTATCATGGTTCTAAAAGCAGCTAGTTTGTGTTGTATTGGGTGATTGGAGGTGTTGTGTATTAGTGTGTCAGTTGTAGTTGGTTTTCTGTATATACTGAATTTGTGCCTGTGTTCTAGTTTTGTGAACAGTTACTAACGCACATAAACAAAATACATAAAAACATAACCTTCTGATTTTTTCTGAAATCATCAATATAGTTCATTTAATCAAGTCGTTATTATTCAGGAATTCATCAATCGCTACTTTCTTCTTTATTTATTTTTTTTTTTATTAAGTCATGGTTCATGATATGGTATTTGGTATCATTTTATTATGAGTGTTTTCCCTTGTACTGTATGTTCTAATTCCCTACAATTTTTCTTCTCTCCCCTTCATATAAATTGGTACTAGCCAGAGGGCACGTGTGGCTCTATTACTCTGCTATCCATTTATACACATTTTGAGTTCAGAGGTCTTGCCTATCTGCTCAATAACATAAATAATTGTTGGACGTATCTCAACATAAAATCATCACATAATAATATTCATAATAATCATAATATTAGTCGTCTGTTTTCGACTCATATAATATCAATACAATAAAACACTTTTGGGATTAATTATTCTCTCTTTTATACATCTCATGACCTTTTCACCTCAGTGACTTATTTGGATTCCTTTTTCTAAGCTTATGGCGATATTTAATAGGCATTTTGCGTTGTTTCATCAGCTTCCTTCATATGGTAGTGATTTTATTTGTTATCACTTTAATTCTCAATTACATTCAAAATTAACATTGTAGCTGGTTTTTGGTTCACTTATATTTTTTCATCATTGATTGTCCAGTTAATATGTCATTGTCATTTTTTATTTGATTGTCTTGTCTTTCCTTTTGTGAAACGTTAATTCTTTATTATTCCCTTTTGTGATAGGGTTAGTTAATGATGTTATGTAGCGTCATCATTATTTGTGTAACATTTTATTATTTTATGTCAATTTTTATGATATTTCATTATACATATATTTTTTCAAAATTACATGGGTTTACACATTTTGTTTCACACTTGGTTGTAAGTTTGTACTTACTTTGTTTTGAATTTAGCTAATCTTTCTTCTAAATTCTTTTTCATTCATATAATCATTTCAATCAAATACTTATTGTAAGTTGTGCTTACTTTAATTTTTGAATTTAGATAATGGTTACTCTCCAAATTTTTTTTCTTCTCATTTACACATTAATTGGTTCGCATGGTCGGTCTACTTAAAATCAGTCCCATTTCTCAGTGTTCCTCCGCACTTGGTTTAGCCATGGTCCATGATTATATGAGTTACCCCTGTTGTTAGGATTGCTGACGTTTTCAGAATGGCTTCTGTTCTTGTCCACTTTCTTGCTACTATCTTGTATTTAAATGTTTCTATCATAGAATTTTCACTGGTTTCCGCTCCTATCTCAATCATTTCCTTATCTTGTTTATACAACGAATAGGTCAATGCTATTTCCATCGTAGATGCTATCGTTGATATTGGATTGTGCCTGTCTATTAAGTGTCTTCTCCTTCTTATTCTGTTACACACTGTTTTGTAGTGATTCCTTTCTAAAGGTTCTAGTAAGTTCCTTCTGTTATTTTTAAAATTCATTATTTCATTCTGGCCGTCAATTGGTACATTAAACATCTCAAGTAGTCCATTCTTCATCATCTCCAACTCTTCTCTTGTATTTATGAGTTTCCTTGGATGCCTCTTCTTAGTCTTCACCTCCATGGTTTGGATGTCCTCCTTGTGGCTGTTATTTTTATTTGTAGATAACAGTATGCCTTTGTCTTCTTTTAATTCTGTTTCCTTCTTACTCTCTTCTACCTTCTTGTCTAATGGTTCCTTGTTTTCATTTACTGTCTCTTTAATATCTTCAGAAACTCTGTCCAGTGTATCATTCACCTTCTTGAAACCCTTATCTAAAGTTTCACTTAATTTCTTGAAACTTCTATCCATTGTTTCCATCATTTCTCTGTGATTTCTGTCAATTTTTTCATTCATCTTTTTAAAATTGTCATTAATTAACTCAAACTTCTTGTCCAATTTTTCATCTATTTTTTCCTCCTGCTTCTTAAAATTGTCATTTAATTCTTCCTTCATTAATTCCCATAATCGCATTAAGTTCGGGTCACCTCTGGTCTCCTCCTGCTGTGTGGGTTTATCTATTTCTATAGGAGTTAATAATTCTTCTACGTCTTCTACCGAAGTTATCTCCTTTCCCTCCATTCTGACGTCTTTCTCGACCTCCTTTTCTGATCTCTTGGCTCCCTTTTCCGCATCCTTCTCGCGTATCTTAGTCTGGTATCTCGTATCATGCTTTGCCGGTTCCATTTCTGTAGTCGCCGCTAGAATCTGTACGGTTTAATGGAATGATTTCGTAGCTATTCTAGCCCTACTAGTTGGCGCGCCACTTTGTAATAAAGTTCTGTTACTGGTTGTTTAAAAATAGTGTGGTTGAATTTTATAATGGTCACCCGATCTTGTATTCGTATCGTAAGTGTGTGCGTGATGAGCGTTTTTTAATTCGCTCGTTGCGTTCGTGGTATAGTATGGGTGTATAATTGATGTTATTAATCAGTTCAGTTACTTCTGTCAATGTTATTTGTGTGTAGCGAGTCGAGTTGTACCTTTTCTTACCATTTACGGGCAAACCGTATCTCTCGGCCTTTGGTTTGAATATTGCCGCCTCGCCACCTGATTGGCGCACGCCGTCTTTCAGTGTCGACTTCGCTAACTGTGATGTTTTGTTGTTTTCACTTTAATAATTTTCTATGTATTATCTTATTTTGTACGAATCAAACATACAGCGTTGCAGAACAATAATATTTATTAACCCTTTAATACTGTAATTTTCAGTTATTTGGTAGTACATTATGTTATCTTAGCACCGGCTTTTACAATTGCTCAGTTGGCATGCTCAGTTGTCTGTATTATGTACACGCCGCTTGGCGAATACCGTTTGTTTACAATAAATTTTTCACAGGGCGTATTAATAGTCCTTTTGGCTACAGAAGTATTGGATTAACGGCTAAAATGCACAAATTTATAATAATTCTTAAAACTAGGTACACAATATTTAATACATTAATACATCCAAGTAAGTAATCATCAATGAGAGTTAGTATATTTTTTGGTTAGGATTTTGACAACAAGTTATGTTTATTAAAAATTTATTATAGCTCAGTTTAAATGGTTATTAATTGATTAAAGTTCAATAATAGTGATATTATAAATACTTTCAGTTCTTGTTCAAAATAATGATCAGTGAAGTGAAAATTGTCATTTGTTATTATGGACAGAAAAATTGGGAATTCGTTTTTAGTGAGATTATTGTTTTATACTCATCAATTCTCGTTGGGGCTTCCTCGAAGCTCATCTGCTTCGTCCGGATGGATCTGGTCATTTCTATTCTTCGGATGTTCATCAATCTCGTTCGGACGGTTTTTTCATAAAGTTCGTCTTCGTACTCGTTCCGCAGTCATCCGTCTTCTTGGGTTGAAGTAGGTCACTCCTGGTCTTCCTTCGGGATGAGTCGTCAGCTATTATTCTTGAAGTCTTCTTAATTTCCACGGATAATTTTAAGTTGTGAATGTTTTAATAATAATTATATTATTAGGTGTTCCATGGACTGCTATTATTATCTTTCTTCCTTCTGATTTCAGTCAAAATTTACTTATTTATGATAAAATTTGAGTTGAGAGCTGCATACATCCGCCCTCCGCGTCGGTCAATAATGGATTAACAAAAATTCAACGGTTTTTTGGCAATAAATTTCGGTTGCTATGGTTACCTAATAAATTATGCTAATTCTCATTGGTCATTAATTTTAAGTCATTGTTATATTCTAACGTCTTATTTTAGTTTAAATCTATAAAATATCTTCAAATTAAGATTTCTCTCTTATATTGGTAGCTAGATTTATTACATGAATACCATTGTTCATAATTTTTGATAAGGATCATTTTGATACCCCTCATGTACATTTTGATACTTTTGAGTAGCTAATCACATTTTTGTTATTTTTCTTATTTTTTTTTCATATATATTTTATCTAAAACTGGATGTTATTTATACATTTTGGTATTAGGTATACCCACTTAACTGGTTTAAACATTTGGTATATTCTGATTTGATATTGGGCTATTGTTTGTTCTTAAATTTACAAAATTCTTCATTAACTGTTAGACCTAGAGCCTAGATTTTCCTATACTACTATCTAACGTTTCTTTGTAACTCCTTACCTTTATATATGGTACTTTAACACAATTTTTTAACTAGAAACAAATAATAAACATTGGTGGTTCTAACTACACCTTTTATTATAACAATAAACATTTTCTTGACAGGTTCAAGCCTGAAATAAAACTTCTAACTACCTTTCTGTTCCCTTCTACTATCTGGTTCAACTGATAATTCATTACATTATATTGGTTTTTTAATCAACAACACTCTTATTATACTACTATTAAACTGTACTTTTCACAATATACTCTATTCCCTCATTCCTTCACTATAAAACAGTGTCTATCTTTCTTGTTTGCCTTTCATTCCAATGACTTAATTTCTATCTTATTTTATAATTCTTATTAACTATTGCTTAACTTAATCACATTATAATGAGTTCCTCTTACTTGCTAGAACAAAGTTTATCACAAGTCCTTTAATTATTCTAATACAGTCTACTAACTAAAATACTTTTTTATGTTCACCCACTACACTTTTTCCTTCATAGAAGGTTTTTCATTTGTTCACTTTCACTTATTATATGTAACATGCCATCACTGCATGTCACCACTTTTGGTATTAATACACTCTTTATTCCACTCACTTGATATTATTCACTGGGTGGTTTATTTATGTTAACATCATCATGGGGTTACTGGTTATAAGTGTTTATTTTATTTTCCCTTCACTAATGATCACTTTTGGTTATTAACTGTGGCCTTTATTTGCCTCAGGGTATGATTTACTGGTTTTGATTATTTTTATCACTATTCATTTGGGTTGTTTTTATTGTTAACTCCCTATCTTATATTTATGAGTACATTCCTTCATTAATAAAATATACATAACATTACTATCTTTCTTATTTGTCATTATTACCCTAGGTACATCTCATCTACTCTAATTGCATTAGTGCATTTGTTAACATACATTTTATGGTCATTATTAGGGAATTACAATGTTTGTTGTCAATTTCTTGATTACATTTAGTTCCTGGTTCCTTCTTCCTTGTTCCATTGTGCCTTCTTGTATTTATCCAATCTATTGAGTCATGTCATCGTCAGTTTATTAGTCATTTGTCATGTTGTCATTAGGTTATTAATCTCTGAGTTTATAAGTTCTTGACCTTTCTTTTTGTCTTCAACTTCTTTGTTTTATAATTAATTATCAATGTATCCTCACTACCTTATGTCATGTTACAATATGTAAATTCAAAATAGAACAAAATTTTAAACACAGCTTAAATTTATTCATGCAAACCAGCGCTTATTTTGTAATTTTCATTCTCTCACACACACACACACACCCACACACACACACACATGCACGCACACACATACACACACACACACACACACACACACACGTAATACCCCATGCCCTTGTGAGATCTCAAATTTTTTGCAATTAAAACATTTCCTTCAAAATCAAAAAGAATTATATTAAATTGTGTGCAATCCTCTTGGAATTTTGTTTACCCCCCTCCAATGTTACTTATCTTGAAATTTAGTCCAGAAGACGTCACATTGTTCCACACACACTACGTCGATTACTCCGTATTGATTCACTGATTCCACTTGTTTTTCCTTTTTGAAAAAATTTAACTGTTAATATGTTCTAATTAATGTTTACATTTTGTTGATTTAAATTTTACACTTTTCGTTTGTTGGGGCATGCCTGAAATTTTTTCACGGATTGTTGTATGGCCGTACAGTACGATAGTATGAATTCAACTGGGGCAAGCAAAGTTGGTGACAATTCTTAGCTGGAGGGGCGATCACGTGGTCTCGTTCTATTGTTTGATTTGTATTACATAGCCAGATGTTAAGGCGTTGCTGACCCCGCCACACATTCCAAAGTGAAATCATCAGGGTGTGGCCCTTGACGTCATGTAGCCTGATTCCAACTGCACAAAGTTCGAAGTTCGGATCGCTAAAAATAGCTGTCTCTAGCTGCTTGATCGACAACCTTGATGCTAAATCGTGTACTCCTTTTCCCCAATAAAATTACCCACATTCACAAAATATCCCTGGACGGTATTACCTGTACCATTACAAACTAAAACCTAGCTAATCTGTTGATGGGAATGTCTTGATAATTTGGTTCAGGCAAGGATGTGATTGGATATCTGATAAGGAAATGTCTGGGCATAAGAATCTGGGAATCAGTAGGGTCAGATAATTATAAAGTTGTCAATAATTTAGACAACCTTCTATCTGAATAAGAATAGTGTTTAGTCCTTCACACTCATACACAAATTTTCAAAAATACGTCGAAGGTCATATTTCACAGATTTGATTCCAGTTTCCCACAGACCTCCAAAATGAGGTGAACTTGGAGGAATGAAATGCCACTCCAGTTCCTTGGTTTGTTGCATGTGTTGTAATTTTGTTCTGAATATTTTGATTATAAAGAAAGAATGAAGAAATTCAGAGATAGTTCAGTTTTTCAGTGAAACTGGATCCATTGTCACTGTATATATGTGCTGGTAGACCTCTTCTGGATCACTGATTAACTCCATGTGAATTGCCCTTATAGTGAAACAGATAAATAAAGCATAATAGTATTTAGATTTGGCCTCTGAATGCCACCCACCATGACGAATTAATAGCGAGCCAGGAAAGTCAATGTTGCAATTTAGGAATGGATGAGGTTTGTTACTCTAGGTTTATACCACTGCCCCATAAGTTATTGTGCTTGTTTCACTTGAAGTCTTTAGTATTTAAGACACCTGTGAACTATCAAGCGGATTACATCATGACCATTGATGATCCAATACTTCTGATGTATTGAAGCATGTACAAGGTGTACACCAGCATGTAACAATCTCGAGTGTTCGTTCTCTATCATTAGCCTTGTCAAATGTGACTTGGATGGTAAGATTAATCAATGTTTGCTTACATAGTTCAAGGTTGAGTTTTCAAGTCGACCTCCAGCACTCATACGCTTACTTTGATCTAAATATGTATGCAATGAAAGTAACTACTCTTCGTTAAGAATGAATTACTTTATTTTATGTCTGCAATTTCTGATTGGAAATGTATTTCCTGAGTTTGATTGATGCAAATTTGTAATGCATTATCAATTTCCTTTACAGTAAGGGGAGAAGTTGTTTATAGTAAACAAGTCTGTTGCTTCAGTCTGTGATACGTCTAAAGGAACGGCTTGTGAATGTTGTTCTATAAGATAGTGATTGAAGTCAGCACCATTTATATTAGGCTCGGATTGTGGCCAGGAAGATGATTCTTCAAGCAACCATTGCAGACCATGCCACCATAATTGATTGTGATTAATTTCATGAGGAAGTAAACCCCCTAGAAAGACTATCTGCTGGATTATCCTCAGATCCATGAACAATCCTTAGTTTCTGGGATTTCAGAAACTAAACTGGCCACAAAAGTCTTCCATTTTATTGCAGATAACCAATAAACCAACCAAAGTCTTGGAATTGCAGATAACCTGATAAATGACGATTGACGAACCTGTCCACAGATAAGTAACATTTATACTGAGACTAAGTATCGGCTTGACCTTCTGGTACAGCTGGTTCAGTAGAAGAGCACCACAGAGTGCAAGTCATGGTATACATAATTGTTTAATTGGAGAGACTAATGATTTGGAGCACAGAAGATGAATAGGTATTTCTTCCTTGTCATTGATAGGGTACAAACAAACACCATAGCCTTGTTGAGAAGCACCTGAGAATCCATGCAATTGTAAAGTTGTACATTTTTGTCCATTATTTTAACCAACCATGGAATGCTAATTCTCCATAGAGTTGATAAATTATTTTATATATTATACCAATGTTGATAAAGTGCATCAGGTAATTATTTGAGTATCAAGCGTGTAAAGCAAATCCGACTTGGGAAAGTATACTAACGATATCTTGTTTAAGCTGACCAGCTTGTCCCAAGTTGTTTGCTCCTCTTAATATGTTGCAGATTACAGTCTTTCAGTCCAACACAGATTTGTTTATATATCTTGATATGACAGTTGTCATAGTATATGGACGAGTTTGAAACCTGATAATATTAGAGAACAGATCCTGTTGGATGGTTGGTCCGACCATAAATGTGTCATTAAAGAGATTCTGTTACTGGTCATAGCTGATGCATCAAACGCTACTCTTGTTTTTGTCATTGAGAGTGGTCTTCTTGTGGACAGCATAGTGTGATAAGTAATAAGGTCGTTCATTGTTTATGTTGCTATTCAATTCAGATGGGATCAAATGTGCCCAATTAAGTATTTTGTTCTTGAAATTCGCAATATCCTTTGCAGAATTTTGTTTTTCTTAAGTATTTTTTCTAAGACGTGAAATCTGGGTTCTGTATTAGCTAAACAATTCCCTAACAGTAGAAGACCCTTTTTCCTAGGAAGGCAAATGACAAATTGTCCATGGTTGTTTCTATAAAATTTCCCTTGAAACGTGTCTCACAGTCTTCACTTTCATTGGACTGTGTTGTGGAACTGATTTCTTCTATTTCCCAAAACCTTTGCAATTAATTTTCAATACTTGACACAACTAAAAATGTTCCAACTTCTTGATTTGAATCATGAAATTTGGTTGATGGTAGATGACCAGCAATAGTCCAACCTAGTTTGTATTATTCTTAAATGCCTGGATAACTTTCATCATTATGGATCTGACCTTGTTTCAATAAATGTAGATAGATTTCAGAGACAATGAGTAGATCTATATTACCAGGTACATTGAAATGTTCATCTGCATATTGAAAATTTTGGGGAATATTTCAATTATTAATATCAATGTGTGAACTAGGCAGATTGCTTGTGATTGATTAAGAACAGAGCAATTAATGGTAGTTGTAGTTTTCATAATATGAATTAATACTTATGCTTACACTGTGTTTGGGTGTAGAAGATATATTATTAACACTGCACATAGGAAGTATGTAATGAATGTGTTTGAGTTTTAGGCGTTGAGCAAATCATTCTGTCATGAAGTTAGCCCGAGATCCAGCATCAAGCAATGCCCTGCAAGGTTGTATGATAACATGAAAGTCTCGATATCTATAATCACAGTGGATAGGAGCATACGATTTGTATTTTGGTTGTTAAGGCATGGTGTGCTTACAGAAGGTTTGGGTTCTGCAAGTTCATCCTGAATACCTGTAATTTCATGAATTAAATGACGATGACCTTTACAATACTTACAGTGATGAGTATTAGTACACTGTTGGGTTGAGTGACCTTGCAATAAGCAATTGAAGCACAGTTTATTTTTGTTGGCAAAGAGTTTCCTTTCATGTGTGCTAAGTTTTTGGAATCATTATATTTGTATAAATAATTATTACTCTTCCAACATGTACATGTTTGACATTACTGTTGCATTGCAGAATGGCATAACTGGATGGTTTTACATATTTGTTTTGTTTAGATTGGGCACTAGATGGTTTTGAAACATTCACGTATTTCAGGTTGATGGTTGTAGATTTAGAACTTTCAATACACTTAGAATTATAACTATCTACTCTTATCTAAGAATTTTATGAAATCATCAATTGTTGAAAATGATGCATTATTTTTTGTTGATTCCCAGGAGAAAATTGTAGTGCTACCCAATTTTCTTTTATAACTAATTGCAGTAAGATACGTTCATAATGACAGACATCTAAATATAGAGCCTTTAGTGTATTAAGATTACCTGTTAAGTTGTCAATGAATTTGGAGAGAGACCTGTAGCTGATTCCCTTTGAACATGTGCTGTGCATGTTTTGATGCTATTAACCCTTTGTTTTGTTATCTATTTTCTAATAATTCCCACACAACTTGATAGTTTTCAGAAGTACCTGAAAGATTTTTAGTTAAAGAAGTTCTAACAAGAATTCATGACGCCCAACTGAAGCTGAGCCTGAAGAAGTGTTCTCTATTTCAGAAGGAAGTAAAATATTTGGGCCATTTGGTCTTGGCAGCTGGTGTTAATATGGATCCCAATAAAGTAGACACCATGAGAAACTGGCCCGTTCTGAAGACTAAACATGATGTTCAGAGTTTGATGGCATTATGCTCATATTACAGGAATTTTGTCTAAACGAACATTCCAGTGATCAAGAGTTCAAGCATTCAGGACTTCGAAAACTGCTCAGAGTCAATTCTTGTTTTTCCAGTTTCTGAAGGGAAGTACATCATAGACACAGATCATGCAAGCCATACTGGTCTACGAGCAGTTTTGTCCCAAGTACAAAACAGTGAAGAACGGTTAATAGCATATTACAGAAAAGTGGTTTCCAAAGAAGAGAGAAGTTATTGTGTTACAAGGAGAGAGACATTGACTATCATTTGAGCTTCGGAACACATACATATCTGTATCAAAAGGAGTTTTCACTATGAACCAACCATACTGTGCTTGCATGACTCTTGAGGTTTAAAAATCCGGAAGGGCACGGCAATGGTTGGCAAGGCGGCTTGAATGTTCAGAAGAATGCAACTGCAAGGTATAATTTCAGCAGAAGAATGTGCATTGTAATGCAGATGGCTTATCTCGAAGGTCATTACCAGACGTTTGCCAACATTGCTGCAGAAAGGAAGACCAGAACATAAATTTCAAGCCATCACTATAGATTTCTTGGCAGATACAAGATTTCTGGCAAGAACAGATAGTTTATGAATTTATTGGTCCAATCTTGACAGCAAAAGAGGAGGGTCATCACCTGATTGGCAAGATGTCTGCCATGTGTGCTGAAGAGCTATTGGGCACAATGGAAACCTCTAAGCTTGGAGAACAGATTGCTGAAAAGATCTTAGGAAAGTGCAGATGGACAAGATGTGGCCATGCAGCTGGAGGTTGTCTTGGTGTCAATAAAACAACTGACAAAATACAGAAACAATTCTATTGGCTTCATCTTTGCCACAATGTAGAGTAATGGTGTCAGACCTATGAAATATGTGCTACAAGCAAGGGCTCGCAAACCAGAAGCTGGGGGAAAAATGAGAGAATATAAGGTTGGAATACTATTCAAGAGAACTACCATAGATATTGTTGGACATTTCCCAGTTACTGACGATGGAATCAGGCATATTATGCTTATAGGTGACTATTTTACTATGTGGGTGGAAGCTTAGCAATTCCAAATCAAGAGGTTATTACTGTAGCAAAGGCATTAGTTCACAACTTCTGTTACTGTTATGGAGTCCCTATCGAGATCAATATGGATCAAGGAAGGAATTTTGAGTTGGGAGTCTTTAAAGAATTTATTATGTCTCTACTTAGTATTCAAAAGACCTGGACATTCTACATTCTCAGTCTGTTGATAGGAACCAAACAGACTGGGACCAGCGTATACCATTATTCCTAATGGCGTATAGTCATTACTACACAACAAACAGGTAGGTATGACTGCAGCAAAACTAGTGTTGGTGCGGAAGATTCGTCTTCCTAGATACCTGATGTTTGGATCACTTGAGACTCAGTTCCAAGAGCTGTAGAATTATTCTTCGCAATTAGAGAACCAACTGTGAGAAATGAATTGTTTGATAATAGGATAGCTGAAGATTGCCAGTGACAAAATGAAAACATGGTGACATTCACAGCAATACTGTGGTTTTCGAAGGAGACCAGATTTGGTTGTACAGGTATTTCAGATGTTAGTTGCTTATTCTACCATATTTGATCGGTGCATTGTGTTCACGCTCAGATATCTTGTAACTAAATACATTATTCTTAGCACGCTCCCTGGAAAATGTAAGATGAGCTTTGATATAAACATCCAGTGACCAGCGACTTTACAGTGCGGTTGGAATGGGATTGGTGCAAAACTGTAAAAAGGCAACATTTATTGTTGATTTGGACAAATTTAACTTGAATTATTGTATAAGAGTGCCTTTGTTGATTTCTTTGTTTCTAATTGAAGTTATAATTAGCGACATCATCTGGTGTCAGTTATTCTGTTTCCACTGCATAACTGTTATAACACGTGACTGTTATAACAATATAAAACTAGTATATCATAAAAAAAAATAAACCCATCAAATCAATTAAACCAGAGCTTCTATTTAATGCGTATGTGTGTTGACTTCCATATTTTAAAATAACCCAATGCTGTTATTTAGAATATAGAATATTTAGTGTACTTATATGTACTACTACTACATATGAGCTTGAACACTTTTTCTTTCTTTGTTTCCTGCACACCTAATTGTCTGAAGCAATTCTACTGCATCATCTTCTACTTTCACTTTTGCAAACGTTAATGCTACTGCAATTTGTTCAAGTGTACATTTCTTTTATAATCCAAAACATTGTTTTAGCTGTATAATAAAATATATAAACATGCACATAAAAATACTACCACACTGTGGTGGAATCATAATGATAGATGGACTGTATGTGTGCGTACATGTCACTCTGAGCCTTAGTCTCATACTGCTTATACTAAACTGTATAAAGCCTGACTATACATTTACCCACTATGAGCTCTGCTGTTGGTATGTAACCTCTGCTGAATAACTCTCTGTTTTAACTTTTTTAAACTAATTGCTAATGCACTATTCATGCTAATGTATGTGCTAATGCACAATTCTCTTTATTAAAATTGATGAAATCAACTTTCATAAGTAGTCATCTTTAAGTACTCATTTTTCCTTAATCATCTTTCATTACGGAAAGCTTCTAATAAACAAACAAAACAAGGAAGGTTTGTTTGAAAATGGTTTCAATATGAATCAATTAGCCTTAACTGAATCACAAATCACATATCTGTACTGGTTTCCAAATGTTTGATCCAATTTTAAATGTATAAAATTTCAATTTGAAAAGAAAAAATAAACATTCTGTTACAAAGTTACAGTCTGTTAAGTTACATACGAATTTAAAAGCAGGTATTAAAAAATGTAAGGTATATGTTTTAATGGGAATTATGTAAAATATTAAACGATACAAACAATATTAACAGAATTAATTAAAATACAGGTTTTTTCTGTATCAGCGGTTGAAACTGGACATAAGAAGAACTAGAAATACCCTACTGGGTCCAAGTGCTTTTGTTTTGGTGAGCAAATTCACAACATAGCATGGTGTGCTGTCTTAGCATAAAATGTGCGTAGAATTATCACGTTAATACAATTTTTTTTAAATTGTTTAAAAAAATCTCTCACTTCAGCACCCCAACTGTGTTTCGCCTGGGGTCACCCCCCCCCCCATTTGTATGGCCTTGGTACAGGAACAGACAAAAAAGCAAAAACACACGTGTTAACCAATAATTTAAAGAACAATTATTTTAATTTTCAGGACAACAAAATAGGACACATGTAATAAAATAATTTATGATCACAATTCACTCACAAAATATACCATACACAGGTCACACAACAATTTAAATACAAAACACAAAATTTCTGATTAGTATTAACATTTTAAAAGGATAATAATAATACTGATCTGTTTTTTTATTATGGCATAACTACTCATTCTCATAAAATAATATTACTTGTGGTTTCACACATTATATGAAACATTAACACGTATAGACAGTTCCTGGAACATGTTCTGCTGTAACTTCATCATCATTGGAAGTGTTTTGGTGAAACTGATGTTAAGAAAGTAAATACTTGATCTGTTTAATCTAGTTTCTGTTTTAACATTTCTCTGAATGAGTCATTTACTGCTAATGATTACGATGCTCCACTTACAGAAACCAATGAGTGCTTCAAACGCCTCTTATAACTCTCACCTTAATTATTATGGTGCAAAGTTAAAGAACAAACTAAAGATGTTATGAAAAGAAAAAACACTTCAGCACTTCAAACCTGTTAAATTTTTGCCATAACAAATTGGTCTGACTAAATAAACAGTCTCTTCACAGCTGGCCCATTGCCTACAGTGGAACTTGTTTTGAACCACAGTTAGGCAGTACCGTACTTCCACTACTTAAGACATCAATATGGAAGTTATGAAAAACAAAATTATGTCTTCGTATTTAATTTTTATAATACGTAAATTTTCAAATAAATTTTTGCGTTATTTGTTACTGTGCAAATGGACAAGCCAAAACTACTATGGGGTAGTATTCAACAATGAAAATTCAACTGCAGTTCAGATTACAAAACGAAATGCTTATTAAATCAGGGACTGTCTTATACTACAAAAATTATAATTACACAAAAATAATACTTGTTTAACAGTTATCTATTAATCAGTAATGTATAAAATGCGTATACTATTAACATACAGTACTTCACATACTGTAAGACGTATTGAAAATAAATGCTTACAATTTTATTAAATTATATACATACACATAATTATGTATTGTGTGTGTGTGTGTGTGTGTGTGCATGCTCGCACGCACATTTATTGATAATAATTATTAAAGTATTCAATAGGAAATAAATATGGAGGACTGTTATTTTTTCTATATAGAATACGCCTTTGTTTAAACCTAGTCTAAGAGGTTATTATTTCAGTGATTCTTTCTGAAAACATGTAACAATTCCATGTACGATTTTTATTCATAGCTTTGTACAGAATAAACACAGAAAGTTGATACTGACAGAATGAGAATTAAACACAGAACATTCAACTGACAGAATGAGAATTAAGTTTGCTGAAGTGGTGACCCATTTTATGCACAGTCTTGATACAGCTTCATGGCGTGCACTCATCCAAATGAAAAAAATAATGTATTTTCCAGCCAACAAAGCAATGACACATTATGCATCCAAGATGTATATATGACATGTTCCTTAATTTAAATGTTTTGAGTACAACATAAGACTGTTAACACAGAAAAATCAGATCTATTCATCTGGAATTTAGTACATAATTTCAAAACGTCAAAAAAATGTATACCAAAAGTAAACAAAAGCCTGTCAAATCATATACTAGAAGAAAGACAACAAAATGTAGAGCAAAATAATATGCCATTCACCCTGGCTGAGTCAAACAGAATGGTAGACGAGATATAAAGAGGTCTTTCATGGAGTGAGTGTGTATAGTGAAACGTGTCAAGCATATTATCATCACAGAAGGATGATTATAAAAGAACTTTTCATTGTTAATGAAAACAAAGACAGAGCAAAGGGTAACAGACAAAGAGCAAAATATGTACATATGGATGGCTGTAAACAATACTACAATCAGCTGGCAAAGATAAATTGTTCCAATTGTTAATATTTCAAAGTCAAGACATACTCTATATTTTGGATGCATCTCCAATACAGCCCACATTTTTTCACATTTACATATCATTAACCTTCTTTGTACACTGCATTTCATTGTATTAATATCACCCAGTACAACTACTGGTTTACTCCAATAACAAAACAGCGGACTACTACATGATCTGAGCACTACTATCATACAGTACGTAATGGTATAAGATTAAAAACACAAGGCATATTCAAAGTTAAAGCTACTTCAACAATTTAGCACCTTCAGTTTTTACTGTCCATCTGTTAATCTCTCCTGCACATAAATGCGTACAAACATTCATGCACATAGCAAAAGCATACACACACACACACACACACTCAATTTGCAGCCTATGTGTGTGCAAAAAACAAAATTAAGTACTGTATACTAACTAAAAAACATGCAATTTTTTCAGTTAATTTTGTGCAAATTAAATTTTATTACAGTTCAAAGTTTTTAGTACTCAATAAACTTTTGACTATCTGTGGGCAGGTTAACATTTTTTGCAGATTATCACAAAATCTGTATTTCCTATTTCTATGTTTACTCTTTGAAGAGGCCTTAACTAAATATGTGTGCACAATCAAGAAAAAAACGTAGAAAACAATTCTTGCCAGTCCGCAAAACAACATGTTTACATGGTATTATTAACAGCACTGTTTATCAGTGCAATACATTTTATTTTTGTACACTCCTTCGCTCACTCTATGATGAGACTTTCTCAGTGGCTGAAATGGACAAAATATTTGGTGCTAAGAAAATAAAATGTGTGATAAACTGAAAAACATATATGCTATTAATATTGAAATCCGCAAGCGTTTACCAACCCTGAGGATGTACATAGTTCAGCAGTCTTGCATATACTGGTAATTCACACACACTAGTCTTTGTAGTTAATGTAGTCTGTACAGACTTCAAGCCTAGATTAAATAAAGACATTTGGCTATAACAAAGCAAAAGCTAGGACACCAACTGCTTTCTATAAACAATTTTTGAGTATTGTTGTTCTTGTTCTACATTTCGTAATAAAACAAATTTTTATTTTTATTACCTTTCACAGAATTTAATTTTATTGTATTATTATTATTATTATTATATTTTAATTGTCACATGGACTACGCCGTTGTTAAATAAATACTTCTGACTTGCTATATAAGTTTATATCAATTCTTTGTTTTAATCCGTGTACATGTTCAAGTTCCAAACTGGTTTATTAAAACAGCATCAAAGCCAGCTTCTCACTCAGAGTCTGGAACACTTTTTGAGGCTATATAGTGGTTCTGGTAGTAAACATTATCAAAGAGTTCATCAAGGCCGATTATTATTAACACACACTCACTGTATAATACTGAAGATCAGGACTTTTATTGTTACAATCTGCAGTGTATTTATCTGTGTTGTAAACCTAGTTTGGAATTATGTTGAAAGTACAATGCTGTTGTTCAAATTCAAAGTCAGGTTGTAAGTTGCCATTATGTTATCAAAAGAAGGAATTTACATTTCTATTTTACCAATCTCTTACACTGTTTGAATTATCAATGGATTATCGAAACTTTATTACTTTTTGCAGTCAATCTGAGTCAATGCAATCTGCATATAATTAACAGATAATCAATAGTTTACTGAACTGTCGACATCAGGCACAATGAAGCAATCTATTTTTACATAAAATATTATGTTGATTGTACAATATATTATGTTTATTTACATAATATTGATTTATTCATTAAACCAATTTAGTTTTTATAACATTTGATTAATATTCTTCAAAATTAAATTCTTCTTCTGAATATAAAAACTTATACTTATAAAATATTCACAGATACATCAGGTTCCATTAATGCTACTGTTATTGTCAGCAAGTTAACAACACTTTGTAAAACTATAAAATGCAACACAAATATATTAAGATACATAAAACAAATCTTCCAATCTACAAATAAGGAATTAAAATTACATACCATTGTGACAATGTGACTGTTAAAAATAAAAATGTACAATTAATCATTTGCATTTATCCATTCTGGGATAAAAACTGAAGATTCTTTACACATATTTCTTTCTGAATATTACATGATGCATACAGTGGTTGTTCTACTGTGAATGAGAAATAAATTCTAAATTGATAAGTATTATACCTAATGAGAAACTAAACTCACTGTTCAACAAAACATGTTACTTCAACAAATTAAGTTAAAAATATGATACAAACTGAGGTGAACGACAAAATAAACACCAAAATAAACACTTACTAGACGAGTGGTTGCCAGTTATTATATTCACCTGTACAATTTTATCAGCAGCTTACTGTAATCGAATTAAAGAAATCAGGATTCTAATCACAACATTACATGTCAGTTTTTCTTACTTTTGTGATCACATTAATTAGATTTCACAGTTTACTATTTTAACACAAATTTACAAAATTATAATTGCTGAAATAAAATTTTCATAGTGTGTATAGTAACTAATAAGGTAATAAAAAAACATCGGTATGGAGAACCATACATGACTTCCATGTTCTAAGATTTATATTTAAAATCATTTTTGAAATGAAATATTTCCATAGAAACTACTTTATTCACCCATAACCACAGTACTGTGGTCACTAACGTATACCACCTCACGTTAGTGCACTCAATTTTCACTGATGATGGCAATCAATAGCACTGCCGAAATGTCTGGATTTGTAGAAAACATTGGATCAAGCCAAATAGTCCAGGAAGTAATTTTAACAACAAACTACTTCTTTGTTGCCGATAACGTAGTACACATGACATAACATAAAATGTTGCAGGTAAACTACCCCTTTCCCTTAACCGATCTTCACCAAAATCAATAGGCCTTGAGTACTCTACAATTCAATGATGTATGCATAAAATTATTTGATTCTGTTTGAATGTGCGGCAGTTATCATTCGTCATAGAAAAAACTACCCTTGTTAAAACATAAAATGTTGCAGGTAACCTACCCCTTTCCTTTAACCGATCTTCACCAAAATCAAAAAGCCTTGTATCCTGTACAATTCAGGAAAGTATGGAAAAAATTATTTGATTCCATTTGAATGTGCGGCAGTTATCATTCGTCATAGAAAAAATTACCCTTCTTAAAAAATAAAATGTTGCAGGTAAACTACCCCTTTCTCTTAATCGATCTTCACCAAAATCAAAAGGCCTTGAGTCCTCTAGAATTTATGGATGTATGTAATACCATATTGTTCCGAATGTAAGCCGCACCCCAAAAATTACCGTAGATTAAAGGTTCAAAATTTTCAAAAAGTATAAAATCACCGTTTGAATAAAAATTACTAAATTTTATTAAGATGAAGAAAGAAACAGCATGTAAAAGTACATTATTGTGAATTAATCATTATTATTTACTAACCGTTTATAAATATTATACTTTTTTATTGTTAAGTTATTTTATAGTAGTGTACAGTAGTTTATATTTTGTGCACTTTAAAATATTCCCATACTTAATCACTGTCACTGTCACTGTCTTCAATTTCATTGTCACTTGTCCCTGAGACAGTCGCTTCGTCCTCTTCCTAAATGACATCGTCTTCCATTCCAGCCATGCAGTTCGATATGCAGCACTTTTTGAAACCACGAATTATGAATTCTGGTGGGATGCTTTCCCATGCACTCTTGATCCAGTTGCCGAGTTTCATTATGGATAGTTTTTTTATTTTTCCTGTAGGAGTCAAAGGATGATTTCTTGCCACCAACCAATTATTATATAAATGCCGCAGGTTATCTTTAAAAGGTTTATTAACTACAACATCCATCACCTGCAACTGACTTGTCATTCCTCCAGGAATAACGGCGATATCAGTGTTCATTTCTTTGTAAAGAATCTTTTTTATTTCATCCTTAGTGTGACCACGAAATGAATCTAACACTTACAAACCGCATCGTTTTAATAATACTCCTGGGCATTTATTCCATACACATTTTAACCAATCTACCATAAGATCGTTTGTCATCCAACCTTTTTCGTGACAGCGAAAAATTACACCTGATGGTAACTTCTCTTTTGGCATGCTTTCCGTTTTAATATTACGTTGGGTGGAAGTTTTTGTCCATCGGCTAATGCAGCAAGCATTACAGTGACACGTAATTTTTCATTTCCCGTAGTCTTTACTGTTACAGATTTGGTTCCCTTTTGGTCCACCATAAAGTTAGAGGTCATGTCAAAAAATACGGGCGTTTTATCGGCATTTCCCGTGTGCTCAAATGAATAATTATGCTTCGTACATAAATTAATGACAAACCGCTGATAGTGAAGGAGTTTTTCTTTGTAGTCACTCAGTAGTTTTTGCGCGAATGATGTACGTCGTCTAAGCGCAAATCCATTTCGCAGCATCATTCGTCTTATCCACCCAAAGCTGGCTTTGAAACCAGAGACTTTTAATTCTTCTGCGATTTCTAAAGCTTTTAATTTTAAAACATGTCTAGTGACAGGGAGTCCTTGCCTTCTTAAAAGCCGTAGGCCTACGTATTCACAGACGCTGGACTCTACTGCTACAAAACGCCCAACTTGAGGTCCCGTGAATGCTCGTCGCGCAGTATTTGCTTTTAAAAGCCGTTCCTTCTGTTTTCTCCATCGTCGAATACAGGATTCACCAATATCAAATTTTCTTGCGGCTTCGCGATTGCATGTTTTTTCTGCATGTTGTATCACAATTAATTTATAATTCGCATCATACGTATTACGTTTATTTTTTGAATTTGATTTGACTGCGTGCCTTTAGTCTCCACAGTATCACTCACACCGCAAATGCACTACAAAAACGCCGAATGAAAACAAAGTACAGATAAGCAGTGTTGTCGCTGTTACAACAGAAAACCACACTGGCAGTTTACCTGGTATTTAGAAACATGTTACTTACACCCCCTCTACTCATCCTTTGTCTTGCTGCTTACAGAAGGGTGCGAGCACGCGCCCGTGTGCACGCACGTATAATTTTTCTTCCTATTCTTTATTCAGTTAAAATATACATCATAAATCATAATGCCAGAGTTAACAACAGCCAGGCAAACTGCTGTTGCTTAGGCAGTAAACAACTCATAGATACCAACAGCGTTCGTCCCGCCAGAAGTCAGGTATAACTTCGAATTTTGTAAGCGCGCGAATGCAAGCCGCAGGCCAAATTAGCGACCATGTTTTTAGGAGAAAAAGTGCGGCTTGTATTCGGAACAATACGGTAAATTATTTTATTCCATTTGAATTTAAGCAGTATCGTTCGTCATAGAAAAAATTACCCTTGTTAAAACATAAAATGTTGCAGGTAAACTACCCCTTTCTCTTAACCGATCTTCACCAAAATCAATAGGCCATCAGTCCTCTACAATTCAGGGCTGCATGCGAAACATTATTTGATTGTGTTTGAAGTTGCGGCTGTTATCGTTTGCCATAGAAAAAAATTACCCTTGTTAAAACATAAAACGTTGCAGGTAAACTATCCCTTTCCCTTAACCGATCTCCACCAAAAACAATAGGTCTTGAGAACTCTAAAATTCAGAGCTGTATGCAAAACATTATTTGATTCTGTTTGAATTTGCGGTTGTTATCGTTTGCCATAGAAAAAAAATCTACAGACACTTTTTAGAAAATGACTTTTTTCATGTTTTGAGGGTAGTACAATCAGAATCTGCAATTATCTCGAACACGATTTTTTTTGCCATCACCATACTTCCATTTCCTTATGGAACATGGAAGTAAAACCAGTATTTACAAATCAGTAAGAGTCCCTGAGTTCAGAAAAATTCATCTTAAAGTGCTCGACGAGACTGTGAGTCTCTTCCACAAGAAACAAAGCAAGTATACTTCAGTTCACAGACACAAATTAACAGTACCTTTACTGAATACAGAAACAGGTTAAACTGAGACATTGTGCAATCATAATCCAAACATGTATGTAAGCATAATACACTCTAGTATATAAGCTTACCAATACTTTTAAAAGCATTAATAAAATACTAAAAAAAAAATTCTTCTTTAGCACTACACTCTACCGTGAGCCTTGGCTTCCAACACCAGTCTTCTCTACTGTTTCCTATCCATTGCCATCTCAGCACAACCTGTCTCCCATCTCTTCTGAGATCTTCCAAGGCATCACTCAACCATCTTATCCTAGGTGTTGACCCATCTTTCTGCTTTTATATACCTATGCACTCAGGATTTTCTTTGGCATACACTAATCATCCATTCACTCTAGGTGAACTAGCCATTATATTCATTTAGCCTTTACAAACCTTACAATGTCATCATTCTTCAATAACTCATCCATCTCCTGGTTATTTTTTATTCTCCATTCATCGTCTTCCTTAACCAGGTCATAAACACATCGTACAATCTTTCTTTCACACTTTCCTAGTGTTTCTTGTTCCTTTTCTGCTAATGTCATAACTCTCACCCATACGTAACAACCCAACAACCAGTCTGATATTTTCATTTTTGTGTTGTCACTGATGAGTTTGTTTCTCAATAGTCTATTGTTAGCATAGTTAGCACAGTATATGATTAACTGCATCACATGAATTACCCTCTATACATAAATTATACGGATTTCTTCTCCTTTCTGATGCAGAAATTAGCATGTATTTAGTTTAGCTGATATTTTCATTCAATCCCATTCCAGCGGATTTTTGATTCAGTTTCTTATATACCTCAACTAACCATTGTCTTGATCTGACTATTATCACAACATCGTCAGCATAAGCACATATTTGGCTTGTCTTATTTAATATTGTTCCTCGCTGATCTATGTCTTTAATGGCATAGTGTAGCGCAATAATAAAGAGGGTGGCCCTTGCTTAACTCCCTTATTAAATGTAAATGGTTCACTCAGCATGTTCTCATACTTATTTTTGGATTTTGTGTATCTCATGGCCATCTTCACTAACTTTATAAGTTTTACAGGAATTCCCATATCCTGTATGGCTTCACAGAGTTTTACCCTTTGCACACTATCAAATGACTGTCTAAAGTCCACAAACAGCATGTGAAGATCTACATCATTCTCAAAGCACTTTTTTCTGTAATCTGCCTTCTATGATATTTTTATATCCTATTAAAAATTATTACTCTGTAAAAATGGAAAGCGTATATAATCTTCTATATTGTAATGATGGCACCCTCTAGAAAAGACGAGAGCGTCCTTCTACCCACTTCTCGACTAGCCCGGCATGCCTTGTCTGTATGAAGGCCGTCCACTCACGTAACACTCAACTACCTTCCAGAGTATTCTGGAGAGCACATGAAATACGCATTATGGTGGTATGCTGCAGTAAGGATGGAAAGTAATTCTGAAATACGTGTGCTACCTATATCAAGGACAGAAGTCAGTTACATATATAACACTTTGTCAATCAGTTACGTTGAGCGATTTCTTAGTGTGGAACTCTATTACTTGACATTATTATTGCGTGTGGACAAATTTAACTTGAATTATTGTACGAGATTACCTTGTTGATTACAAACTGTTATTTGTGTTTTATTAAAGCTGGTAATTAGTGATTTTATTGGTGTCTGTATTTTGTTTCCACTGTACCATATGACGATCTGTGATGCTATCATAACAATATTTTATCTAATTTTGTAATTATTATAGCACTGTGCTGTATAAAAAATGAAGATCTTGTAAAAAAAATATTAATGACAAACTTATATGACTGATTAACATTAGTAAAAGTCATGGGGTGTATTTATTATACGATTCTGTTTTATGTACATGTAATGCTTCTGTTTGACAATAAGGTTGTTACCGACTTGATTTTGGACAATAAAATTACAATTTATTATGACTAAAATACAAAGTCCTGACATAATCATACTATCTGGCAACCACTGATAATAGAAGTTAAGCAGACAGTGGCAAACTCTATACGTATATTTAAGATTACTTATGCAAGTTATTTCATCAGAATAAAATAGACCAACAAATCAGAACAAGTAGATGTTCATCATTTGTGCATTTACATGTATGTTTGAAGTTACCACTATAACCTTCATTGTAAAAATCCTGTACACCGTGGATTTTCTCTTTTGTGTAACTCGATATTTTCCTGAAAGTCATCTTTAAAAAACAGCTGATGACAATGTTGTATGTACGAAAAACTAACTGACTTATTATAAAATGAATTCCATTGCTAACACAACAATACTAGACTAGAATCTTGCTACCACCATCTGCTAAGCTTCAAAATTTCTTCAGGAATGTACACAATAATATTTGTTGTTATACATCTATTATACAATAAATTCACATTACTAAATGTATGACCATCATGAATCTCCTTTTTCACTGTGCATACTACTTCTAGTTGATTTTGGAAGTAATCCAGTTTTTGAATTACCTGTCATGTCCATTAATAAGAATTCATTTTCACCTGCGGTTCCTTCAAGTTCATCCCCTAAATTTTGTTGAGCACTAACAGATCTTGCATACTTAATCCTTTCCTGTCTTTCTCTCATCCTTGAATGTTTCAATTTGGCAAATTCATCTTCCGATGAATCCGTATTTGATCCAATACTAATCGTGTCACCACCCGCGTCACCAGCGCCTAAGCTTCCGCTACCTAACCCTGAACTGTTGTCATTAAAACCGGGAGCACTTTTTACTGATAACACTTCTGTGTACGCAACATTAGACATTGGTGATAACTGTGTTGTTGGAGGAATTGCCGATGTACACGAAGTTGGGGCCGACTTTGAAATGTGCGCTGAAGATGTTCTTCCTGGAACGGGAAGAGGTGCTGAAGGAGGAGGAGGTCCAGAAGGCTGAAAGAATATTGTTCGTACATTGGGTTTCTGTTCTGCTGGACGACCAGCTGTTGATGTTATTGTTTGTTGTTCATCCACTTCCTCAATCACCTGATCAGCAATTCGTATACTGCCTCCAGTTGTGAACTTAGCTTGCAGACTGTCAGAACTCTGACTTACTGGAATTTTACCAGGACCCGCGCTAGGTTCTCTTGACGGACCAGTACCTAAAATACAAAAAAATGTATAGTTAATGAATTCTGTTTAACCATCAGTTTGTAATAAAAAAATATTATATTATATACAAATGTTCACTGTAGAAGAATTATAATAACTTATTTATAAGGTTGAGTTTCATAGCTTCAGTATGAGATAATGCTACTTAATAATACAGCTTGTTGTTATATTTATTGTGTAGATCACATACTATCAAATTTCGTACTTACTAAATAACGTTAATGTTAGTTACGAATCACTTAGTTCAGTATTAGCCTTAAACCAAGGAGTGACTAAAGGTTTTGTGAGGTTTGGTCATTGAATAGCCACAATTTTTAAAACATTTGTGTCAATGACTTAACAATTTTTATTCCCATCATCACAACATATTGGATACAATAAGGGTCTGCTGGTATGGTATGGTGAACAAAATGTATACCCAATAATGAATGACACTTTGAAAAGACTTTATTTTGTTCTAAAGTAACATTTATTTTGTTCTACAACCAGCACAAAAACACTGCACAGTTGTCAGCCAATTGTGTGTGTGTGTGTTTTGTTTCAATTAATTAAATATTTTACAATAGAAAATTATATATAATTTCTTCGTCATTTTTCATTGATATTTAACATAGTACCATACAGCAAGTTAAAAAAATGGATAATATTTACCATCAACTGCAGCACCTGGCCCTGTAGACTCTCTTGAAAACAGCCTCTTGAGAACTGAAGTTACAGACCCAACCCTATGTAAACTTCCTGCAATACTACCTAAATTTGTGTTTATACTTGTAGAAGAACTAGCAGATAACGTCCGCGGTCTTGTCTGGTCCTGAACACTAATACGACTTATAGAACGCTTGGGGGCAGAGAAGTGAATTCCACTCTGATTATCGTCAGCCTAAAAATTTGAAACAATAACAGTTATTAATTTCTTGTGTGTATATATTATGTGGTGTTTTTCATATATGTGACGTGTTAAACAAATATTAAAATTTCACACTTTAACTAATTATGGATATTATGTATGTTATTACATTAAACACTGAAATTTTGTGATGCCTTAAACCACAAATTTTTTAGCCTTTAGAACTGTGCCAGTGGTACAAAAAGGTTTTTCGCTTATAATTACATTCTGCTAATTTTCTGAATTTCCTTGTTCTCTTGTCCCATCACTTGAATAGACATGGTAAACGTATCCATTTTTTTATTATCCCAATCTATTCACACACACACACATGCGCGAGTACGTGCGCATGCGTGTGCTTGTATATTCGTATTTTTACTCCTGTAACTAGGATTATTGACTGGGTATTTTTTCACTGAAATCTTAGGGCGCATTAAGAATATTTTCTGTACATAATTGAAGACACATCCAAATGTATGAATATGAATTTCACTTGCTGTTAGCATTTACTTTACTTTATCCCAAATTCTGCATATTCATAAACAGGTTTACTTTTTGATTTTATGTAATATAAAGTCATTTCATAACTAAATGACTATAGATAAAAAAACTCAGGAAATTTACAAATTTACAATATATATCATGTCATGCCCACACAGGAACAGAATATTCAACAAGCAGCATCAAAGTGTGCTACAATTTATATACAGCAGTGTGCTGAAGCTATGTATCATCGTGTGTCACAGCGGAAAATTATATATTGTTATTTACCAGTGTTACCGACCATAGAATGATTTCATTATTTACCAATTTATGACCTAAATTTAATTTTTAAGCAATTTTAGATACACAAATTGCACACACACACACACACACACACACACACACACACACACACACACACACACACACACACACACACACACACACACACACACACACACACACACACACACACACACACACACACACAGAATGTTATATATAATGTTGTAAATTATGATACAAAAATAATCTCATGCATAAATGTTTTGTTAACAATAATAACAACACTATTTTTCAGTTCAACACGCTCAGTTGAGACTCAAGTCTACACACTGAGGATGCTTCATCATAGTATGGGTGAAATGTTTAGTGTTAAAAATAATAAAAAGATGTCCGTCGAACAAAAAGAAAAGTATTGTTATAGAAGAAAAACATCCAGTTCCAACACTGTGGAAGTTGAAACTAGAGTTTTTGTAATAACACTACTTGGAACAGTTACATGCACATGCACTCTTATAAGTAAGTACATTACGAGCTAAGAATAGGAGGGAAACTGAATACAACAATTAATCCTTTTTATTTATATCAAATAAAACACTCTAAAAGATACATTATAAAGAAGGTAGTCATGTTGATTTCTATAGCTGTATACAATGCAACCAGTTTGAAGTTAGTTGTAATTTTAGTATCTGTTATAACTGTGAAGAATCATTTCATTCTATGAAAACAGGTTAGAATAGGTTACAATTTACAAGGTAACAATCACTGAAAAAATACAAATTAAAAAAGGTTTGTTCACATTTAAGGTACACGTTTTGCGTGTAGTTCTTGCACTAAATGTTAATTTTTAAAATTTTGTATAGGCTTTCATGGCCCAAATTATCTTGGTCATGATACAAAATTTCTGGGCTTATGGTCCTGGTCGAAAATTTAAATAACATCATTTCTTGCTAATGTTTCAGTGGCTCTCCCAGCAGCAGTCTTCAGAATAGAGAAAAGGTAGAGTCATCAACCATGGGCATCGAACCCAGAAGTATTATATAACAACCATAATTACAGTTTTTACAATTTTTATAAAATTTAATGTTTAAAACTTAAAAACTAACAAAGTATAAATTTTCGGTACTTTTTGCTGTCTTTGTGTGCGTTCTTCTCTCCTTAATGTAGGATAAGTCTGATTCATGACAATTCACAATGTGCTTTTTCCTTAGTTTTCTCAATCTATCTCCTCTGAATCACTGTTTCCAAGTGGTTGAAATAGAAAGACAATGATAAAATCCAAGTATAATCTGAAGCCATCCTCATCAGAGTGCTACTGTACTTCGTTGAATAATATGTCGTTACTTATAACTTTGTTTTGGTTGCCAGATAAAACACAACAATAAACAAACATATAGAAAAACAATGGTGGCTCAGTAGACCAGTGGGTATGGCACCTGGCTACTAATCTAGAGTTATAGATACCCACACCATAAAAAATCGAGGTGCTTTTATCAGCCCGCAAGGTCGACTCAGCCTGTTCAACATTAGTACCTGGGATAACATCCTGGGGATAATAATGGGCAGTTGAAGCGTAGTGCTGGCCACACTACCTTCCTTGTATGCCTTACGGCTCACATTAGGCAGCCTACCCTGTCTACTCCTAAGCTACTTCGGTGGTATACATGGGAGCCATTATTATTATTACAGAAAAACAATTTACATCTTCATGCTAAAATACAAACAAGAACACTTTTTTAATTTTTACAGACACACTCAAAATTTTGTATATACCCAAAGTAGTGTTCTCGTAGAATTACATTCTGAAACATCTTGATATACTGCTTCAGCTACGTCCTTACATTACACATTGTGAGCAAAATCTTTTCTTCTTTTAGTTCTTTCCAGAATTCACTGCAGTTGAAGTGACATAAACAATTTCATATGTCCACACCACACAAGTGCGCCATTTTGAACACAACAACTTGTAATTAATACATAAACAGACAGAATCACAAAGCATATGCTCATTGTAGATTAAATTACAAGCAATCAGAAAACAAGAAATTAAAATGAAAGCAAAGTATGTATATAAGTAAATATACAATTTGACATCATACTAACACATATCACATGAACACACAAAATACAAACAAAGTTACTGATAAAGTAAAAAGCAGAATTAGTAGTAATTAAAGACAAGACAATATCACAAACATCAAATGAATTTTAGAGAAATGAAATAAATATTAACGAACATAATATTTTGGCGTTTAAAATAATTTATTTTGTCTTCATGTGACATCACATTATACCATACAATATACACTAACACTAGTAAAATATATAAAGCAAATTCATTTCTTCTTTTACAAATAGTTTTCTCTCTCTAAATATACAAATTGTATATTTAAAAACTATTTTATTACAGATATTTTTATCAGTTTATCCAGATAATCAGTACAAAATCAGTTGACACATTTTTTCCTTACATAAGAATCTTCAACTTTAAGTTCTTCACTTTAAAACAACCGTATTAGTTTCATTCCTGTTTTATGAGTCGGCCACTAAAAACTGCAGAACTGTCACGTGCCAAATATTGAAATATTTTTTTCATAAAATGAAAGGAAAATTTCAAGGATACTTGTGTAACAAGCAACATATGTTAAGCAAAATGCATGTTTGGTACTGATTTTGAAGATTATCTACATATACTGATTTATACACACACTTAAAAACTATTCTATCCTATTCGTATTTAATAGCAAAAGATATACTATTTTAAATATTAGATTTCTTTATTATTTAATACTGATGAACATATACTATAATACAAACTTCTAGAAATGCCATACTATATAACTTGGAAGCACTGATACAACCCTAACTTAAAGAAACCTAACATCACAAGTGAGTTTTACATAATATGGAAGACTGACAAAGTAGTATACTTTCATCATACCACTCTTTGCTTATAAAAATATTTGTGCTGTAGCATACTGCTGTAGTTAAAATTTCTTACAAGATCTAACAACTGTCTGACAGAAGTATAACTAAACATGTATGGTCTAACTAAAAACATCTAAAAGGGCTCCTCTTCCCACTCCCCAATAGCCATGACGATACCAAAAACTTACAGAAAAATAATTTTTAATGGGTCCTATCACACTTAAAAAAATTTTTTTCTTTGGATGTTACATCTCAGTACTTTACTTTTGAACAAAATCATTAAAAAAAATTGTAAACAAATTACTTAACCCCACAAAAATTAATATTTCATCTCACTAACAAAAACTAATTGCATTCATAAAGTACAACATACCCAAGTTTTGGATACACTTTTAAACATCAACCTCAAAATATTAGATTTTACGAAAAACTCTTTCAGTTAACAAGAAAACACAAAAAGGTAGTTATGACTCTTTGAAATAACATCTTAAGTGGGCACCTTTAAATTGGAGGCTCCTGTACTGCAGGCCCTACAGCCTGTTAATTACACCATTGTTCTACATGCAACCTCTTCTATAACACCTTCAACTATATCTTAACTTCCAAGTTACAGAAACATAATGAATAAATATATTAATCACGATTAATAATTATGTGTGTAAGATGTTCATAAAATACAAAAATAAATAAAAAATACTACATTTAAACCTTGGTAACTCAACCCACACTAACTTGAAAATCTTGATTACATTTTTCTTTCTCCTCCCCTTTATAAAGTAAAATGACTTTATTAGAGTAACACTAAATAGCAAACTTGAACTTTTGGAGCTGTAATTTAAGAATTACAATTTAATAAACATATCACTAGGAATACAAATATAAATAACTTAGTACAGCAATGTTTTGTAACTTCCCAAAAACTAAAACATTATTGGGCACACAATACATTTTACAAACATCTACCTAAATGTTAAGAACAAAATTCTTAGTAATGTGTAATTAGTAATGAACAAACATATTACGATGGATATAATAAACAATAATTTATTTACTGGCCTATGTTATTCCTTTACAGCATAGGACATCTATTCTATGAACAGTTCTATTATATTTTATAATATAAGATTTAAGATCACATAATAAATGATAAGAAAACCGTACGTGATACAATAGTGTATATATGTTTTTAAATCATACAATCCTACTTGATAAAGTTATGTCCCATCAGGTCTCGAGTTACCATGGTGATTATACACACAAAGTATAGCTTATAAATATTATTACTTGTACTGTGATGTATTATAGCACGTGTTTTATGTAAGAATTTATAAGCATAATAACACATGTGTGCGTGTCATAGACACACACACACTAAAGCATTACAAAAAATATACACGTTTTACTGTTATTTTATTCTTCTTTATGGTTTGTTTTTAATCTACTGTACAAATATCAATCTGTCCTGCAGGGAAAGCAGTATCTGCAGAAATCAGGCAAACAGAAGGTTGGCAATTACAAGTATTAAATTTATACTGGTCTTTTACCAATAATGTTATGGAAGTAAATCAAAGTGACGTTTATGATTGTGAGAAAATATCTAAATAATTCTAGCCTATAAGGATTATCCCATCATGACTCATATCATGAAAGGGAAAACAATCCTACGACTCTTTTGGGAGCACATACTGTAAATGTCTGAGGCTTTCACACCCAGCATCAAGGTTGGTAAAATTTTGGCTTGCTGAACTGTAACCCAACATGGTCCAATGTTGTTAATAGCAAACGTTTCGGCTGTTCCTTCGATGGCCATCTTCAGTACAAAAGGCTGAAACACACTGACAAAGGTTTTGTAGTCAGTGACCATAGTACTGTGGTTAACGCTGTGACCCTAAGAAGGACCCCATATAAGGACAACAACTTCGTGCTGACTCCAAAAGTTTATATGTATATGGGGTCCTTCTTAGGTTAGGGTCGCTAGGCTTAACCACAATACTATGGTCACTGTCTACAAAACCTTTGTCAGTGTGTTTCAGCCTTTTGCACTGCAGATGCCCGTCGAAGGAATGGCTGAAACGTTTGCTATTAACAACACTGGACTGGCTGCCTTACAGCCTGGCAAGCCGAAATTTTAACAGCTACAGTAAATGTTATCTTCATGTCACAATAATAGTTACAAGAATGCAATTTTTACTAATCCATTGTATCCCCCATTGTAAATAAAAACCAAACAAAAACAGAAAGAATGTAAAAGTCAAATGTGAATTTCTACAGAAACAAAATTTTCTCTCAGCAGGACAGTATTCACCTCATGTACCACTGGCCAAATATTTTTAAAGCGATCAAATGTTTCTTCTACCACTACCATTACTATAAAACTCACATACACTTCGTTTGTACATACAATACCCTATAACCTGTGCATAAAATATAATACAAGCAATTGTAATATGTCTGTTGATAAAACTGCAATAAAGTTGATTAGAATGTTATTTTGGGAGACGGAGATGATGTTGTTTACTTATGACTATCAGTTTCATGCATGTACATTCACAGACTGTGATTAGAGACACATTTATTACACAGTCTTATACAGTGTCAACTTTCAAAAACTATCGAATTATCACATGACAACCCAACTCTACAGGAAATTTGATTGAAAACCAGTATATTACACTCAATTTTCTTAGATATTTTGAAAATGATCGAAGAAATTCAAAAGAATTTTCTTTTATTCAGGCTTCCAAAATGATAAGCATTATGATTGCACTGAATAATTAGGACACTGCTGTAGAAGAATTACGCTGCTGACAAGGGACCTGACCCAAATCTGCCCCACTCTGTGTGTGCGTGTGAGACAGCTGTCCCTTAGGCCAGCCACGTTTGGAAAGTGAACAGAATATGATTTTTTATTTATTACATCAATGTCATTTTGTAGGTATGTACACACAATTCCTGTCGAATGAACAGTTCAGTGGTAGATCAATTATGGCGAATTCACACAGATTAAATTAAATTAAGTAGACTTTATGTGCAAGACCAGATAGACAAATATGCCAGACCATGGTCAGTAATTACATTTTATTTACATTTATTTGGTAATGATCAACAATGTGGGCATGGATAAGAGGAGAATAATGTAATTCTGTATTAACAGAATTCTATACATATAATATACAACTGATATGTTTGCGTATGTAGGTACTTCAGTTATGAAAACTTCTACAACCAATTTAACGATCAAGAAACTAAACTCCAGTGGTTTCAACAGACTACAAAGAGTAGAAAAAGTGCACCTAGCTACTGTGTACAATCTACTGATAGAGCTCGGGATACTAAAACTATAACATTGTACAATTATCAGGGATCAGTACTATTATCTGAAGTACGATTAGGCAAATTTGATCACTATACAGACAAACGTTTTTTAAGCTGATAATCCTTTACTTACTTTGTTTTAATTGCTGATAATAATCAGAATTACAATATCACTTTCTGATGACAGAATTTACAGTACAGTATATAGAGGGTTGCAATTATGGAATCTGTAGTGGCCTATTTACTAATAATTTTATGGTAGTAGATCAGAGCAGACACCTGGGATTGTACTGAAATTGTGAGAAAAAATGTAGATAATTGTATCCTACATCTTTTACTACTACGACATTTATTCTGTTTACATGTGGTACAGTATTCATAAGAAGAGACTAAACCAGACAATTTGTATTTAAAACCTGGAAAAGGACTGGGTTTCACTGAAAGGCAGAAGAGCCAGGTACCCTCCTGCTCATGAGTGTGATGAGCAATGAGTAGTGGACGGGTCTGGCAAGAATGCAAACTCAAAGTATGATAAACATGTTTTTTGGTATCCAAGTTGCGTAAATGTTAATAATTGAAAATTACCTTAATAAACGTCTTGCGACTTCTCCTTATTTTGTCCTGACACGTTTCAAAACCTAGGGTTTCATCTTCAGAGGATAATCACTCTTTCGTCGTCAAATGTTAAAAATTAATGACACAATGACACACATACACATAATTTACACACAAAATTAGCCTTTTCACATTGATACAGTCCGCACTGTGCAATGTGAAAAGGCTAATTTTGTGTGTAAATTATGTGTATGTGTGTCATTAATTTTTAACGTTTGACGACGAAAGAGTGATTATCCTCTGAAGATGAAACCCTAGGTTTTGAAACGCGTCAGGACAAAATAAGGAGAAGTCGCAAGACGTTTATTAAGGTAATTTTCAATTATTATCAAAGTATGAGGACGTTTTTTAGTTAACATATTTTTAAACCTTTGTTCTAGGCCTCTCTCACTAACAGGACAATTCAGATTCCTACTGAACCACACAATAATTAGTAAACAAAGGTATTGGAACTTTACTAATCATATTGACATTATATGACAAAGGAACAAAAACAAAGTTAATATGACCTAATAACTTACATGGCAAATACTATAATATATTACAAGCTATTTATGTATCTTAGAACTTCCAAAGAGTTAAATAAGATTTTTAAAAAATTATAATGTTTTAATGACACCAAACAATCACAATAGGAAGAAGCAAGTCCCAGAGATAACATGATAATGAAAGCATGACATTAATCCGCCAAGGGTTTGTAAGCTCCCACGCTAGATCTCCGACGGCCACTCACCATTCCTGCCATTTCACCATCAACTTTCAGACTAGACGGTAGAACATATTCTGCTTCAGCATCAGACACAGCTATGTTGGCTGTGGATGACTCTGGTTGCCTGTCTCGATATGGTTCAGAAGCTACTGTGTATGGTAATTCTGTTGGAAACACTTCATCCCAGTACTGGTCACGAATTAGTTCAGGATGCTCATGATGCATCTCATCTACTATTAAGTATGACACCTGCAATTAAAATGGACCAGAAACAATTAGTATACAACTACCATGAAGAGCAATGTGTTCCAATTAATTTATTTGCACAAAGGTTACTGTGAACATAATTGAAATACTTATATGATCTTTACACTTAATTTTTGATAGTATAGTATTTAATCAAGCATTTACCATAATTTTTTCACTTAGTTTTTTATCCATCTATTTGTTTATGTACCTGTGAGGAACTTGCTTATATTAGTTTTCAGTAGAAGTTAATTTTTTATAACATCTGAAAAAGACCATCAATACAAATAGTGAATAGTGATCAAAATGTTACTTTCAAAATTTAAGTATAGTGAATGTCCAATTAAATACCCTATATAATTTAATATTTATTATATTAATGAGTAGGACAGAGGTAATTATTATTTGCCTGAAAGATAAATATTTTATGATGGAGGAATACAGATGAAAGGTGGACATACACACGAGGTAGATGTTGATATTCTAAATTCTTAAAACCAAATTGTTTGTTTTAAGACAAAAACTTACTAATCCTATTTATGAACTGTTTGTTAATAAAATACTTATCTCCTAATAAAAACGAAAGTCTAATAACAGAGATGTTATTTGCTGTCATAACATACTCAACTTACAGTAATATTTCTGTCCACAATCCAGTTTACTTCAAAATCATCATCATCTTCACCAAAAGGATTGATTAAACTTTCAGCCACTTTCAGCCACCCCATGTAGAAAAAAAACTGGAAAATAAATGCTAGTATTTATTGATAAACAGTGTTGCTTCTCCTGTTTACATTTACATACATTTCTATATTACTGAATAACTAATTGACTCTTCTTGTTATACGTATAGACACTTAATCTTATTAAAATATCATGTTATAATAATGTTATAATTTCTATAATACTGTTAAATTACACATTTACTAGAAAAAATTGTTTCCAGTAGTACTTTCTACCATAACAGCATAAAGGCCTTAAACAATTCAGTAAGTTACCACAAAGAATTTTGTATTTGCCATCTTATTCCTTAAGGAATAAGGTTTATTATCAATTTTAAAATATCACTTATAATTTAATGAAAGTTGATTAAATTACATATTACAAGCCTGGAATTTTCGAATTATTTTACAATTTGATTAATACTCAATGTAGCGCGATTAAACTATTTCAGCAACTAACATTACAGTTGTGAAAACTGTACGCTCCATTTTAATACCTTTTCATATTATATACCACATTCCAATGCTTATTATTCCAGACCACATATTTACATCTATTAAATTACTAAATATTCCCTTGGTTCTTGGAAACAAAATATGTAATATTATTATTTTAAATATGTAATATAATAATAATATGTAATACTAAAGTTATTTTCACCCAGCATATTCAAAATTGGGTGAAGGTAAAGAACTCAGAGGACAGTGTACGGAAATAATAGGAAATGTCATCGATTTTATGACAGAGAAAGAGCGGACTGGAAAACTTTTAATTGATCAGCAAAACATTGTAGAATATGCTGTGTTATTAAACTATCTGTGCGCATATTGAAAACAATAAGGCTGCAATGAAAGAACTACAAACATCGTCTTCTTCATTTCCTTCACCCCGTAACATAATGTTACCCATCTTCCACTGCATCATCCAGAATTAAATTCAATAGCATCATTTGACATAACGAATTTATACACCAATGTACCCATTAAAGACACTATACAAACACTTGAACAATTACTCAGACAAAACAACACACCTGAAACACACATACAAGAAATCATCACACTCACTAAAATAATCACAGAACAAAATTACTTCACGTACAATAACAAAATATACACACAAACAGATGGACTACCCATGGGTTCCCCCATATCAGGCATACTAGCTGAAATATTCATACACCACATAGAACAAGAGCATATAATACATAACAACAAATACACTAACAAAATCATATACTGGCACAGATACGTAGACGACATATTATTATTATACAATGGCAATACAAAACAAGTAGAAAATTTCCACAAATACATAAACAAGATACACCCAAAATTAAAATTCACAATAGAAATAGAAAAAAACAGCAGTATAAACTTTCTAGACTTAACAATCAACAAAACAAACAATACGCACACATACAAAATCTACAGAAAACCAACCACAACTGACATAGTTATACACAACACATCAAAGCATCCAACACAACATAAACATGCAGCCTTCAACCATATGCTACATAGACTCACAAAAATACCACTAAATAAACAAGACTACAATGAAGAACTTAACACAATAAAATACATAGCAATAAAAAACGGATACAATCCTGAATTAATAAACAAATTACATAGAAAAATCCTATACAAAAGCAACAAAACAACACAAAATACAAATAACACACAACAAAACAAATACATCATACTCACATACTACAACTCTAACACACACAAAATTGCCAACACATTCAGAAAACACAATTACAAAATAGCATACAGAACTAACAATACCATCAAGAGACGCACTAACGACACAAACAAAGACATAGACATATACAACAAAAAAGGAGTATATAAATTAAACTGCAACGATTGTAATAAATTCTATATAGGCCAGACAGGAAGATCTTTTTATTCCAGATTTTCTGAAAACACAAAAGCTTTATCCAATAACAACTTAGAATCCACATTTGCCACACACATCCAAACAGAAAACCAGTTACACCAACATAAAAAACAATCTTGAAATTTTACACTACATGCCCAAAAGTCGCAAACTCAACACCGCAGAACAATATGAAATATACAAACACAACAAAACACAACCAAACAACATACTCAATGAACAATTACAATTTAAATCCAACACACTATTCGACACAATAATACACAACAGACACGGACACAATTCAGAATCTCGCACCAACCCCCTTCCATCTACACACAACCAATCCCAAAAAAACCGTTACAGATTACCAACGCCTTGACGCTTTCTGCATTTATACCTCACTGATGAAGGAGCAAACTACTCCGAAACGTGCGTATGAGGATATAACAAAAACTAAGTTTTTTCACAAGTGAAAGTACATTTAATTATTAATTGTTTCAGTAGAATTAACTAATTGGATAGTATCTCATAATACAACTTTTAAATTGAAAGATGCCCTGTGTCTTGTGAGAATAACATTTCTGAAATCAGGCAAGAGGACTGACAAAAAAATGTAACGTGTTAAAAAAGTCGAAGAAAAATTCTGTTCAGTCTTTCATTATTAACTTAATGAATCAAAAAATTCTAATGACTGTCTGGAAATCAGGGGCAATGAAGATGACGATGGTCCATCTGCTATTGAAGAAATGGAAGAAGATAATCAAAGCACAAATGATACCTGGTATAAAAAGGTAGGATTTATTGTGTTGTTATTATTATTACATCTGTTTACTGTATTTCATTTTATTACGTCTTCCTTCAATATTTTACTCAATAAACACGTATAACTGAAAATATATGGAAATTTTATGTTCTTGATATACAATAATTTGTGTCAAGAAAAGGAAAATGAAAGTAATTATTTCTTATACAAAGGCATAATTATGCTGTTTTGTATAGACATTATTGAGCTTTACAATAATTGTTTTAGTTACAAATATTTTTAGTTTAGGCCTCTATTATTCTATCATTATATTAGGCCTACATTTACATATTTCACAGCACACAGACTTTGCATGTAAATGTGATAATATCTTGGATTTTGTTGTCCACGACGTGTCCGTTGATTAACTAATTATAAGTATGACACTACCAACTCGAAACACAAAGTTTTATATTGGTAAAAATATAAAATTCTTACCTTATAGCCTGAACCAGTTTTTGCTTATTATGAGCCTCTGACGAAGCTTATAATACGTGAAAACTGGCTCAGGCTATAAGGTAAGAATTTTATATTTTTACCAATATAAAACTTTGTGTTCTGAGTCGGTAATGTTATAATTAGTGATAATATCTGATTATATTTAATATACAATATATAATAATACATATAATATTTAATATAATAAATGTGATAATACACATAGGGCAAGTCGAATGTGAAACTATGTGCTAGTTTCCTGTACAAGGTGAGAGTTTTAGTCAAGTTAAACATGTGGATGTGACTACCCCCCCCCCTGCTGTTCAGAGATTGCCAGCGAATACTTGTTATACAAAGACTATTAATAAAGACAGTAAGTACTCTGTACCATGACAGTGAGTTCAGTAATATAAGCCATTAATATTCCAATACTAATGACCTTCAGAATAATATTATAAGTGCATGTTGTCAGGAAACTGAACTACTGAATAGCACACACATACCTGTGCTACACTGTAATACTACTTTTTTAAGTTTCTTAAATTTCTCTGACTCCAATTCTACTAAGATTTTCAGAGCTTACAAACCATATGACTGAAACTGAAATAAAGTCAGAGAATATAAAAATGATGCGTGAGATGAATGCAAGTAACATAGAGCTGAAAAACTGAAATAAAAGCAGAGATAAATGAAATAAATAATAGATTTAACAAACAAGACGAGAAATTAGGAGACATAAATAACGAATTTGTGAATATAAGAAGCGAAATAAAAATGAGTAATTGAAGTATGAACAACCAATTTGAAAATATAAGTGAGAGTTTTAAGGGAGTGAGTGAGAAGTTTGTTAAAATAAATAATAAACTAGAGAAACAGAGTGAGATTATTGCTGGAGTGAAAGGTGAAATGACTATAAATATAAATAAAATACAAGACGAAGTAAACAAAAGTAGAAAGAGAAAGGAGGAGGTAGAAAATGGTACAGATAATAAGGTAAGTGGTGGTATGGTATCAAAAATAATGATGATGATATGACGACGAATAATAATGAAGAAATAATTAATGAGGTAAGTGATAGTTATAAAAATGAGTTAACAAGTAGTAGTGGTAAGATAGTTGAAAATGAGCCATTTAAGGGTGATACAGTGAAAATTAATAGTGACAATGAGAATATAGAGATAGTAAGAGAATAATGGGAGTAGGGGGTTGTGAGAGAGTAGAAATAAGTGTTTGTAAGTTAGAGAGAGAATGTGAAGAGAATTATTTTGTGGATATGGGGTAGAGGGTAAATTTTCCCCGGGTTTATTGTGAACCAAGGTGTTTACAAATGTTTTTGAAGGGCGAGAGTCCCTTATTGGAAAACGATGCGTTTTCAAATTGTTCCCCGAGTTTTTGTGGTGTTCCTGGAAAAGCCAGGAGGTGTTTTATGTAGTAGTACCCTCTGCATGGAATGATAGAGAAAGTGTGAAATGGTGTTTTGAGGAGAGGTATTTTGAGGGAGAGTTGTATTTAGAGAGAGAGAGGAAGATAAAGGTGTTCGACGTTAGTAGAAGTTATAAAGAATTAAGAGAGAGAGTGAAGAGTGAGAGAGTTGATGATTATATGGAATTCTTAACTTGCGATGTAGTTAGCGCAGCAAGAGGGGATAACAATGTTAATGACTTACCTGTATATAAGATGGGGTTACTCGTAGTAGACGATTAGTATACTAAAGAAATTATAAAAGATTTAATCATAGCAGATGATACTAAGGGAGAATTGACCATACCAAATGTCGACAGGATTTTTGAATTAATAGTATACAATAATGTTTTTGAATACTATGTTGATACAATGGATAAAATTAATGATGATGGTTGTTATAATCTAAATAACAATATGTATTTAATAAAAAATGAATTGTGTAGACGTAAGAAAAGATTATTATTCGATAATGGTGGTTAAACATTTAGTGTTCACGAACATTTAATTATGTGAGTAGGGGTTTTGAAATGGACTGTATTATGAAATGATTTGTGGTAAACAATAACGAATAATAATGTAGATTGTATATACTTTTGTGTTGATGTTAAATGTAATGATGTAGCAAGGTGAAGTATACTCAACTTTGTGAATTTTATTAAAATAATTAAAATGTTTGATAAAATAATTGAATTAATTTGAAAGGAGATAATAAATGAAATATTGTATAAGATGAATGTTGATAACAAATTAAAAAATTTTGGAGAATTTAATGGTATAGTAAATGATAAATAATTGATGGTTGATTAGTAAAAAGTTCAATTGAAATTAAAGTGTAATGTTTATAATTTTATACGCAAATTTAAAGGTGAATTGTTTATTTTGATGTAATAATCGCAACGTTAGTTATGAGTGTATTATGTTTTATTATGTTGTATTATGTAAGTGTAGGGATCTTAAACATGTATTGTGTGTTTTAAATGTGATTCCTCAATTTCGGGCGGTCACAGTTTCACCGAACCCTGACCGTGGATTTGGCTTAATATTCTAAATTGGTGAACTTAGAAATACAACTGGGGGTAAGATCAGGGGAATCTATGATGATATAACTTTGGAACACAGCTATATACCTATGTATGGGTGATAGACCGATTAAGGTAGTGTAAATATTAACTTAGTAGGATTACTGGTATCCGGGATATCAGTAATGCCGAATTTTGTATAACGCCAAAGCAAGGATGGGGGAGAAAGAAAAGAAAAAAGTGTTCACCCCTTCCGCTTCAGTCCTTGTGGAGGCAACTGGGCGCTACAGTCCAGGGGGGATAATAGTGTGTGTGGAAGGAGGAATTTAAAATGAATTATGTGAATGATGTAGAAGGCGTAGTTGATTTTATGATGTAATTAAATGATTTGATGTTGATTTAAGGAGTAATATGAAGATGCTTAATGATTGTTAAGTAAATAATTTGTTCTGATGTAGTTGATTTAATGTGTTTTACTCTATATAAGAAGTTTATTAATTTTGAAATGTGAATTATATAATGGAAGGTATTTGTATGTTGTAATGGGAAAAGTTTATTTAAATTCTGATGGGAATCAGGGCAATGATTTTGAATTCTGGGATAAGAGTTAACGAGAGAAGGGTATACAGAATGTTGGTATGGAAATTTTAAAATGTATCATGTTAGGTTAAGTATTCATTCATTGAAAAAAAAAAAAAAAACAGTACTTCTTAACGCAAACCAGCACAGCTATGGGGAACCAGATCAGTTAGGGATATGGTATTATACGAGGCCACTATTTGATATTTTGATTTCATGTTTCAGTGTCTGGTGATGCTGTGGCGGCGGTCCTGTGCTGGCCTGCGCGTCAGAGCAGGGGTGTCAAGTGCCTGTCTGGCCTTGTGGTGTTGGGATCTCGAGAGAGAAGTCCAGTAAAGTCATTCAGGTGCGGTCACGGTCACTGGACCAAGGGTAAGTTAAGCACGATTTTAATAAACGTAAAGGGGGTTGTGGCGACATATCCGGACTGATCCCTTTAGGAAGTATGAAAGTGTCAATGAGAGTTTTTATGCTTCAGCATAAAACCTCTCATGGGGGGGGGGGTTATTGTAACGGGACGTTTAGGCCACTCTAAGAATAATTTTTGGGGAACATAAAAAATAAATTATAATGGTACGTTTTATTTGGAATTATAACAACGCATGCCAGTGGACGAAGTCGTGTCAAGGTCAACCGCAAAACAACAGGGAGGCAGCTATTTTTAGCCGAACGACATTTGACCTTTGTCAACAGTGAGCAACACATATAAGGTCATAGCATAGCCATTCCCAGACATTAATCAACACTGGAATGTCGATCCAAAATAATGACCCCGCCAAAATTGATGTTGAAACACCAATGGAACAATGAAACCAGACCACGTGATCGTTCGCCAAATTAAGAACCGTCATCTTTACGAAGGCCCAGTCAACCATCTTTCTTCGTGCTGTACAGCCGCAAAAGTTATGTAACAAAATCGCGGGCGCCCGCAAACCATAATATGTGAATTTTTACATATATTAAAAAATAAAAACAGTATTTTGATTAGCAAGATTCATAACAGTGACAAATTGAAACAAAATGACAGTTCGGCAGTAAAATCAGAAAGTGAAAACGAGAAGACATCTAGACAGTGCGTGCACGAGGAGACGTCCCATGCACCTCTACGAATCATGAAAGGGAAGTAAACCATACTATAATAAATAAATTCTGGCAATTTTCCAAGATATAAAAAATGAGCTCAAAAATGTACCATATGAAAGTGTGTGTGTTTGTGTGAACTAAGAATATAAATTTAAGAAGTGCTGGGTTTGCGGTCAAACACTGATGATTTAGTGTAATCCAACATTTTACGAGAGAGTAAAATGTTAATGGTAATCATTACTTGTAACTTGTTTTATCAACTGCGCATCAGGGCAGAATAGATGTTTTCATGTTATATTTCATGTTTTCAGAAAAAATAAATACCGGTAATGTTATATTTTACTTGATAAATATGTATTTTGTTTAATTGTATTCGCCTATTGTTCTCTGCCAAGTACACTAAATGACATCCTTGGTTAACCTTTAACACGTAAAGTCAATTATTATACAATTTTAAATACTGAACAGTTTCAAGGTCAGTAGACTTTAACCTGTGATATACCAAGAGGCAGTTTGATTATAACCTTTCTTAATTTCGTTTTCTAGCCAAACATAGGAGAAAATTCTGTCTTTGGATAGTTTGTTATGAAAAATTCCCTGGCAGATAGTAAAGTTATAAAAATATACATCTGGCATAAATAGCAGGCTGCCTGGTCAGGGATCTTAGGAATCACTTGGTTCTTTTGACAGTCGAGACTAACATCAGTTTAACCTCATAAGATGTTTCCAGTTCGTAAACTACCTTAGCCTTTTGTTTATGGACAGCAAGTTCTACTGGAAAACACTGATCACACTCATAGTTTATTTAAAATAAACACAAATTATTGGAAGAGTGATGAACATAAAAACATGTTAGCAATTAATGAAACCTTGGGTTCATTCTTCTGTGAAACCTCAGCCGATTTGTTACCAACCATTTGAAATTGAATAAACTTGTTTACTAAAAGCAATAGTAATGAAATGTTACAACAGAAGAAACGAATTTGCATTTAATGGACAAAACGAGTTTTGATGCAGTGTTCTTTAGTTACCACTTCACAATAATGCGACACAATGGGGTTTGCTGCTGTTTTTCTTCAGTGGACATAATGAAGTTTGCTGCAGTACAGGTAAGGACATAACGAGTTTTGCAGCAGTTTCTAGTTTTTACACCTTAAAATAATAGGGTTTCAACATGTTTGAAACAGTTTCTCTTTATCAGAACAAGACTGATATAGTCTCAGAACAAAATGACTGTCTCAGGATGGCCTTAAATTAAAATCAACCTTGGGTGGACATAACGAGTTTTGCAATAGGGCTACTCATTTATTACACACTATTTTGAATGGCTTATATTTACCAGAACAAAAACATGTTACATTCATGGAATATGTATTAAGCTGTAGAGAATTAACATGTTTCAGCCACAGATTTAAGAAAAAAATATTTTTACTGTAACCACATAATACTTTACTACCATAACTGAAAATCTGCCTAGAATTTGTTAAAATGTAAACATAGTAATTTTCAACAATTCAACAGAATTTATAATTGGTTCACTCCATATCTTTCTCTTAATAAGACTGCATTTTACATGTTGGTACAAACACACACATTTAACATGCTCATCAGACGAAATAGATCCTATACACACCCACATTTAAGGTATACGTTCTTATTGACTAAGGAAAACTGAGTGTGTGTGAAATAAAATTGTGATTCTAATCAGTTATTTTTTAGGCTACACTTTTCTTCTACATGCACTAAACCACACATAAGTATAAAAATAACAGTTTGTTTACTAAACACAGTCATTACCTGAAGAGTTGTAAATACTGGGAAATACTGATCTATTGGGTTATGATGATTCTTCAACGGTCCTTCAGTGATGTACAACCACTGACGTCCCATCACGCTAGTTATGAAGAAAGAGTATGTTGCCAGCGTAACTACCTGTGAATACAACAAAAAGTACATTAAAAATCAGCTCCTAGAGATCAGCAAGATATGAATGACACATAAAAGTTAATTTTTAATAATTCTTTACAATGCATGCTGATCCATAAAACTCAAAAAAAGGTGCAGACTATAATATGAATGTGATTATATTAACATCAAGCACATTAACAATTATATACTGAATTAACACTATTCTTTTATAATTGATGTAAAACAATATAATATTATTTATCGTTGATAATAATTACCAACAATCTGATACATAATGAGCTACAAATAGAACAGAATACTATGGAACTTCTACAAATATTAAGAGGTATCTTGTGGCACTGAAATCTATGTATCATTCGAAACTATGGCTGTGACCCATTTAAGGCATGCTAAAGTTTCACGAAGTGGAAATTATGCCTTTCCATGATTACTGGAGGCATGCCTTTCTATGTTGCTGGCTCCAGGGCAGTAACAGAGCAATGAGACATACCTGGGATATTTGAAGAAGTTAAAAAATGCTACTCTGTTACATGTTTCTTCATTTATTTGACTTCTGTACGATCATATGAATACAAAGTCATATCTGGCCTGTATACATCCAGTAACACACTGCACATGTGTCTTCAACATACAGCACGGAGTCAATATTGTATTCATGTAGCTGTGATCAGTATTGCTTGGATTTTTAATAATGAAATTCCTTATTTTGATGTATCATCTGTTTTTATAGATATAAACCTCTGACTTAAATAGATGCATTTATATCACAACTTATCACTAATTTTTCTATTTCATTAAAAAAAATGTACTGAAACCTGAAAGACCATGTCATGAACTAACCAGAAGAGAAGTAAATTGTTTCCCTACATCCAATTCTGTTATCTGAAAAAGCCATTTCAATCATTCATATACAATTTGTCATGTATATTCTCTGCATAACAAAGTGTTATAGAGCGGGCAATGTTAAAAAATGTTTACTATTTTCACTGAACAATAAATCTTTATTAAACATATAAATTACTAAAAACTGTATTCAAACCACATAAACACTCTGGGAGAACTGGCACAGTTAGCAATTGTTACTGTTATAGTTGCCATGTGATTTGCATCACTTATCTGTTTGTGTTCATTGTACTGGTGGTTTGTTAGCAATGAACCATTCTCTTGAATGGCATATTTTTATTGTGAAATATACTGGATTATGAATTGTTGGTTACTTGCAGCATCCCACATATCAAAAGCTTTCATGGTTCTCTTAACCAGTTTATTTGAAGATGGCACTGTCTCGGAGGATCTGTGGTCATCTCGGTCCCTGACATGAAACCCAACTCTTATCTTTGAGACTTTTCACTGATATCAACATCACAAACAATGAAGTGGCAGGTGCACCATGATGCAGGAGACCACTTTAAATAGTTACTTTAACTAAAGCGATAATTTTCTCTCACTTTCACATTTACATGCTCAGCGAGATCGTCAGTACAGACGCTAGGCCTGCCACTCCTCTCTTCATTGTGAATATTTGAACAGTCTTCCTTAAACTCATGACACCATTGCCTCATTTTTCCTTCACTCATTGTGGTAGGCCCACATGCTTCACACAATTGACGGCCAACTTAAGCAGCATTATGTCCTCTTGCAATTAGAAATCTAATCACTGGTTGAACTTCACAACTGGTAGGACTGTTTTTTTGTTGCACTTATTATAACCCACTGTCACGAAAAGGCAAACAACATGGTGGTTACATGTCAAACGGACCAGTTAAAGCTACTGCATATGTGCAAACTAATCAGTGATGTCAATTGCTCATTACAACCCATCGGCCCTTACTTTCAAAATACGCACCATACAAATAAGTTTTGAAACCAAAGTGTGTTTATTGTGTGCAACTTTAGGGTTGCACAAAGAAATACAATATCAAAATAATTCAAACTCTTCAAAATAAAGTGATTTGCAGTACCGTTGATGCACCATGTTATGTAAGGACTGATGACATCCATTTAGACCTGAAAATATCTATGGTTACTGATGACATAAAATGGTTTGTGGCGAAAAATGAACAGTGTCTTCATAAACATCAAAATAATGAAGTACTACATTATTATTCAGTGATTGCAGAGACGGAAACCATTTGAACTGGTGTAGGAATGTGCGGAGTTTATAGAAATATCCACATATGAATAAAGTGTAAACTATCTTAGTTTGCAGTGGCAGCACATTCTACACACTGCTAACATAGTTGTTAGAATAAAATTGTTTGATAGGTTGTAACTAGTTACAGTATAGATAAAAAAAATCAAGCGTTTATGTACACATAAAATTTAAGTCAATAATTACATATTCCCGCATTAACAATTAAGAATTTGTGCTATAATCTGTAATAATTTTTGTCTAGCTGCATTAAAAGTAAATAAATTCTTACTTGAGTATATACTAAAGGCACACTGATTGAATCATAATTCAATAACAATCCACATTGACCTCGGAATTTGTTCAACTCATCAATAATTGTTTTTACAGCAAAATCGTCTCTGATTCGTCCTTCCTTACGAGCCCTTGTAACGATACTTGCAGCCCAGACTATTGGTAACCAGTGTTTGGAATGACGAGGAAACTTTTCGTTCAGATCTACAATTATTACCTTTTCATTTTCTAACAAAAGACCTGTAACACAAGAATGATGTTCAAACAATACAATCTGTAACTTCAAAAGATTTACTTCACTAATGTTAAAAATAACATTAACAAGTGAAACAATTAAAGTGGTTTAGTCTCAAAGTATAATCCAGCCTCTTACCCCATCCCATCTGAATTTTGTACACAAAATAAAGATATTAATTAAATTATGCATTAGAAAAGTTGCAGATAATATACTTTTATAGACAGCTACAATTAGAATGAAAAACCACTATCAATTTATTTTATGCTTTTACTATGTTACATACATGCAACACACACACACACACACACACAAAACATATGAGATTAACAGAGTATAATAAAATGATATTTCAGTAGTAAATTAATATTAATTTTTCAACTGAACACAGTAAGATACAAAAATATATGACATATACTTCCATATTATTTGTAAATTATGAAATCAATAATCGATGCAGTACATTAAGGTTGGGGTATTTTTGCATCTTAGAAATAAAAAGATACTGTAACATCAGTAAAATATGTGTGTCAGGGAACATATGTTTTGGTGGTATCTACCACCATCCTTGATCTATGTAAACATACATACAAAATAAAGTTTAAATTAAATAAATTTGGTCTACAGTTTAGCTTTATATGCTATCTTGATAGGCTTTTCTGAGCATTTTTGACAATGCATCTTCAGTACTTTATGTATTACTAAACAGCGAGCCACATTTAAACCTTACTATATGTGAACATTAACGGACGCTGACTTGTTATGGCTGGTGAATGCTGCCATAACAATTGTACCATTGTAAGAATAAATAAGTAGTGTGACAGCAACTGGTGCATTAGTATTTCCAGGTATTGATTACAGTTACAAAAATGTTATCAAACACTTACCAGCTTCTACGAAGTGATCTATTGTTGGGAAACGCTTCTTCACTCGTGGTGATATCATACTGAAGACCATCGTTAGACACAGGCAGACATACCTCATAATCGTTCGTCTCATTAGTCGACCTCTTTCATCCTAAACATAAAATAACACTACATGTAGAAATTGTAGTATTAGAGCACACAGCTTACTTCAAATTAGGCAAATAATGTCTTGTATAAGACCGTCATGCAAACACATGACATAGACAGTTTTAACACTTGGGAAATATTCCTGTGATTACAGTTTTTAACTATTACAGTTTGATGCTGCTACATCCCTGTTTATACCTGTAAGGTTTCCTTATTCTACCACTTGATTATATTGTTATGTAATAAGAAACATTCTACAAGTATCTCGGCTATCCCAGCAGAGCCCAACTGTAATGTGTGTGTGTGTGCGTACATTGCTGGTACTTTGAGATGAAAGACAATGTGACACATATCATGCATCAACAAGGGAAGCTGTTCCAGACCTCACTGGTCTGCGCACACTGTGTTCCAGGCCAGACACAACACTGGATTTGAGATCACCCGTAAGAGGCAATTGTTTAACACGTTATCCAAAAGTGACAGATTATTCTGGCATTCCAGTGACGGTCAGTTTCAGTTTACTTCGGGCGATTACTCAGTGTGTTTAAGTGGTGATTTATTCAAGTGATGTTCGAAGAACTGTGGCGAAGCGTTATTGTGTTATAATTGTGCGGGACTCTATTAGTTGACATTATTATCGGGTGTGGACAAATTTAATTTGAATTATTGTACGAGTATAATCTTGTTGAATAACTTGTTGATTGCAAACTGTTAATTGTGATAATTAAAGCTGGTATTTTTTTATTTTCCACTGCACCATACGATGATCAGTGAGACCATCATAACAATACGAGGGGGGACCCAAAAGTAACGAGAATTTTTCTCTGGCAGTTGGTAGAACGCTAGTTCCGACTTCTCCCGCTAGGTGCCTTCACTAGAACCATTTTGTATCAGTTGCCCTAGCAGCATTGTTGTGGAAACATTAGCGCGGTCAGTGTGACTATTTTTTGTAAGCGCTGTTTCACGTTTTCAGCGATTTGTCAATGGCAGACATTAAATACCAATGTGCTAACATCAGGTTCTGTTTCCTGTTAGGGAAATCAGAAGCAGAAACTGTCGCAATGCTTCGGACGGCTTATGGGTAGGAAGCTTTGAGCCAGGCAAGGATTTACGAGTGGTTTTCTCGTTTTAAAAGTGGTCAAATGTCAATTGAAGACGAACCACGACCGGGACGTCCCTCGACTTCCAAAACGGGCGAAAACATTGAAACAATCCGTGTTGCGATCATGTTTGATTGTCGTAGAACAATCAATGAATTGGAGGAAATGACTGGAATATCCTGGAGTTCATGCCAACGAATTTTGACTGAAGATCTGAAGATGAAACGTGTTGCAGCCAAATTCGTTCCGCGTGTGCTTTCTTGTCGGCTCAAAATCCTTAATCCTCGGCTCTCTCTTGTGTTCCTGGTGCAACTTCTCTGAATCATTTTTTTAGGAGCTTTAACCTCTACAATAGTTACTTCTTCACAAGTTTCATCAAACCAAGCAAAAGAAGAAAAAGCCTTACACTTCCTCATTCCTACTACAACTTCGCTATCTCAAACAAGCCTTGTAAGCTGTCAGTGTGTTCACATTTTTCAGTAAATGTCCATTATATTTTACACTTCTGATACAATTAGGCTTTTTTGTATTTGATGATTTAGCTTTACTCGTGACTCCTACAAGTTAAAGGTGAGAGTCGATGTTGGTTCCTCTAAGTGCATAACACACATTTATTATGTCCTGAAGATGTTGTCAATCAATTAGGCGATGTCCATGTATGTTTGTAAATATCTTTCTTGACTTATTTAGTGCTAGCTACTATTATGCCCCCCCACATACACACACACAGTCTGTCAGCCTACCCCACTGGTATTAGAAATTTCATGGAAACTATGACTGTTTCTGATACCAAGTTTCTTTACCAGTTTTAGTATTTAAGCCACCCAAAATATTTTTGATACCATTATTTGGACACTGCGAACTGTCCTGTGTGACAATTGAAAACCATTCCACCTTGGATGAGGGGTGTGCACCTTGGTTCAATAGTGTGTGCACTGTTGAACTATTTGAGGTTCCTCTACTTCCACCATGCTGCTGATGTAAACTATCCTGTCAGGCCGGTACACAGGTTACCCCCACCCTACCCTGATACAATTCTCTTTTCTTGTCTGCTGCTTGATCTACTCCACTGAAGGAATTAGTTAACTCTGTAATGGGTTGCCCAGTATAACAGGGCCCACTGATATCTAAGTGAGAGTAGAGTTGGGGTCGACTTTCATTGACTTTCTTTATAAGCATTTCCATTCTCATATAGGCACACATTGAAAATTAAGATATGGAGGAAATAATAATCAAGCAATGCGAATTCACATAACTTGATAATTTTGAAATCAACACTAACACTGTTATTTAAAAAAATTTTTTTTATAAATTAAAAAAATTATGTTCCTAATTGATTATCCTCACACAAGACAATACCTCCTCACTTAGTAAGTAGGGAAATTGCTATATTTATGTCAAGGCTTTACAGATTTGCCATGCCAACATACTCTGTGTTTCACCTAATTAGAGGTCAAACATATTTTCCCTAATCCAATAAAAACTATATGCTATGACTAATGCAGATTTGGTTTGCTTCATTTTAAATATCACAACTACCTATAATCACAGTCTTTATTATGGAAAATTAATACAGTAAAACCTTGCTAACTCAAAGCTGAAGGGGAAAATTTCCATAGGTTCAATGTATAATGAATTGAGGTTAGACAGTACAATATAAAAAATACACTGGAATATTACTGCTGTTACTCATAAGTATGAATGGCTACTGAGAAGTTCACAGATTATATTTCATTGTTAAAATACAGTATATACAAATTATATTGGGCCCATCAGTCTTTCGACTGGTTTGTACCCTCCCCACATATATCCATGGTACATGTGTTACAGAGTCTCTCACAGGTATATGGGACCTACAGTTTAACACCGGATCCAAACGGCATAGTTGGGGAGGGTTTATACTAGGCAGGATACCTCTCGCTAGTTTGCCTTGCGAGGGGGAACAGTCGTATCTAAATCAGATGGCCCCAGCAGGAATTGAACCCACGCCAACAGCGTAGCAGCGCCACACACTAGCCACTACACCATGACTGCTCCTGTATATACAATACATGTGTTATATTTGAAATGAATTATGGCAGAACAATTTAAGGAAAACTCAAGGAAACAAAATGAAACCTTGAGCGAAAAATTTGATAAAATAGATGAGAATTTTAGGAAACAGGAGGAAAATAATAAGCGAACTAATGAGAAAAATAAGGAAAATTTTAGGAAACAGGAGGAAATTTTTGAAGGAACAAAACAAACAAACCAATGATAAAATAGATGAAAATTTTAGGAAACAGGAGGAAAATAACAAGCAAACCAATGAGAAAATAGACGGTATTCAGGAAAGTTTAGTGAAACAACTAAACGAAAAAATTGAGACTATTCGTGGAGATATCAGAGAAATCATGAATGAACAAAACCGTAAAACGGAGAAGTTCAATAAGGAGATATGGGAAACTTTCGGGGGGAAGTTTGAAAATGTTAACACACTTAGCCAAAGAGTAGATGGATACAACGAGGAGACAAATAAGCAAATGGACAGTGGTGTCAAGAATTTGAATGAAACACAAGACAGCACTTCCGAAGGTCTTAAAGTAAATCCGAATACAGAAGAGAGCAGGAAGGAAATAGAAATTAGAGAATACCAAGGTGTAATATTCTCTGAAAATAAAAATAACCACAACAAAGAGGATATTCAAACCGTGAAAAATAATACCAAGAAAATAAGGAAAATATGTAGAAAGAAAATATTAAATATAAAAGAAGTATTGGAGATGAGGAAGGGTGGATTAATTAATGTATTTAACCTTCCAATTAATGAACACAGGGAGTTAATTAAGTTTAGATCTCAGTTAAATATATCGACGATTGAAGTGCATCAGAAGACATCAGTCATATCTACAAGACGGAATATATCATTAAAAAATTTGGTAAATAATCCAGAGGAAAAAGGGAATGGAATGATATTAAAAATGAGTGAATATGTTATGTCAGAGGAGGTACAATACCTGTTAGTTAAAAAGGAACGAACAATGACGGAAGACCGGTACTTAAATGAAGGTTTCATAGCAGCAAAGTGGGAGAGCCGGATGGTAAGGAGATTATCAAGGAGAGAATTAATTCCGAACACCCCAGTAATCCGAGGAAAGGGAGTACCTGAATTAATGGACCATGGTTAAACTAAACAATAACCAACCAGAAAAAAGGGGACTGATTTTCTGATACCGATCAAGCAACCCATTGGAAAGATGAAACCCCAAAATTCAAAAAGTATGTAAGTACAACTTACTAAATATTTCGAAACAATTTGATAAAAGAAAAAGACAAACCACCAAGAAAATGTAAGAACAGATTATTAAATAATAATTATAAATAACTGATTTAAAATGGAATAATAGGAAAAATAATATTTTGATGGTAACAAACAGAAGAATAAATAAATAAATAAAAACAATTGATGGTAGTGTGCTCAAATAAGAAGAATAACGAATAATTTAATGACTACAATGAAACTAAAGAATGATGATAATTAATACAACTATAATTTAGAATTTCTCGGAATTGAAAATGATATAGGAAGAAATGATACGGAGAAAATATGTCACAAGAAGGAAAGTCAAAAGGATTTTAAAATAATGCCTATCAATAATGTTATATGCTATTAGTTAATGAAAAAGAAGAAGGAATCAAGAAGAAAAAGAAATATATAATTAAATGCATCAGCTACAACGTGAAGAATCCCAAAAGTGTTTAGTATTAGTCGCTAATCGACTACTTGTAAGTTTTTTATTATAATGAATTGACTGTAGAAATGTTCCAGCAATCATTTAACTGAGCAGGGATGATGTTCCCCTGATCTCAGAAGGTGTAAGGATGGACAGCGGAGTAATGGACCCAACGTGGCCACCCGAACTGAACCACCGCACAGGATAGGGAAAAAATGTTAGGGAAATTGAATATTTAAGGGATGATAAAATAGCTGAAAAGAGTGATATTAGATTCCAAAAGTATGAAGGAAGAAACAGAAGAAAGATAGCAGACAGAAGATCAATTGAGAAAGCCAATTTATAGAAGCAAATAGAAATATGAGTGTTAAAACAAGTTTTTTATGATTAGTGTGACCAGCCCTTATGAATTAATATCTGATAGACTACTACCCAGAGAAATTAAATCATTAATAAATTTGCCTCCAAGAGAGAGAGAGAGTCGAGTATGAAATTAAGTCTATTACCATTAAACCGAATAACAGGTGTATAACCAATCAGAAATAAAAAGATATTATGAAGAATAATGAAAGAATCCGAAGACTGAAGAGTTCAACGATTATTTTTTAAAACAAGTAAACAAAAATAAATCTGTTCTAGTGGGGGGGGCTTTATGTAACGTTACATAACCCCTGCCCAAATATGATAACACAATCACCATCGTTAAAACCAGTAATCACCCCATTCTAAAAGTCAGAAATGGGTATTATGTACCAAGCTATAAAAAACTTTGTACTACAAAACACTGTAAACAATATAATAAAAGTGCAGTGTACAAAGTGAAATATAGTGTACTTAGTGAAAGTGTAAACTTTTAAAAAGAGCATCTCACAGATTGGTACTGGAGATGAAAAACAATCAATATTGTAGCAGTGGACTATATTGCTGCTGACAAGTTTTGTATTTTTTGTATTTTGTGTAATTTTGTATTGTGTAGGTCACAAAGGTCTTGTGCCTAGGATTAATCTTTGTGTTTTAATATAATGATTTTGTTTAAATATAAGATAACCCAGGGTTAAATATAAAATAATACTATGTTAGCAAGATGGCATAGGAAAAATAGATTAGAGTAAGGATACATTAAGTAAATGATAAATCATAAATAAATCAAATTAAAGGAGATTAAAATATAAAATACCAATGTACAAGCTTAAGGAAAAATATAAAGAAAAACCTTAAATAAATTAAATTCGATTATAAATAAAATCTAAAAAGGATTATTTTTATAAAAAGAAGAAATAAATTTATAATAATTAATAATAGCCTATATACTAAAAAGTATATAGATTCACCAATAAAAAACCATAAAAATTCTTGGTTACTAACAGTAACCAACTAACAAGATTGTTAATTGTTAAAACGATTTGAAAGTGAACGTTTTGGAAAAGTGTAATGTCTATAAAAATTTAGTAAATTAAAAGATACCATTTGAAACAAGCAGTGCAAAATTAATAAAATTAACAAGTGATGTCCACTACATATTAGAACTCCTTCGAATAGAACCATTCACGCCCGTAATTTGATGAAACCTTGAAAAATCAACCTCCGATATCCAGGCCTAGTCCACAGAACGTCGACATTTTGGTGAGATCGTTACCAAGTAAAATTTAACTAAATTACATCTCAACTATAACATTATAACACTAGAAACGGCACCATATCTTTAAACACTTCAGGAAAAGAGGTGAAAATAAACTTTACTATTTTAGTTAACCAAAAAACCAGCATAACGGGTTCCTGTGAATTTCTTGCCGCCATTAAATAACTTTCGTGTTTTCATTGAAGAAACGTAATCTGCGATCTAGCAGTCTACCAAGTAACTACATAATATAAATACTACAAATTATAAAAAATTAATTTATGTAAAGCTTGGTATTAAAATATTCATTTCTGACCTTCTCATAGTACAAAGAACTCTACAATAACCCTGAGAAATTAATAAATTGTTTCTTTATTGTTATTGAAATAAAAAATAAAAATATTTGTTATACATTATATGTTTAAAAATAAGATCAAACTAAGGCTGTGTTGTCAGTAAGAATCGATTATCCCTTTCTGTTTTGGGAGAAGATAAAAAAAAATGCTAAATAAATCCAATGAATACTTTGTTGTTTGAATAAAAATGTGTATTATTTTCAGTAGATGGTAGTTGGTTACAGATTGTCAGGAGACTGAGAAGAGAACGGACAACCAGAAAATATTAAGTACCATTTGGAGTTAATTTAACCTCAAATGTGTTTGTAAAAGTCACAGTCAGCTGGTCTCATGAGTGGAGAAATTTGAATGAACTAATCGTATACTATTATCTGTATACACTAAGTTGGCGTCTGGGCCGGCGACTACCTGGGGCTGGTCCGGGTAATCCCAGACACCAACTTAGTGTATACAGATAATAAGAGAGTAATTCTCTTTACACTCTCTCTCCTAACTACTGTAAAACAATGGTATTGATTTCACCCAAATAAAATCTAAGGGAAATATTTGCATAATCACACACACTCGATTTTTGGAAACTTTGAACATAAATTATAACAAATTCTGTGACTCTTATTGAAGCGAGATTTTCGAAGAGCATAAATAGACGTAAAATTTCTATATACTCCGAGAGTTTACCCGTGAGACATTAGAAGTTGGCAAACCCAACAGTGGGGCTAATAAAACATTATTTCATTAAGTAATTACAGTGACGATCGCAAGGGAGACGATAAGAAATCTTTTTAGGAAACGTATATTTTAGGACTCCGAGAGTATACCCGTGAGACGTTACAATATGCAACGACAATATCCTCCCAGCTTTTTCTTGAGTAATCTTATAGCGTTTTTTCCTCCATGTTTCCAATGAGGCTTTTTAGTATTAACCCCTTATTAATTCCCACAACACGACCTGCTCACTCCAGTTTCATCTTGTACCTTTCACCCCTTCCGTGTTTTTCTGTACAGGGAGCCACTCTCTCCACCTCTACCTACCACCTATCATTTCTTTTAATTCCTCTACTATTTAACTTTGTTTATAACAAATTTACTTGTATCTTCTGTAAGCACTGTTCCCTTGATCTGCCTCTCTTACATTTCCTACATCTTCTCATTTCCAGTATGATTCTATTCTGAGAACATGTCCAGTTGCCAATTTATGTACTACTGATTCATCATTAATCACAGTTCTGTTGTCTTCTTTTCTGACACGATCTGAATTTGTCTTTTCTGCTTTTTTCTTAAATATTTTATTCTCGCTTCTATTAATTATTTGGTTTCTTGAGTCTGATTCGAAGTCCATGTTTCACTTCTGTAGAAGAAAGTGAGTACTGTCATTGAACTATACATAAATGTTTTGGTCGTTGGATTGATTTCTCTTTTTCCAGAACACATCTGTTTAATGCAAAGTATAATATATTTGTAAGTTTCATTACTTCATAAGCTCTAAAATATAACAGTAATAGCTCTTTAACGTTAATCATAAAAAGTTTTCCAGTTATTGCTAATTGTTTTAGGTAGTTTATTATTGAATTTCTCTCAAATGTTACTAAAAAATAAGCAGGTAGTTGTTCTGCTGTATCCATCCATCTTACTTTTTCTAATGTTTCTTATAGCAAAACATATTATCAGAATGCATTTTGCTGTTATTTTAATTTACCTTTGATAAAATTTCTTAAATTAGAATTACATTTAAAAATTAAAATATGTTTTGTTAAAATTACAACCAAACACATAAAACAAATTCCATACAATGGGTTTCAAAGAACATGGTTATGTTTATAACGTCAAGGATAAAAGTGGGCCTACCAAAACAAAACCATCAGATACAAAACTGTTTTAAAAGAAAGTAATAATCAACACTTTCTTGAAAATTAATTATAGAAAATGAAAGGCAAGCCTGCACCCCATGTATATTTAGGTCAGTTCAGCTTTTGTTATGTTACCCTAAAAAATGTCAGTAGCCTTAAAATGGAACTGTTATAAATGACTAGTCTTTGTAGGATGAAATATAACAAAACACAGAGTTTCAGTGAATGAGGGTGACAGGTCAAGGATACTACTCACATTTATGATTTTGTGCAATTTATGTACTTGTATTTTTTTATAGTATCTAAAAACAAATATCTCCGTACCAGTTAGGAACCAAAGGTTGTTAAAAAACAAAAAAAGAAGATGCTCCCACAAGTCATATTATGAACCAGCCTTGTATTTAGGATATGTTACATGCTTGTGGAGTCTTTCATTTTACAAACAATGCACCACGTACAAACAATAAAAAATACAAACAATAGAAACATATTAATCTTAGCTTCAAGTTATATCAGATTTGAATGTTTTTTTAATATCGACATTTTTACCACCCTATGTGGTTGAAAACCCCCTAAAAATAGGGCTTGTTATATAGCCTAATATACCCTAATATATAGCCTAAGCACTTTCTTATAGCCTATAATGTAAAAATTTTACATTTTTACCAACAAAAAACTTAGTTTTCTGAGTCAGTAGTATTGTACTTATAATTAATTACATTTTGTAGTATTAACATATGTTAATATCAATAAAAGCTGAGATACAGATATACAATATGGAAACTTTTGAAACTTGTCTTTACATAGTAGGTCTACATTTACAATAATAATAAATTGTGAATCTGTCCTAAAGTAGATTTCAGAAGAACAGTACTGTCCATGCTGTTCTATCATGTGCTGTCCTCTTCAGTTGTTCATAATTTCTCCTCATTATCAAATCTGCCAACACATCATATCTTCTTTCTTGCCCTCTCCTACCTTCTATCTTTCCCTCAATTAGTAAACTTCTCTAGACAGTTCATCATCAGCAGCAGCCGCAAGGATTAAACCAAAATGGTTTGTTTTGGCCCCAAGCAGAGTGTTCTGGTCACTCCAACACTCTATTTTATTCCCCACACCTCTCCGTCCTTTCGGCTTATAATCCATAGTTGGAATGCGGCAGTCATCCATTTGGTTCCAATGTTCCAACCATAGTAGCCGATACTGGGAAATTCTATTAAGTATACTCACAATATTCAGTTCCTGCTGTACATCAACAATTCTTTTCCGATCTTGAAGAGTGCTTGAGAAATCTCATTTTAGCCACCTGCATACACCTGGCCTGGGATTACATTATAGTCAATTCTCAGATGCATAGAGAAGTGTGGTGAGGGCCATCATCTTATAGAACTTTAGGTGTGTTTCTTTACTCACTGATTTTTGAGTGTGGCTGATGATCCCACACGTATGACTGAACTTGTGCAGCATCATTGTTTGTAATCTAAGACACATTACAGGTCAGATATTTAAAATTACTGACCTGCCTGTAGACAGTCCCCTATCAAAGTGTGATGAATCTGGTTTGCTTTCTTTCTTTCTTAGGGTTCTAAGAATACTTTTCTCTTCATTTATTCTCCTAAGCACTTTTTCATTTGTTACCTTTTTCTCTGGCTAATCTTTTCCATTTTTTTACCACAACCACATTTTAAGTTTTCCACATACTTACTTTCTTTGTTCTTCATAATTACAATTACAGTGCTCCATATAAAACACTTCACAATTCTCTTCCATAACTTCACATCAGTTCCTCTCATAAACAAACAGGTTTCTTACTCTAGTAAATGCTATCTTTACAAGTGCAATTCTATTTATAATATCCTCTGTACAAATTCTATTACAAATGATTATATTCCTATGATATTTGCAAGAATTTACCGGTTTCAATTTTTTATTTTCTATTATCACATTTACCTCATTACATAGACAATATATAGAACAAAAACATCTCAACTACATTTTTTTTTTTTGAAACAGCAAAATCACATTTAATTTATTCTTTACTACTGATAGTTATGAAAACAACAATTATACATAAGTAAAAACTGTGACAAGAGCCTGAAAAGAAGTTGATCCGAGTTATTAAAACATAACCAATATTACTTTCAACCCTTCTATGTTAACAGATTGTGTGATTAATAATAAACAAACGTGTTTGATTTATGTTAAGAATGGTTCACTATTAAGCTTCAGTCAATACCCCCAACCACCTAACCCACACTACCCACAGAGGTGGTACGTAAGCATTTGCACCCTGCTGGCAGAAAAGTTAAAGGCACCAGAACATATAAATACCAAACTTTGAAAGATAAAGCTTTGAAAATGAACAAAAGTTATATCATACATGCACTGTATGCACATGCAAAAATGTGTGAGCATGTACAACAAAAAAGGCACGCACACACACACACACACACACACAATGTCTACACTAATTTTCCTGTAACATAGTACAGTTATCTTGTTGCCTAGTTTCGTAGTGAAATAATGTCTACCAATATAATTTGAATCAACTGACTAGATTTGAAAAAAAAAGTGTCTATATAAAGTTTAACATTAACTAAAATTTAGTAATTCACTTATTTATAAATACAGACCAAATACCAAAGAACACATGATAGCAGAACTTATACTAATCTTAACTTTAAATCTATTTAGACAGTATAATGTCAATAATTCAAACATAAACAAAAATCTTACCTGACCATGGATGTGGGAACTAACAAATACTGCACATGGATCAGGCCATGGTATAGTCGTATACTGGCCCCACCATCTTGTCATTATGACTGAAATGTAGAAACCCAGGACGAAGGAAAGTGGTATCAGGTTGCTGTACGTCTCGCAATACTCTGATACACTTTCGAATATCCTGCAAAGATTGTTATACATCAACTATGGAAATCACATACAATTTTTTTAAACTAATACTAATTTTTTGATACTGATAATAATGCTCAGAGTACTGATAATAATGAATTTAAAAAATTATGAATTTTAGAGAACACTCTATTTTCAGTTTAAAAAAATTATTTTCATAAGTATGTGAAAAATCAGACAAAACAATATTACAAAACACTTAAATAATAATAAGCAAGCACACACACACACACACATATTGGGGTTCAGGGGATGATATACTGAGGGGTGAATATATCAGATTCCAAAAGGACAAAATAAAAATTATTTATTAAAAAAAATGAAGTACAAATAGAACTGACAAAACATAACTATGTTAGTTTAGTAATGAAACACGGTGACAATACACATTTGTCATAGTACAATGTTTTGTTTAATTCTAAAGTGTATGTTGATTTAAAAAATGATTCAATGTTTAGTTACCTCACACAAATATTAAATATTAATTATATACTATGATATATAGGCCTAATATAATACTATAGAGTTGCTTAACAAGATTTTTAATAAAGGTTTTTGCAGATAAACGTATATCAAAATAATAATGATTTAGCTCACGTTATGAAAATATCTGTATTTTAAAGTACACATAGTTTAAAAGCTAAGAATCAAGTTTTTTTACCACTAATATAATTCTTGTAAGCAAATCTAAATTTAAATCCTGGAATAATTTACTTCAAATTGTTTTGAATTTTACCTAACTCACAAAAAGTTCATGGAATTTTTTTTTTTAATTATCGATAAACTAATAGGCAAGTAGTAGTTGTCAACTTGTTACAGAACTAGTCAACAAATGTAATACTGAATTATTTATAGATCAGAAAAGTTATTATACAGTGACAGCATTATAATTTCTAAGCTGACTTAAAAGTGAAATTGTCTAGTAGCCCTCACAAGAATATAATTTAAATTTTGAACTACACACTGGACACATATCACTACCTGGGATTTCTTTTTCAGCAGTCATTAGTACAAGTTTTAAGGAAAATAATGCTATAATTTGAAATCATAATAACGAGTTTAAAAAATAATATTTGTATACATGTGTAAAAAGCCCTGTTTGTGCACTTTTTTGTTTATAATTATTAAATTTAAAAGTAGAATGTGAAAGTAAATATTTCTTTTCGACACAGTAAAGTACATATCTCAAGCTACAAAACCAAGTTTGTTTCATGTACCTAACATCGTTTTTTACTGTTTTGCAGGTATTTATACAATCGTTTTTAGAATAAATCTGAAAAACATGAAATTCAATAATTTTAAAAGTCTATTTTTTTTTAAATTGGTAATGAGCAGGAAGTTTTGCACATAAGAAATTTAAAGTTTATAGATTTATTATTTTAATCATAAAAAACATCTCTAGTTTAAATAATATGTTTAAAATATTATTATTTATTTAAACATATGTACTTTTAGCATATACAGGCTTGTTTAAATTATTATAATTTATAGTTGTTTTGATGGTTCATCCTCTTCATTCGCGCACTTAATATTAGTGATAAATTGTAACTTTCACTCGTTAACGAGGACATTAAGAAAACGTAAGTGTTCACAATAAAATGAATATTTTGGACAGAAAATCAATGCATCAGGTAGCGGAAGATTTATACTTCAAAATGCTTTTAGTATTTATTTCAATGTGTCCATTATTAAAGAAGTTATTCCAGTTTAAAGTTTTTGTTTCTCGAATATTTTTAGCCACTGTAAAATGGTGCGAACTTACTTGGGACGGAAAATCGCGAGACTTTCAACTACGTTGGATTTACAAGAATTTCACTAAAGACCTTTTTTATAAAAAATTTTATGATCTTTAAATTATCCCTCTTGTGATTTTTTTTATAAAAATGATATTTATGAAGATAATCGCGAAACACCGTTTTTCTTGCACCAATTCGCCATTTTTATTTTTAAAGAAGCTCACGGGCTTCCGTTTAAATCAGAATCCGTTTAAATCAGCCACTTTTAATTTAGTGACAGGTTAAAACCCCTCCGTGACTTTGCTGAGTCTGCTATTAACCTGCTTAATACGTCTTGTACAAATTGTACACATCTATACTAGGAAAATTACTGAAGACTGTTGTCTCAGAAGCCCAGCACGTTTTCACAAAGGTCACACACATAGCTTTCATCAACTTCGGAAAGGTATTTGATAGAATGAAAAGGGGCAGGCTGTGGGCAATAATGGCAAAGAAAGGGATCCTGCAATACCTCATTTGAACCACACAAAGTCTTTGTGTGGAAAACAAAATCCTAAGTGATACAGGAAGACCCCCCCCCCCCCCAATGGATGTCATATGTTGTAATTGGCGGATGAAAGTTCCCTATTTTTTTTACGATTGGTAACTCTGCAGTTGACAGACTGTTGTTTGCTGATGCCCAGGCTATCCTGTTGAACTCAGAAAATTGCTTACAGATGTCTGTACACTCATTACATAGAACATGCAAGGATTTTGGATTACACCAGTGGCGGCTCGTGGCTTCGAGGATTGGTGAAGCAGAATCAGTGGCAGGTCCCCCCCCCCCATCAATTATGTGAATATGTTTCTTTCTTCCTGTTTTGAAATCATGAATAACATATGGAGACAAAAGAAAAGTATGTTAATAAAATTTACAAATAAAGTAGTTAAAAATAGTAAGTACTTACAGGCTTGAATTTTATTTCTTGAACACAAGGTCAATTCTCCTCTCTTTCAAATATGCAAACTTGTCGATAATGTCGTAAAGTGGTTGTACATTAATTAATTCGTTTAATAGTTCCTTTTCTAAGGAAATTTTTGATAAGGTAGTAAGTCTGTCCTCTGTCATTGTATTGCGCAGGTATGATTTTATTCTTTTTAAACAAGGAAAACTTCTTTCCACGGAAACGGTAGTGGATGGAATAGTTACTATTAAACAGAACAGTTTGTAAGCTTCTTTAAAGATGTTCCTGTTGTCAGCTAAAAGTTCCATAAAATTTAGTAGTTCCATATGTCTATATTGCTTATCCTCATAAATAAGCTGTCACTCGTTTTTCAGTCTTTGGAAATCGGTAAACAGATTTACACCTTTAAGTTACTTAATGCATCCGTGGGAAAGTTTTCAGAATACGTTACAAACTTTGAAGTATCCATTAATGTAACAAACTGAAGCTTTTCCATATCATTAAAACGTGTGGCTATTTGTACTGAAAGGTTATCTAAAATTTCATAATACAGAATTTTGTATTTTTCAAAAAGTTGATCTCGTGTGAGTGTAATTCTTTTCTGCAACTCATGGTATTCAGTTGGAACTGTTGTTTTTGAAGTAGCTAAATCGAAAATTTTCATAAATGCATCATCAGTTCTTTTGCTATTTATGAGTGTTTGAATATTTTTAACTTGCGAGATACAGAAATTAATGTCAAATGACTTCTTTTGTAGCACATTGAAGAGAACATCCGTGGCTCCAAAAATATCGTTAAAAACGACAACCAAAAGCGTAAATCCAAAATCATTAAATTTATTTAAGAAGCCATCACTCTGCCTAATTGATGTTTGATCATAATTTGAATCGTTGACAATTTTAGTGAATACTTCTTTTAATGAATCCCATTCGTTATATATAGTATTCACAATTTTGGAATTAGACTTCCATCGCGTAATAACGGAAGTAGGGATTCGTCTTCCAACGACTGTGTCTACTGCGTAAGTTTGCTTAGCAGAACTGTGGAAAAAAGAGGGTAAACCGTTAACAGTCGCAAAAAATATCCGACATTTCGAAATGCTGTTGCAGCTTTGTTAAAGCACTAAATTCAAACGATGCGCCATGCAGTGAACAAAAACCGCTTGTGGCACTAATTCTTTGATTTTTGCCTGAAGACCATTTAAATAGCCTGACATAACGCTTGCACCATCAAAACACTGGGCAGTAAGTTTTGATTTATAATCAAATTTTTCGAGGGACCTTGACACAACGTGAAATAGTGTGTCAGCAGTCCGACTGGAACTATCATCATAAAATCCCAAAAATCTTTCCACCAGCTTTCCTCCAGGAATAACGTATCTAATTATGATGCTACATTGAGATTTGTGGACAATGTCTGTGGATTCATCCACTTGAATTAAAAAGAATGTACTATCTTCTATTCCTTTGCGACGTGTTCAACAATATCTTGTGAAATGCAGTCAATTATTTCATTCTGAATAGTCTTAGAATTGCCGGCAAAGACGGGTGAGATTTTGTTATAGTGTTCTTGAATATCTACAGAGCTTATCGATACGAAGGTTTCTAGCAGTTCTTTAAAATTTCCGCGATTAATAGATGATAACTCTTCGTGGTGACCACGAAATGCTAATTCTTGTTTACCCAAGTAAAGAACTGCACGAATAGGAAGATGCATGAAACGTCTGTTAAGCCGAACGTTGTCATTGAAGTGTTTAATATACAACCTAGAATTTTCCTTCAAAGCATTCTCGATAGTACTTAAATTTTTCGTTAGTTTTGAAAAACTCAATGCACAACGCATGTGCTCAGAAGAATCTTCATGTTTGGAAAGGAGTAACGTTACCGAAATCATCAAAGCCGTTCTTACTCCACGCACTTGATTTAACACTAATAATTAAGCAGGGCATACAAAAAAGTTTATTTAAATAATAACTGCCACACAACCACTCGAACGTTGAATACCAATTTTGTTTAAAGTTGCGATTGCACACCGTGTCCTTTATTTTTGCAACTTTATTTACTTTCAATATAGGTAGGCTATAGATTTTTCACAGCTTAAAAAGTTTTTCTTATCATCATTATTCCATCTTGAAAATGGTGTTTCTAATAAAACACATACCGGGTCATATGAAGGAAACATTCTGTAAAAACTTCACACACAATCAAACACGACGAACAACGAACAAAACAAACGCGCTGGATAGGTAAAGCACTGAAACAGGACAGCGACACTGCTTCACGTGTGTGAGGGGGGGACGCTGAGTACCATACGTTGTCATGGCAACCGTCATAAACCGAGCGTTTTAGTGACGTATTAACTGATGCAGCCTTCGAGGTACAGAAAGCTGCTTCTAAGATAGCGCTTTCCGCCATCAGTAGGCTTGTATGTGATCGCAGCGAAGTCCAGCTTCTGTAACCTATTTACATCGCTTGTAAATGTTATATTAATTATTATACAGACGAAATTTAATTTAAAAAATATTTTTAAACACAAAATTGACTAAAAATTGAAAATAATTTTGTGTAAAAAGAAACACATTGAACCAGTTATTTTAGGGAAGTTTTTCAGTTTTTGAATATTGGTGTTACAATGTGTCTTATATTACAAATAATTACATGCTCTAAATAAGCTACATAAGTTCAACCATATGTACGGAACCATTAGGAGAACTATAAAATCAATGAGTACAGAAATACGACTGAAATTTTACAAGGTGATGGTCCTCCCCACAGTTCTCTATGGCGTCTCAGATTTGGTCTTTTAACGAAATACCAGGCAGTTGTACTCAAGCGACCAAAACAAGATTTCTTATGGCAGGTTACACTCTCCAGGATCTTAGAAGAAATTGACATATACTGGATTAACTGAATATTTTGACGATATTAATTGATGACTCGTTGGGCACTTGGTGAAACATATTAATACAAACGCGTTGAATGAAATATAGAGAAAAGGCCACCAGACGGACAAGAAAAAGGTAAACTATTTTACTAATTATATATTAATACAAAGGTTTTGTAAAATATATAAAAACACTTGGTAAGTTTCACAAATTTTTTTAATTAACTCTGACAGCTGTTTCGACTAACTTAAGCCATTGTCAAAGAGCGAGTGAATGAAATTACTGAACACAGGATGTTAGTGGTGTGTAGGTGGTAAACATCTGTTTAGGGCGTATCTGGAACATCTGTGTTGTGATGGCGAGGGGGGGAGTGTGTGCATGAGAAATAATCTTAGTTTTCAGATATATAGAAAACCTACTTTTACAGATACCCTTATACATAAACAATCACTAACATCATGGCACATAAAATTAAGCAGTTTTCATGCAATGGTTAATCGTCTCCTTATAGTTCCTTTATCCAAAGAAAATTTCAATAAAGAGGTAGATATTATAAAAGCCATAGCACAAAATAACGGTTATGATGAAAGAATAAATAACTCTTTAATTTTAAAAAAAAACAGAAGAAAATTACTTTAAAAGAATTTTATTCCATAGAGCCAGATCAGGGTAACAAAAAATTTCACTTAACAAATTACATTCCGTGTATAACAGATAAGATTAATAATAGGTTAAAAAACCATGGTCTTAACATGGTATCAGTAAACAAACGTAATCTTTTTTCACTACTAGTCAATAATAAAGAAAAATCTAACACACTGGAGAAAAATGGAGTTTATGAAATACACTGTGCAGAATGCGATGCTATTTATATCGGACAATGTGGCCGTGCTCTGAAACATCGCATTTCTGAACATAAGAAGGCGATTTTAACCAATACATCTAATACAGGTTTTGCAGCTCATTGCTTACAACATAGTCACTTCATAGACACAAAAAACATAACACTACTCCACAACATACAAAAAGGTAAAAAAATGGATTTGTTAGAAATTTTAGAAATTAAAAAAGCAATAAAAAATAAACAAAAATTTAACCAATGAACAGACTGAATTTTGTGTATCCCCTTTATTAAAATCTGTTATTTAGTTTAGTTTATTTTATATTATTTTGAATGTTCATCATTATTTTAAAATTTGCATTCAGTTTATATTTAGTTCAGTTAATTTTATATTTTGCATTCATGATTGTATTTAGTTTTAAAGACATCTGACCTTCCCTTGTCTCATGCACACACTCCCCCCCTCGCCATCACAACACAGATGTTCCAGATACACCCTAAACAGATGTTTACCACCTACACACCACTAACATCCTGTGTTCAGTAATTTCATTCACTCGCTCTTTGACAATGGCTTAAGTTAGTCGAAACAGCTGTAAAAAAAAAAAAAAAAAAAAAAAAAAAAAAAAAAAAAAAAAAAAAAAAAAAAAAAAAAACTTACCAAGTGTTTTTATATATTTTACAAAACCTTTGAATATTTTGAGTATACTCGATAGGATTCCCAATGTCGGCTAAAATGGTTAGAACATCTTGACTGGATGTCTGCCACATCCTTATACAACTGTTAAATTATAAACCGATGGGATAGAGAGGTGCGGGGCGCCCAAAGAAGAATTGGAGTGACCAGTTCTAGTCTATCTGCGTGGAACCAGAACAAACCATTTTTGGTTTAGTCCTTGTCAAAGATGACAATGCTGATGAGTAGAAGCTTTCAAGAAATTTCTTTACAGGTTACTGATGCTTCCAACCAGTCATGTTTGGTTCATACTGACCAACTTATGTGCATTTTACATTAATATTTTCTTGGATTTCGTTGCCCATGACGTGTCCATTACTTAACTAAATACAACTATTACATTAACGACTCAGAACACAAAGTTTTTTATGAGTAAAAACATAAAGTTTTACCTTACAACCTGAACTGGTTTTCACTATTAAAAAGCTTCTTCAGAGTGAAAATGGTTTCACCTCTGAAGAAGTTTTTTAAAAGTGAAAACCGGTTCAGGTTGTAAAGTAAAACTTTATGTTTTTACTCATAAAAAACTTTGTGTTCCGAGTCGTTAATGTAATAGTTGTATTTAATTAATATTTTATTACCCATTTTATGATCAATAAAATTTATCTTTACAAAAAGTCATATGCAAATAAGTACAAGTCTATACGGATAATAACATGAAAGGTGTTAAAACAACTGTTTATGTACCAGTGAATTTCATCGCATTATGATAAGAATTAGGCCTGCAATAGTCAGAAAACCTTATACCACTCTATCTTAGGTAAGGCGTTTCACTTCTATTTTCCCCTTCTGGTCTTTTCAATATATTCCAATTTTGGTCTTTCTCTTAACTCTTTCCTCCTATGATGAATTTCAGTTTCCTTTCATTATCTGTTATTGTTACATAGGTAAACCACTGCAGTTTTTTCCCTCCAGTACCTCTAACTGATTCCTAATGGTGGTATTCCTAATTCCTAATTCGGCCTCTATCAGCTGCCGCCTCAGAAATGCCACCTTGTATACAGAGTGCTTCTCTGTTTTTTAAGCGGTGTTAGGTTTTCTGTCCCATACAAGAACGCTGATAGGAACATTGTTTTGTAGATGCGTAGCTCGGATTCCTCTGTGATTTCTTTCTTATCCAAAATTACACTGGAGACATGACAATAAATATGGTTTGCCTCCTGTATCATAAATAATTTTTCAAAATAGGCCTAAATAACCGTGTACTTACTTTCTCTGTTCAGGGTCCAGTACGTATCTGTACATTAAATTAAGTGAATAGTAGAGCGACAGAAAGGCGATCAAGTCCGGCCAAACCAGTTTGTAGATACTCCCTCGCCATCTGCAACAGAACATACACATTGTAAGTCACAATACTAATAGAAAATATACTCCTTAAGAAATAATGCAGTGAATTATGCAGCCATAATAGTAATATCTACTCTAACGAGTGATTACGCCGTCATCTGTCAAGAAGCGTGCGGCATAAGTGACAAAAGCGCTCGTCAAAGTGCAGTTGAATATTGTGGCGTGTACGATTAACTGAGACAGTTGGAGAAATCACATATAAAAACTTCAAGAAAGGCATACAATATCATGAATTATAACATGAATGCTAATAATTGAATCACTACCAATGCTGACATAAAAAGTAATATTGGGTTGGTTCCAAGAATTGTTAAGAGAGTAACGAAACCCGTCAACGCAGGTTCACGAGACGCGGGGGGGGAGACGGTTTTCATTTGATGGTGACACGGTTCGTGCTGCTAATTGAGGCGGCAGACGATGTCCGTGTCAGGGGCAAACCTGCGGAGTCAACTAACGTGGTTGCTCGCAGAGGTGAAACGACTCGTTTCCTGACTAAAAGGAAAGCATCCTTCCAAATCTCACTCTCCAAGCAAACAAACAACCCATCGGAACGGAAGAAATGGGGGGTGACACACTGGGCTGCGAACCGAATGGCACGACATGCAGCCCATCGTCAGTTATCCACTCAATACGTCAGTCGCCCTCCTCGAGGCAGGTGGCCTCCGAGCCGGAGATAAACACTCCGGTCAAAAACAGCCTAGGAGGTTTCAGGTTCCCTGAGGAGGGAGAAAGGAAACTGTGATGTGAAGTCAAGTACTAGTTTGTTATTTAGCTACGAGGTTTCCGAACTGAGTGTCGCGGTTTTCGGTCACGGGCGAGGGCCGTGGAAAATTTACCAAAATCTAATAGCCCACAGTGGCAACACGGGTTTACGAGTTTTGTTTCCACTTACGTCGTAATATTCATGTGAGAAAGCATTTTTAAAGAGTTAGTTGCCAAAGGTAAATAAAGGCTCACAGTGAACGTCGAAAAGATGAGAATTGCACTTTCTAAACCTGTGCCAAGATTTGTATACCTAATGGGAAGAAACACGCTTATTCTCCTTAGTAACTGTATGACTCAAGGTTTAAGACAACATTAAGATAATTTTGAAAACACAAAAATACAGCTTGAGTTAATAGCTTATGAATTCTTTTTCCATGTCCATTAACGAATTTTACAATTTAAAGACAAATTTATCGTATATTTTGGAGTCAAGCAGTGTAAAAAAATATATGCAAACAAATGAAGGGTTGTTAAATGATTAAGTACATTTGATTTGAAAACTTTTTTGTATTATGTGACCTTGAGTCAAAAATGTTTCAAAAGCCTGATTTAGCACAAGAAACTGCGTGAATTTATGGCTGGTGGTCTAGGATCGTTCGTGGGACATAAGTGAAGGATCGTCCGCAATGACTGGACGAAGTCGGTTAGAATAGGAATTCGGAGTTCTACATAGAATTATGCCATTTCATTAAACAACTGCAGTATTTCCTACAAAATCACAATCTTTCTTCAAGTTCCTTCCATTATTCGTGTTTGGAATTTCTGAAAATATTTGGAATTTCCTTATAAGCATCATATTAGTCCGTTTCATGACTTTTGGTAATCAACTTTTTTATATTTATTTACCATTTTATAATGTATTTACATAACTACACACGGAGGAACAAGTGAATTTGGTAAAAGAATGTCACGAATACATTACATACACATTAATCATCGAGCGATGATACTTTTGCAGAACTTACGGACAGTGAGCTGGCCATGATCTAGTTGATGGAGTGCTCATTCTGCAACAAGTTTGTTTTCATGTCCTAGTATACGCTGAATGGCAAATGGCATATGTACATCAATGGGAAGTATAAAGCTGGAGATATACCAATACGCGTTGGTTACTGATCGTAAGAATTTTTATTGGAATCTACTGATAATTTTTGTATTATAAGGGTCAGTTGAAAAGTTCGCGGAGCGACGTCTATAGCTTAGCGGTAGAACTAAAATTTTTCCTGTGTTGCAAGATTCATATTTGTTATAAACACGTGACAATTTGTAAGTCTATCTACAATTTAGTAATTGTTTATCAAACGTTCGAAATTACGTGCCACGCATTTTTTGAAACGTGGACAAGATCAAACATCATGCTGTGATTGAATTCTTTGTTAAAAACGGTCTAGCGCCAATGGAAATACACAATCGAGAAGGTAAATGTGTCAGGAGATGCTGCGCCTTCATAAACAATACTGTAAGCAGGTACTCGAGTTTCGACGTGGTCGTACGAGCACTGAAGATGATCCCAGTGGGCAATGTGGGCAACCAAAAAGTGCAACAACTCCAGATATCGTTAAAAAACTGTCGTACACGATGTTGGAAGACTGGCGATTGACAGGTATGACAGGTATTTCACATTAATGTGTGTATCATATTTTAAGTCAAGAACTTGGTATGAAAAATCGTTGTGCAACCCTGGATGTCGCATTTGGAGTTGTTGCACTTTGTGGGTGCCCACGCGGGGATCATCTAAGAGCTTGTATGACCACGTTTAAGCTCGAAAGCCCACATACGAACTATATTGTTTTTAAAGGTGCAGCATTTCCTAACACTTTTCATTTCGTTGTGAATTTCCACTGGCGCTAGATAGATCCTTTTTATCAAAGAATTCGAGATTTTGTCTATTTTTCAAAATACGCATGACATGTAAATTTCAAACAGCCAGTAAACACTGAATAAATTGACAAATAGTTTGGAAATTAACAGGTGTTCAAACGAAATACGAACTTAACGATGCACTAAAAATTTTAGTTCTACCGCTAAGCTATTGCTGTCGCTCCGCGAACTTTTCAACTGACACTCGTAGATGACTCAGTAGGCATATACCCTAATACTCGTACACCATAGGTTCACGTGGGTTTCCATAAGCATTTGGTTGTCTAGGGATAATTTTGATTTTCGACTCAGCAGCCAGATAATTGTCTACGGCTGGAAACTAACACGCGGTATCGTATACGATGTTTCGTTAAGTAACAGAACAGAGTTTCGTTAGGTTGCTCGTGTACGCTAACAGAAATATAAAATTAATTTTTGGCCTTGAATATTTTCCAGTACGGGATTAATGCCGAATGGTTTATGAGAACGTAAGGTAGGAGAGTCGATACCATTTGACATTTTCCTTTTTCTCTCCGCACACGCCCAGCCGTTGTCGCTTCATGACCTGCCGGTCTATTTAAGTAATAATAGACCTTATTACAAATAAGGGATAAGCACAAAGTTTGAATGTAACGTTTTTATTAATTTATAACTTGAAGTACGTACATTTCGTAACTTTATACTGCCGGCCCGATATCGATGCCAGAAATATAACGTTTCGAAACGTGCTTGTGATTCACACTCGTTGAGCAACATGACTTGAGGTTACATTGAATACAAATAATAATAATAAATAATATTTATATGCAGAAATTCCATGCAATTTTATTTACTTTAGTTGGGAAAGAAAAAATTGCATTTGCAACACTGTCGAGACAATATTTTAAAGAATTAGTTATTTTATCAGACACTTCTTGGCGGGATACCGTTAAATATGTACACAAGCTTCGTTTGCACGATTTGCTTTAACAAATATAATTTTCGAATAATCGTTCATGCACAACAGGCAGTATGATTAAATTACTTTTAATATATTGTAATGTTTGTTCTGTAATTCATAAACTTGATTAATAGGCTTATATACAGGGGCGGCTCTGGGGTCCTAGTTTTCAGGCGGGCTTGAGGGTCATGGGAATGTCCTCGTTAAAATAAGGTTAAAATTAATTAGTAAATTAGGTTAAAATAAGTTCAAGAAAGCCGATCTTTATTTTTTTAAATACTGGCGTTTCAGTTTAACAAATTTTTATTAAAACCTAACCCTTAACTTTTTTTGGAGGTCTTGGACCTTCCGTACCCCCTATCCGCTATAATACACAGCAATGATAGTTTCACTAAAACCATCCATAGTATACAGTTTGACTTCATATAAAACATACATTTACTTCTGAAAAATATTCTTTATTTAAGATAAATAAGTCCTGCTAGCGTGAGGCGTAACGCGGTTGAAAAAAATCGGAAAAAGTAAATCACAACTCATATAACATAAAATCTTAACAAAACATTTATTACAAACACATAAAAAAATAAGTTAACATCATACCGTGTTCACATCATCTCGCAAACAAAAAGGCTGCATCACAAAATAAAGCAAAGTACTAAAATAAAAAAAAGATCCAACTTTACATCTCAATACAACACAAATAATAAACCCTACTATATCTTAAATCATCTGTCAAAGCACTTACATACTGTCTACACAGACTTCTCATGTTTCCACTACGTACAATTGTATCTCCAGTTCACCCCACTCTGTTTCTATCACTTTAGTCTATAACTCCTATTCTCAGCTTCTCCTATTCCTTAATGTCTATTATCTGATTTCTTCCTACTATCTGTATTCCCTCTTTTGCTTTTCCTTTAACTTTGGTTTCGTTTTCCCACTTCGTAGTTCTTCCTTCTGCCAACCGCACACAGCCCAAACCACCTTAGCTCTGCCTCTATTACATTATCTTGTTCAGGCTTTATTTGACCAATTCAAACTCCGAGACATTAGCGCAAGATTTTTTACCATGTACATTTTTCCCAGGAAGTAGGGTTCTGGCTTATTGTACCAACTCCTAAACCGGAAGACCTGGACTTACCATCGAGGTTTGCTTCCTTAGGTAGGCTGCTTTCACTATAGCTTCGGAGCCCTACCTGAATCACGTTATTATTCCCTACAACAGGAAATAATTCTCTAGCCCTCGGAAATCTAAGAGCACCGGGGTTGAAGAAACAAAGAAACGGCCAAAAAAGGCTTACAGGATACCAGGTCAACAGAAGTAATACCAGGAGAGGAAGAAAGCTGCTAGAGTTGGTTCACACCACGATTAAGTCTAAGAACCACACCGACCTTTGAGGAGTCAAAGTGACGGTCCGGTGTTCACAACCTGCGGAGGCGCCCGATGGAGCTTCAACAACCCCAAGCAGAGGAAACGCGATAAGCGGCTACTGTGAGCTGGCATAACCGAAGACGTTTAGCCCACAAGGGTAACTTCTGGCGACCTACATACATCGGCAGCAGCCGTACATACACTGGCGTACGGATGGGTTAGATCTATCCTGATCTGTTCGTTTATTATCTTATTTCGTATTTGGTTTCTTCCTCTCCCTCTGTTTTTCTAAAAAAATCTTACTATTGAAAAATAAAGTACGTGATGTCGTCTATACCACTTATTTATCTAGTTATTGGTGCATATATTTTGGCGGCGCTTACTACTAACATCAGCCTTCAACACATGAGTATCTAATGGATAACAGTAGGCTGATGTTGGTGGTAAGCGCCGCTGAAACACACTAAATTAAGAAGTGGCACTGCAAACATCATGTTTTTTTTTATCAACAATGGAGAATACCACGAAATCTCTGCGAGTACAGTGAAAAAGCAAAAAACTTATCTCCATCGCATGAAGTCTTGATGTATATTTCTCACGCAACGGTCAAACGTCACTGCTGTACACACGATTAACCTCACAATCTTCTTAACCACTTCCATATTAATATCTTTAAGATTTTTCGTTTGTTCGAGCAAGTATCTCTCATTACATTATAAATTTTTCCTGCGTTTCCACCCTTTTATCAATTCCCTTATTCACTTATCGTTATACGTGAAAAAAACCACTTCTACTTTATTATTATTATGTATATTATTTACTTTGTTCTACATTATGTATTTTATTTCCAGAGCTATTGTCATCCTACAAAACGATTTTATTATTATCATAAAATCAAAAACATACAGACGCGAACATAACAAAACAATCACCTACGAGGGTCAGTTGAAAAGTTCGCGGAGCGACATCTTTACGTTAGCGGTAAATTAAAATTTTTCTTGTGCTGCAAGATTTGTATTTTATGTGAACAATTTCCAAATCTATCTATCAATTTATTCATTGTTTGGAAGCTGTTTAAAATTGACGTGGCATGCGTGTTTTGGAAAACGGACAAAATCAAACATCGTGGTGTGATTCTTTGTTAAAATTGTTTAACGCCAACGGAAATTCAAAACAAAATTAATTGTAAATGTGTCTGGAGATGCTGCGATTTCAAAACTAACGGTTTGTAAGTAGGCACTTGAGTTTAAACGTGGTCGTACGAGCATTGAAGATGATTTCCCTCCGCTCTGGACGCCGCAAAAAATGCAACAACTCCAGATGCGTCAGCCATCATGCACAAATACTCTTCAACACCAAGTTCTTGAGTTTAAGTATGATGCACACGCTCATATGAGATGCCTATGATTTCAGCAACGTCATCCACTCCTCAATCTGTGGTCTTCCAACAATCTATGAAATTTTTTCAATAATGTCATTTTTTGTTGCACTTTTTGGACGTCCACTGCTGGGATCGTCTTCAGTGCTTATACGACCACGTTTAAAATCGAGTGTGCCCCACTTACCATTGTTTCTGAAGGCGCAGCATCTCCCAATACATTTACAATTTCGTTTTGGTTTTCCATTGGCGATAAAACGCATGACAAGAAAATTTCAAACAGCTGGTAAAAGTGAATAAGTTGACAGTTATATTTGGAAATTAACAGGGGTTCATGCGAAATATACGTCTTGCAGCACACGAAAGATTTTAGTTCTACTACTGAGGTACAGATGTCGCTCCGCCAACTTTTCAACTGACCCTCGAACGTATAATATCATTATCACATCACCTATCTGCACACTTATGAGCGATATCTCCCTCCTCTGTGACGGCCGAAAAATCTCCTTTTCCGTAGACACAAAGCTTAACATTGCCCTCTCCCGCTACTACTAGATCCACTCAAGAGCATCTCAAGGCTGTACCTTTGTTCCCTTCTTTATTGCTGACATCCCTCACACAGATAATCTTCGCTGACACTCTTGGTCTCACTAAGAGTGGTGGCAATTTTAGCCACCAGTGACCACGGAACGTTTCAGCAGCCTACTGCAGAAGTTCAAATAAACCTACTAGCAACACGGTATGACACATAAACATCGACCAAACTAAATCACCCTCATGACTTCCCGTACCGAGTGCCGCCGAGCAGTAAAAATAAAGACGTTCCGCTACCAGTAAAACGTAACATCAAGTAGGCTACCTCGGTCTAATATTAAAACAAAACTTACCTGAAAGCCGCACATTACAACAACAAAATCAAAGATCAAACTTAAACTCCAAAAACATTTCTGGATCCGTGAACAAAATAAAAATTGTTAAGAACCATCTACTTTTAAATACGATCATCATCAAATCTATTTGGTCACGGGGGATGGGGTGAGTCAGGACATCAGTACTCTTGGAATTAGAAACTGGAAGAATATGGCTATGAATAGAGAAGAATGGCGAAATCTTCTGAAGAAGGCCAGGGCCCACAAAGTGCCGATGATGATGATGATGATGATGGTCATACTGAATATAGGTGTGGGGTTGCCCCCGTCCATCCAACGCCAAGATTATCCAGAGGCTCTGATCGGATATTCTACTAACTCTTCTGGACGCCCTGTGATATGTTTGTAATAAGATCATACATAGTAACACGCAAATCCTAACTGTTGACGAGGAAATCAAAAGAATAACAGAGAGAGTGGCACAGTTAACTAAGAGAGTGGCACCACTGGATGTCATCTCCCTTCAAACTGTACCGCATTTTCGTCAGATTTACTTATTGCTCCCTGCGAGCAGACTGTAAATATCAACTAAATAAAATATAGAAATTATTGTGTCCAGTGAAACAGCTTACGTGCTGAAACGTCTACAAGACGTTGTTATCTAATGGTTAACGGCTATATCCACGTGAAGTCTCCTCCTAATATTGATTTGGTCGAGAACTCAGAAATAACCGTTGATAATACTTACGCCAAGAAACTAAAGGGTGCAGAAATCACCTTGGATCCTTAGACACACAACCGCCTCCCTTACAGCATTATTCCTTATCATCATCGGAGACATGGGCCGTACATATTGATACTTCCGACTTCTGCCTATCGAAACCTTCAACACCGAACACGATCCTTGCAGCTTATCATGAATCAATAGCCAGGTACTCTGACTTTGGCTCAATATTTACTGACGGGCTAAGTCGCGGTGCGGTGCAGGTTGTCCACAGTACTACGCGATGATATTATCCGGTTTTCTTAGCAGTATTACCTTCTATACTGTCAGCCGAATTACATGCGATTAAACTGGTCGTAACGATTATTTAGAATGAGAATCTACGTAACTACTACCTTATACATACCGGCTCACTCGTTGAATTTAATTCTCTTAGTACGAGGGGTAACCCAAAAATAAGGTCTCCATATTTTTTTAAATAGAAGAAAAACATTTATTTTCAAAACTTTTTACATGGTTGTGAAGCATAACAACACACTATTTTTCAACATAATCGCCATTACGTTCAATGCATTTTTCAAGCCACTGTGGCACTTTTAGTATGCCAGTGTCATAGAAGCTCACCGCCAATTCATTAAGATAGTGTTTGAACTCTTTCACCTCATCATCGTCGTCGCATTGTATTGCACCCATACGTTCTTTCAAATGTATAAACAAATGATAGTCACTGGGTGCCAAGTCCGGACAATAGGAGGGTGGGTGATAATGTCCCATCCAAATTGGTTCAGAAGATCGACAGTTGCACAGGCGACATGAGGGCAAGCATTGTCGTGAAGAATGGACATGCCCTTGCTGAGCATTCCTCTTCTGAATCGCCCGTTTGAGTTTTTTGAGGGTCTCACAATAGGCGTCTGCGTTTATTATGGTCCCAGTAGGCATGAAATCGATCAACAATACACCTTTCCGATCCCAAAACACAGTCGCCATGATCTTGCCGGTAGACTGTGTCTGTTTGAATTTTCGCCGCCTTGGCGAAGTTGGATGCCGCCACTCAAGTGATTGTCGTTTGGATTCAGGTGTGAAGTGGTGAACCCACGTTTCGTCACCTGTGACAATGGAATTCAAAAAGTCGTCTCTTTCGTCTGCATAGTGCTCAAGAAATTCGCGGGCAGCTTCGACGCGTTGCCGTTTGTGGTCTTCTGTGAGCATTCGCGGAACCCACCTTGCGCACACCTTCCGATATTTCAACTTTTCAGTCACAATCCTCTGAATGGTGAATTTCGAAACGTCAGGAGGAAACAAGAGAGCTCGTGGATAGTGATCCTCCGATCTTCACGTACGACTTCGTCAAGTTTCCTGATCGTCTCGTCTGACACTGACGGTCTCCCGCTTCTTTCGTCATCATGAATTTCTGTACGAACAGCTTTAAACTCTCTACACCACTTGCGGACGTTTTTGACACCTTTTGCGTTAAGAAATCGAATGACTTCGCGAAGTCCGCACTTGGCGGGAACAGCGATTGGAAGCTCCATTCGTAACGGCAGCCAAACCAAGACTAATCGACCGAGCGAGCTCTGCGACCGCTTGTTTGAAAGAGGGGAGATGGCCGCACACAGCAGTGCTGCCAACTGCCGCCCAAAATATTTCCCTGCGGCTCTACTCCTTTGGAGACCTTACTTTTGGGTTACCCCTAGTACGTTACATGAAACGAGGAAATGGAAACTTTTTCCTACTGCAAAGGAAACTGAATTTTCTCTCTGCAAACATTGTTTAGCGTGGATATCCAGTCTTTCGGGTATTCCAGGCAATACTTTAGCTGTTAAAACAAAAGTCCGACTCCAAAGTACAGAGGTAAGGCTCTTAGATCAGTAGGCGAATAAACCAGGTTAGACAGGAAAAGAAATGAGGACATCCGTCATGAGTTAGCTATCCGATCAGTGAATGTCGTGGTGAGGGACTATGGACAGAAGTGGTTTGATCACGTAGAACGTATGGACTCATCAAAAATACCACACCTAGGCCTAAGTGCAAAATATAGGAAGAAGTCTGGACGACCGATGAACAGATGGAGAGATCAGTTGTCACGACTGACGACGTTTGAGCCTTGTACTTGCAAAGAAGAAGAAGAGAAAAACAAAGGTCAGGTTACACCGCGCTCACCCATTCCAACCTTTTGGAGACATCCCAACTCACATTACGCCTTTTACGACACTTCTCAATTATAGTCAATCATATCCATTGTTGATTTTAGTTGATTGTCTCCATTTTGCATCAAAGAGACCGTCAACGTACTTCTATAGATTTGCGATAACTTTGAGCGATAATTTCGAATACACCGACTGTCTATTCCTCTTCCTCAAAATAACTAATGACTGGCGTCTTGAACAGGCTCTAACAGGTGACATTCATTGTGTACAACCCAAACCCACACAGCTATACACGGCACGGTAAAAAGATGGCAAGTAATGTAAATGTATATTGGGGTGGACCGGTACAAAAGATTTTACACAACGTGAATTTCGAATGCTGTGGACGGCTGTGCGTGGTAGAACGACTCGGATCTCAGCACGGTGAAGAGGCTACGTCAGAACTGGTTACGGCTAATAAAACAGTAACTCCGCAAGTAAATATTATTTCTATTTCCGCTTTTCTTAAAACTGATCAAATTAAAACATGTTACAATTTGTTTTCTTTTTAGTCCGTACAGAATGGTAAATTCTCTTTTTTTATTTTTTACAAAAAAGTTCTCTTTTACAAGATCTGTAAAAGAAAATCTAACTAAAAACCGACGTTTCGCGTAATAGGTGAATCATATTTTTAATGAAAATGTCGACCATTATGAGGGTTAATACAGTATGGTACTGTTAATTATATAGCTACGGTATCTGCAAAGACGTAAAAACAATTTTTATTTTGGTGAGTTTTTTACAGAGAATTTTAAATCAGTGATTTGTCTCTACATGTATACTGTATACTATAGGCCTACATAGCCGTCAACATATGGTAGCCTACAAACAGAAACACAAACTATACGAGTTGATTTGTATGGCAGCGACGACTGCAACCATTACTCCCTGTATTGACAAGGTAGGTATTGATTCCAGTTGCACACAGCACTGGAGGTGGAGGGGACTGCAACAATGCCACATGCCCAATTACAATACTTAACTATTGTGACGAATCCAGAACTCGACGGCAAACTAACGAGCCACTCCAGGAAATCCGTGAATTCTTGATTTTTAATTTCTGTTTACAACACTACGCGTTATTATTTTAATTTAACGTGGGTGGTGCTTTTTATAAGACATTTTCGAATTTTGTTTCGTACTGACGTATTCCATGTGTATCCACTACAATACTGTACTACAGTATGTGATTCACAAGAAGTTTTACGGCTTGCTAAGGTAAAGCGATAACAGTGAAACTGCGCATGCGTCAACTATTATTCCCAAACCAAATATATTCGTCGGGCAGTAGACGTGAATTGTTCCCGTATCTAAAAGTATTAGGATAATTTTTACATAACCTGTAATGGTTAGCCAGTAGTTTAGTGGGAGGGAGAACGTAGATCACCTATCTTAACAATTTCTTGCTCTAACCTTTTGTGAATAAAGTACACTGATCAGGGGCGGATTAACCATTAGGCTGACTAGGCTGTAGCCTAGGACGCGGCATTTTGGGGGGCGCAAAATTTTAGCTACAAAATAAAAAATTTTACAGGTAAATGTAAAATTGGTAATAAATTACAAGGATAAACATTTGAATTCATTTCGAACACAGGCCCTGTTTGCGAGAAATTATGGTAAAACTGTAAATAAATAATAGAAGTGCTTTCCAAACTGTTTCTCCAGTTACGAGTCATCGGTGTAGCCCTCTTGTTCATTAAAAGTGACTTTCTGCAAGGACTTGATTTCAGTGAGGTGATTTAAACGTTTGATCAATCTAAAGCAAGAAAAAAAAAGAATCTAGCTTGAACTTTACATGAGTCTTAACAAATCCACAAGATATTTAAGTGATTATCTTCTCTGTGTAAATGATGTTAAAAATGTACTCTTAATAAAACAGTTATAATTCTGTAACTACTTAGTTAATTTTTTCCTTTTAAAAGCCATGAAAACTACAAATGGTTTCCCTACAATCTCTGAAAAATAGCCTCAGTTTTCAATTCTTGAGACTATTTCCAAAAACAGTAAGATATTTGAGATATTCCTAACTACGAAATATATTGTAGGGTGTTTAAAGCTTCATTCAGCCCCTTGGAAATAAACGTAAGAGTAGCCTATGGGAGGTGAGGGGCGATAAAATAGAATTAGCCTAGGGCGCCAAGATACCTTAATCCGGTTAATCCGGCCCTGACATTAATTGATCAGTATGTTATTAACAAGAGGTTATATGATATTGCGACAATACAAGCATAGGCTGTACTGTGCATTTATTAAATAAAATACATATTTAGATTAATTTTAGAAATATGTAATAAATAAGCAGGTGTGAGATTGAAAACTGAGTTTATACGCAGGAATCAACATGCACGATCACGCGATTGTCGCTGAGAGTGTGTACACTAGTAAACAGAGTGTATGCGTGAGGCCTGTTCAAGCCTGAAAATTTGCAATCTCACCCCAAATAGATGCTAAGTTATAGTTTTATTTAATTATAAGCAAACCATAAATGGTAGAAAAATTGCAAAGACTTCTAAATATGCATAAAAATAATACACATGTGCAGTGCGAAAACGGTGTGAATAGGACGTTCAGTGCGAAATCTGTGCGATTTTAAGAGCGTAGTAATTACACGAATTATGCGAGTCCGATGGTAATTACACAGAATATGTGTAATTAAATCAGACAATGTTAGAACACCTTGAAATCCGCATTAGACATTGCAACTGGCAGAAATGTGAGAAAATATGAAATTGGACTATAGTGGGGGAACTGACGCCACGAACAATTTCTGACATGCAGAATTCTGTTCCGACAGGTGTGGTTTCTTGATTAATATAAATACGGGCACAGTAGAGCCAATTTTACTCTCAATCAGTCTTCAGAAGCGGCGGGACGCTATGTTCAGTATCGACGCGAATTTAAATAAACTGTAAAGTCGGATGGACGATACTGCGACGATTTTAAATATATCGAAAATCGCACAAATTAAAATTTTTAATTTTAATAAGTAAGAGTATCATACACCCTTACCTATACCCAGATTCCTGAATCAACTTGAAACTTTCCAGTACCAACACGCCAAGAAAGGTATTAAGTAAAGAATAATAATAATAATTACTTTAATTATTAAAAATGCGACTATATAAATAAAGAAATCCCTAAGTCATAATAAAGTAAACATAAAGTATTTACATTCTAATTAATGAATAATTAATAATATATAAAGTACGAACTATTTTCTTAGTGCGTAAATACGCACCAGCTTACTGAGCCCTCGCCCCTAAACTATACGCGCATTCGCCAGTAGAACTTCGTCATGAAAAGATGTGAGTTTGGTGTTGTGTACATACACGTAAGTGTATGGCGTTAAACGTATATCCAACGTGAGATGGTTTTATTTTGAATAATGTAGTGTGTGTAGAGGTAGTGAGAATACATACAGAAAGAAAAAGGTAGCCAACACATCTCTTTTTAAAATATAAAATGTAAGTGTAAGATAGGTAACTACTAGACTTTAGTACTGCAAAGTGAGAACTATAATTAAAACAAAATGTGAACTACAAAAGTCTGGACCAAGGAAAGTGAAACTACAACAGTTGGAACTTCAAGTAAACAACCGATCTTCGAGAGCAGAAATAATCAACCCGATGTAGATTCACCAGGAACAACGTACTCCACCCTTAAAAGACGACAGGAGATGCCCCAAGGATACAACAACAACCTCATATGAAATTCAGGTGATATCAAACCACAACTTTTGTAAATTTCGCCTTAATAAAAGAAGTAACAAAGAACTTTAAAGAACTTTAGCAATGTAAAGAACAAATTATCAGATTTGTAAATTTTGTAATTTTGTAATGAAGTAATAGTAACCGCAATGTATAGATAAATGTAAGATAATAATGTAGAGTATCACCAATATTATTCTTCCAATAATATGGTTGAAGTTTTGATAAATTAATTATTTTGAGAAAGTTGAGACCCGGATCCGTGGTATTAAAACTAACATCTATATGAATAAATTTTGAGATAAAACGAATAATATACTTAAGATCTTTGAAGCAGTAAAAGCAGAATTTACTAAAATAACTTTCTTTAAAATCAAGCATAATATTTGAATAGCAATAAAGAGATGTTTTCGCTAACACCTAGTGAGTGAATAAATTTATGCAAACCTTGTCAATTTCCTATATCATAATTGTTTTGTAATTTGTTGGTAAGTATTTTTACTAACAACGGCAGCTAAGTTTAATTTACTGGTAAAGAATTGAACTAGTTCCCGACTTTTGTGTTGTCTTAACAAGGGAGACGGCACAAAATTGCGCCACTCTGCTATTGTAAAAATAATTTACTTTGCTATAAAAAAATTTAAAAAAAATTAATTAATTGTTTACAGTGTCACATACATAAAATTGCGCCACATAATTATGTTGCTGTGGTTGTGTCATTTTATAATTCGTTAACGATAACTAGGACAAACATAAATTTATTCACTCTGAAATAAACAAAAAATAAATGAGTAAAATTTTAATTATATTATAATAATATTGGTATCGCTAGTTTGCCGTATTAAGCAAGTCATAGCTGGTAAGTATTCAATTCCAAACCAGTCGGTTCATGTTAAATACGTGTTGTGGAATGTAAACTCTCCCCTTTGTAAACACCCATCTCATTCATAACCCCTCCTCCCCATAAGAAAACAAAACCATATTAGACAAGCTCTTTCCTGTTTTGTATTGTCCTGAATTACCACCCTACGCAACTAGACGACACCCCAAAACAGCTGACTCTTTGTGCTGTTGTTAAAGCAATGAACTTTCCGTATATGAAATTTCTCTCTACTAAAATGGTATTATCGTTTTGTTTTGATTAATTATATATGTCAATACTGAGAATTTAATTGTTGTGAGATAAGTTATGTTGATTAATTAAGATAAGATTGCATATGGAAGCTTAATATGAAATAAGATATATATGTGTATGTGTTTAAATGAATTAATGTTAACTATTTTAAACATTGAGAAAACGAATTAAAGTAAGTGACATAAGATTTGTCGTTCGTAATACGTCGTGTATTTAAAGTTGTTATTATCAAAAATGGCTCAATTTGACCCCGATTTGTTGTTGACAGACGAATTAAGCTATGAAGCATTATTGCGTGGTCTTCCCTACTCTAATGTAACTGTCGCGGAACTTCGCAAGACGTTACGTGAAAATAAACCGGACAAACCCTCATTATTAAATCGTTTGAGTGTTTTAGATTTCGAAAGCGAAAAAGAAACGTGTTATCATAAGTATACAGAACTAACGTCGATCGCACAAACCCTGCGTGATGAAAAATCTCCCGCAGTAATTTTACGCACCACCCAAAGAATCGAGCATCTAACCCGCCGTATCACCAATTTGTTGAACTGGCCAGGTGACAAAGATACCCCTCATGATGTGCAAAAATTCGCCGAGGAAGCATTACAACAATTACCCGAGATAATGCGCGAATTACGTCGACGATCCGAATCGTTTAGATTAGACGAAATCGAAGAAGCAATGACGAAATTAAATATTTCACCTACCCAATCCCCGACTCAAGAACAGCCAAACGATACTGCAAAAATTCAGATTCTACAGGAATCAAATATAAATCAATTCAAGGAACGGTTAACTGATAGTCAAGTAAATATTCAACCAGTAAACGTTACGTCACTCCCTAATGAACTAGAAAATATGACCCGTACCTACGATTTACCTTCTCACTTGCGGACTAATCAATCTGCAGAAAAACCTAGAGTGATGAGTCAAATAAATCTAACTCCCGAGCTCTATGGAAAAATAACCCACCCTGTAGAAAGTATTTTGTCTGACATACCAATTACTGATGGGCTGAATATTACAAAGCTCCTTGATTTTATCAAGCACATCTTACAATTAAAGGACCTGCAACAACTAAGAGATAACTAGATTTTGCAAGTAATTTTACCTAAGTGTAGACCTCCATTAAAAGATAGAGTGTTAGAATCTCTAAGGTATAATCACCCGGTAGAAGAACTTCATACCACACTAATAAGACATTTCATTCCCACCGGTATCTACGAAGAATTGAAGCGAAACTTAGTACTTCGTGCACAAGGCACATACGAGAGACTAGCTCATTATATATCTGAGGTAAGAGAATCTGCTTTATTGCTTCAAGTTAAATGGAGTGAACAACAGTTAGTAGACACTATCTTAGTAGGACTATCCCCCGAGGAGCGATCTCGCCTAGCACTCGTGAAGCGACCTACCACTTTTACCGAACTAGAACTATGTTGTATACATTCGTCCGACGTCTGGTATTCTGACCAGAATAGACGCGTTTCTATGTCCCAGAGTCAACACAGAGATTCCTTTCAAACGCGACCAATTGGAAATGATACCCGAAACTACCGCGATAAGCGATTCGTAAGTACGTATAAAACCCAAACCTATCCCCATGTTTCATACTCTAAACCAAAACCCCGACAACCTCCGAGAGACGTCAAAGGTATAGCTCGATTTTTAGGTATGATTAATTATTTTCATAAGTACATACCCCACTTAGTGGATATAGCAGCCCCATTGAATGCCTTAAGAAAGAAGGAACGAAATTCGAGTGGACTACTCAACATCAAGAAGCGTTTGAAACACTTAGAGAAAGCATTATATCCCCACCTGTATTGCAGTTAGCGGATTTCAGTAAACCATTTATCGTACAGACCGATAGTTCAAGTGTAGCATTAGGAGCCGTAATATACCAGGAAATAAATAATACTAGACTCCCGATCAGCTATGCATCCCGTACATTGACCGAGCAAGAAAGGAAGTTCTCAGCCTACGAACTTGAATGTTTAGCCGTAGTATTCGCCTTTGATAAATTCAAACCATTTTTGGAACACAAAGAATTTTTACTAGAAACCGATAATCAAGCTTTATCATGGTTATTGAATCACCCAAAACAGTTAGGTCGTATCGGAAGATGGGTGTTAAGATTAAATTGCTACAAGTTCAAAGTGCAACATATTCGTGGTACTCAAAATGTAGTAGCCGATACTCTATCCCGCATGTTCCAACTACCCAATACAAGATCTGGAGAAGACAATATTGAAACCACTACCGTTAATACACTAATTACTAACTTTCCCCTTGCATTTAAGGATATAGCATATCACCAACAACAAGATCCGAAATTGTGCAAAATAATCGAACAAATAGAAAAAGGAAATAACTCTGACAAATATATCTTGAGTAAAAGAGTACTTTGTTTTAAAAAGGCAAACGGAAAATTACTGAGAATAATCGCCCCGGAAATAATCAAACCCATGTTAATGGAGTACTACCATTCATCGACAATTGGAGCTCATATGGGAATTAGGAAAACTATACATCGTATTCGCAAGGAATACCACTGGGAAAACATGAATAGTGAAATAAAAAAGTTCGTGAAAGAATGCGAAATTTGTGCCCTGAGCAAACCAGCAAGAACCAGTCAAGTCGGAAAATTAATCTCCGAGATACCTACCACTCCCTTCTCGAAAATATACATAGACTATTCTGGACCTTATCCCCGCTCTAAATCCGGAAATACTATGCTGTTAATTTGTGTAGACTCCTTCACTAAATTCGTGTGGATGTATCCTATGCGTCGTGCATTAGCATCTACGACAATTAAAATTCTACAAGAAAGACTATTTAAAGACTATGGTACACCTTTAAGCTTAATATCTGACAATGGACCCCAGTTTAAGTCGAAAGAATTTAACGACATGTGTTTTAAATTACTGTAGGTATAAATCATATTACCGTGACCGAGTACAGACCGCAAGGAAATATAGCAGAAAGATACTTGCGTAACTTAAAATCAGCATTAATATCTTATCATGCTAAAGACCAGACAACCTGGGATCAAAATATTTCGTGGATACAATTTGCATTCAATTCAGCGTATCATGAAGGTCATAAATCAACACCATTTGATTTACTGTACAAGTACAAACCCAACCATCCTTTAACCACAAAGTGGAAAATCAATGAGTTATTACCCCGCGACGTGAATGGGAATAACATACGAAAAATATGGAACGAAGCTCGTGCAAATTTGAGAGCGAATTTACAAAAATCAAGGAAGTATCATGAGCATAATAATAGGCAAATAAAGTATAAAATAGGTGATTTAGTAATGTATAAAACTCATCCTATGAGTACAGCAGTTGATAGGACCACTTCGAAACTATCATATCGATGGTGTGGCCCCTACCAAATTCATAAATTCATCACCCCCGTTACTGTAGCTCTGTATGAACCCAATACAGAAAATTACGTTCGCAGAAGCCATCTGTCTCAAATAAAAAAATGTTTTACGTGTCAAAATACAGAAGAAAGACTACGAGAAAGATAGAAAACCTAGAATACTATCTAAGTATTAAGAATAAAATATGTTGTATACACTTATACCGAAATAGGATAAGATTGTGCAACATCCTATACTATAAGTGAGTATAAACTCAAAACCCCCTCGTACGAATACTAGCGAGGCCTGATCAACCTTAGCTAGTGTCCTGCGAGAAAGATATAATACATGAGAAATCTGATGACGATGATAATGAAGATGAAGAGAGAGAAAATAGAAAAAGAAAAATAATCCTTAGCGCTACAAACTAAAAGTAATTCGATTGTTCTTACAATACGTGATTATTATTAATAACATACTCATGAGTATAACTCCGTAAAACGAGTGACCAATTCAAGAAAAAACCGGTAGTAGATGTAAGAATTAAAATAAGGTAGATTTACGTTTTGTGTATTTTATATAGTAGATGTAGTAGAATTTAGATGTGATGTAAGTGTAAGATAATCAATTGGTGAATAGAAATAATCTGAGAGAGAGAAATTTCAGTATGGAATTTTGTGTCCAAATATAATTGTTTATTGGATTTTCTATTATTATCCAAACCCCCCCGTTTTTCATAGTTAAGTGCAGGAGGATGTGACGATTTTAAATATATCGAAAATCGCACAAATTAAAATTTTTAATTTTAATAAGTAAGAGTATCATACACCCTTACCTATACCCAGATTCCTGAATCAACTTGAAACTTTCCAGTACCAACACGCCAAGAAAGGTATTAAGTAAAGAATAATAATAATAATTACTTTAATTATTAAAAATGCGACTATATAAATAAAGAAATCCCTAAGTCATAATAAAGTAAACATAAAGTATTTACATTCTAATTAATGAATAATTAATAATATATAAAGTACGAACTATTTTCTTAGTGCGTAAATACGCACCAGCTTACTGAGCCCTCGCCCCTAAACTATACGCGCATTCGCCAGTAGAACTTCGTCATGAAAAGATGTGAGTTTGGTGTTGTGTACATACACGTAAGTGTATGGCGTTAAACGTATATCCAACGTGAGATGGTTTTATTTTGAATAATGTAGTGTGTGTAGAGGTAGTGAGAATACATACAGAAAGAAAAAGGTAGCCAACACATCTCTTTTTAAAATATAAAATGTAAGTGTAAGATAGGTAACTACTAGACTTTAGTACTGCAAAGTGAGAACTATAATTAAAACAAAATGTGAACTACAAAAGTCTGGACCAAGGAAAGTGAAACTACAACAGTTGGAACTTCAAGTAAACAACCGATCTTCGAGAGCAGAAATAATCAACCCGATGTAGATTCACCAGGAACAACGTACTCCACCCTTAAAAGACGACAGGAGATGCCCCAAGGATACAACAACAACCTCATATGAAATTCAGGTGATATCAAACCACAACTTTTGTAAATTTCGCCTTAATAAAAGAAGTAACAAAGAACTTTAAAGAACTTTAGCAATGTAAAGAACAAATTATCAGATTTGTAAATTTTGTAATTTTGTAATGAAGTAATAGTAACCGCAATGTATAGATAAATGTAAGATAATAATGTAGAGTATCACCAATATTATTCTTCCAATAATATGGTTGAAGTTTTGATAAATTAATTATTTTGAGAAAGTTGAGACCCGGATCCGTGGTATTAAAACTAACATCTATATGAATAAATTTTGAGATAAAACGAATAATATACTTAAGATCTTTGAAACAGTAAAAGCAGAATTTACTAAAATAACTTTCTTTAAAATCAAGCATAATATTTGAATAGCAATAAAGAGATGTTTTCGCTAACACCTAGTGAGTGAATAAATTTATGCAAACCTTGTCAATTTCCTATATCATAATTGTTTTGTAATTTGTTGGTAAGTATTTTTACTAACAACGGCAGCTAGTTTAATTTACTGGTAAAGAATTGAACTAGTTCCCGACTTTTGTGTTGTCTTAACAAGGGAGACGGCACAATACGTTCATCCAAGTATCAAACAGTAACTCTTAGTTTGATTTTAAATACGATTATCGAACATACTCTACAACCACAAATGTTCAGCACTCAAGACAACCGACGAGGTCACATCAGGCAGAGGAACACTATGCAGAGCAATAGAGGCGTCTGCTAGGACAACAGCAGTTGGTGCAGAGCAACATATCACTCTACACTACAGCAACCAGATGGGACCATGAGGGACGAGTAACTGGAGGACGACAAGTGGAACCGGAGAACGTGCAGGGAACTCATTAGAAGAGGACCTCTGGATCAACGGAGGACATGGGTACGATCTACAGAATCGAGGTGACGAATAACCAATTTATAATTTGTAAATGAGAGAATAAAGACATTGAAAAGACACTTTAAAATTTAAAAATAAATAAAAAGTATGTAAAATGTAGATAGAGATAAGAGAATATAATTTAAATTCAATAAGAATTTTCTTTGATGATGAACAATTAATTTATAAAGTTAATTTAAATCTTTGCTTGGATGATTAACAATTAATTTAGTAAATGTAAATTTTTATTTAAAGCCTGTAAAGTAATTAATGAGTAATATTACACGCAATGCATAAAGTAACGTAGTTGGAAGTTATATAAAAAGAATAACAATTCTCTTAGTTAATTTAAATTTATATAAATCAGTAAGATGTATGCAATGCATAAAGTAATGTAATAAAAAAATATATAAAGAAAATAAAATAAAACTGCAATAAAGCACACAGTCAGATTGAGCGGTCGAGAAATTTAGATTAACAAATAAATGTTTAGCATATACTTTTGTTAATATAGGATATAAGATTTATTTTATGATGAATGTACTGCAACAAAGAAACGTTTAAACAAACAATAATGAATATTTTATGGAGAAGTAAATGCGATTTTAAACACACTTGTGATTTTTTTTTAATAAATTAATGAAAACATGTTACAATTCAATCAATGACTACTCTTATTACTATTACACCCAAACTCCATTTATAAATACACGTTATCAGTAATGTTGTATGAGCTATACCACTACACAATTTAAAATACATTTAAATTGGCAATTTGTATTGTTATAATATGGACAGTGGAGTCGGCAATTTACTGTCTCTCTCTTCATACCACTAACTAGTTAACCTCCAAACATCACTTATTCTAATATTCCTAACAACTAAGAACAATACATGTTTTCACTGTTCGACGAATAATTTATACCGTGGCTGGAGAAGGAGGGCGGCTGAAGGATTAGCAGACCATTTGCCAATGCACTCACAGGCACAGGTCGCAAAGAATAGCTTGGACTTGGCGCCAAGACCCAGTCAGTGAATCACCAAGTGAAGGTGAGGTGGGGCCTACGCTGGTAGTTCAGCCGCCTTCGCCAACCGGCCAAACTACAGTTTACAAGAAACAGTTGCGCACGCGCTATAGTGTACTGTTGTAACTTTCCCATAGCGAGCTATAGGCCTATATCAAGCACGGCCTATATCGGTAGGCCTATACCGAGCTTGTGAATCAATGCATACTACACGTTTCCATCATCCCCTACATACGCCGTCTGTTGCTTCTAACTTATTGCCAAGGTCATCATCATCGTCACTTATTAAAACAGCATTTAAAGTTTGTTCACCCTTAGACTGAAGCCTGATGTAAACAAAACAATGTGCTTGTACTCCACCACTAGAAAAAAAAGTAGTTCCTAATTGATTAAAAATATATCAAAAGTTTTTTTTAATACAACTAAAAATAAGGTAAACGATTTTATAATTCTTCGAGTCTATTAATAAAGTTTTAACTCTGTACTGTACATGCCTCTGTGTTGTATCACTCCGCTTTGTTTACATCAGGGTCCACTCTAAGAGCGAACAAACTTTAGTTTATTTCACCTTCGCATTTGTTTGGTAACGAATTCTTTCCAGGTAAACCAATTCTTCCTTTTCTACTCACTGGTAGTTTACCAATATTTCTGGTTGTATTTCCTCCATTTGTGTTATATTCTTTTCATTTGGTTTTTCGTTAATGTCCAACGATTACACTCATAAAGCGGAATGGCTACAGCCATTACTTTACAAAGTTTAAGCAGTGTATCCGCTCTCATATTTCTAAATACTCCTTTGATCGCTCTAAATAGGTACAAGCATAGGTATGTGCAATTTTGTATCTAAAACGTGTTTTAGCAATTTCTCGACATACTGTTTCGAGAAGGGGCATCTTATACAAGGCTCATCTCAAAAGTAAGTTTCCCTGATTTAGGAAAAATAAAACCACATGTAAAAATTAAAAAGAAAACTATACTTTTATTCAAAAACATGTACTTATTTTTCAATATAATCTTCAGCCTTGTCAATACACTTTCTATAGCCTAAAAACGGTTTTTCAGTTCCTTCTTTGAACCGCTGGGTGGCCAGATTTCAGAGCCAGGTGTCAACCGCCTGTTTCACTCCGTATCCATTTCGAAAAGTTATTGTCCTCCCAGGTGTTCTTTGAGATGGGGGAACTGATGGAAATTATTCGGATCCAAATCGGGTGAATATTGAGGGATGGTCGAAAATCTCGCTTCGAAAGGACTCCAACAAAATGAGGACTCCAGTCTCGCTTCTGCGTGACTCGCGAGGAATGAGGTCGTGCCTTGTGGAGCGGAAGAAACCTTTCCTTCAACAAACCTTTCCTTTGAACGATGTACCTGCGGAGCATGTGAATGCTCGTGCACTCAGGTCCGTACTCAGAAACTAAGTGACGATGAATTTCAGCCGGTGATTCATTTTTTGTAGCAAAAAACTGAATCGGACACGCTTGTAAATGGAAGTGCATGATTTTAAATTCCGTGTTATTGTTACATTGCTACGGAACGGGTGAGGTTTTGGCACTGCTGCCCCTACGCACAAATAAAAGTTCACCAACCTTCGTCAGCCTGCTTGCGTCAATTCCTTTTCAAAGAAAAAATAGAGAAACTTACTTTTGAGATGACCCTCGTACATTAAATAGCCTGCAGTTTATTAAGGCAACGTAACGACAAATATTGTTTACAAACGAGCGCTCTAACGTACGACTGATTATTACCAGCACATCACATTTACGAACACATTTCTCACAACAGCTCAGTCGACACGTTGATAAAACACAAGCTGTTGTTTACCTTACCGACGCATTTACACTCAGAGTGAAAGGAACAGATTACCGTCAGGTTGTAATCGTTTTCCAAGAGTCCAACAACGCAGCTGCATTAATGTTTATGCAACGGACGAATAGCCTCAATCCGGTAAAGCTTACTGCAGGTCACACGTTTGTAATTACCGGCAATAATAACACCTGTGAATGCGACCGACACGCGGTAATTCAAAACATGTATCATCCGTTAGAAACCACTCTTTGTTACAGCCAAAGGGTTACTTCGGACCACGTGTAGCTGCTGGGTCACAGTAGGCGGAGTGTGCTGTTAGAGAGTCGGTAAGTGCGGATTTAAGGGGAGAGTGACCTTCAACAGAATATTTCTTTGACGGCGCGTAATAACTATACTCTACGTATAGCTACCGGACACCCAACTGGTTGTTACGAGGCAGGACGATGTAAATTGAACACTCGGGTCTCGATGCGCAGTAGACAAACACCTCGTTGCGAGGCTGACAAAAAGTTTCATTCACTTCACACATGCGCAGAACAGTTTGTGCAGTGTTTCATAGCGTGAAGATCGGCTGCAACAAGACTGGCAAAAACAACGGAAGCTTGTGTGTGACACAGAGGGAAATAATATGGAAGTGAGCCAGTGAAAGTCGTAGCGTTGTCTCTCCTCTCTTCTCTCTAGATAACTTAGTTATACTTGAAAGTGGGGGTAATTCATGCATTGGGTCGGCGCAGATGACTGTTCAGTTCAGGAAAGACTGGCGGGCCTATACTACTTGTGTTCTAACTTCGAGTGGCTGTACAGCGATTGCTAACAATTTAGGCTGTACACCACCTTCTGTTGAAAACATAACTTTATATTACTTATGAGCGGCGAGACCTATCCGTGTACGCGAGCCCTGGTATAGGCCCGCCAGTCTTTCCTGAACAGCAATCTGCGCCGACCCAATGCATGAATTACCCCCACTTTCAAGTATGGCTAAGTTATCTAGAGAGAAGAGAGGGGAGACGTCGCTACAACGTTCACTATCTCACTTCCGTATTATTTCCCTCTCTGTCACACACATGTTGTTCTCGCCAGTCTTGTTGCAGCCGATGTTCACGCTATGAAACACTGTACAAGACTGTTGTGCGCATGTGGGAAATAAATGAAAATTTTGTTAGCCTCGCAACGAGGTGTTTGTCTACTACGCATCGAGACTTGAGTGTTTAATTTACATCGTCCTGCCTCTAGAAACCTGACGATAGAAATTGAACACAAAGCTCGAGATGCGCAGTGGACAAACACCTCGTTTCGAGACTAACAAAATTTTCAGTCATTTCGCACATGCGCACAGCGGTCTTGCGCAGAATTTCATGTGTGAACATCGGCTGGAACAAGGGTGACGCGAACAGTGGAAGCATGTGTGTCACAGAGAGGAAATTAGTGAGTAAAGTAAGGCAGTGAACTGTTATCGCGTTAACTGCTCTCACTCCTCTCTGGACAAAGTAAGTGGGGGTAATTCATTCGCTGAGGCTGCGCGGCTCAGCTAACAAGTAAGGCTATCACATTTCTGTGAAGCTGAAGGCGGGACGATACGCGGGGAGATACTTTGTGGTCTTCTTAAGTAGGCGAATCAGTGGCTAACGTTTAAGTTTGTGATAACACTTACGTAAGTTCAGTGTTTCGTTTACGTATAGTATTTTTGTGTAAAAACAACACTGCAAAGTGAAAGATGATCTGAGTGACCGAAAAGAAATAATAAGGATGAAACGGTGACATTTTCGGCTGTGATCAGTACAAAAATGCAGGCAGCAATGATGAACACATTTACCACGTTACAGGAGTACGCCTCAGTTACGCATCCGTTTGGACGCGGAATTGACTGTTTGTTGGTCTTATCGTCAGTCGCTGGAAAAAGGTGCAGTAGGCCTATTCCACCTCAACCATTAGTCCATTCGCTTGCTGCACGACGGTGGATACAGTTGTGTTATGTTTAGCATATAAAGTGTTTAAGGAAAAAATGCGTAGGAGATGGGTTGGTTCACCTTATAGACAGCGTTAGACGTAGAAGGAGTGTTTCATAATTTGTTTGGAATATTGAGAGTCAATGACGACTATAAGTTTTTTAATAATTGTAGAATGTCACAGAAATCATTTTTACGGCTTCACAGAATTCAGGAGAACAGCGGAGACAAACAACACAGTGATGCAGGAATTCACGTTTGTAACTAAGGGAATGTTAGCAGGTAATACGAACGTGGTCACTACAGAGCGAGCGGATGTCAGACTGGCAATACTGTCTCCGTCGTCCAGTTGCAAAAACAGGTCGTATACCCTTAGATCGTCGATGGAAAGTTGTCGTTGCATTAGAAAACGGATGTTAAATTATCGTCGGCAGATGTTTAAATTATGGTACAAACCATGTCCATAAACGAGGCCTGAACATAATGTTTGTAGAAAAGACGTATTGTGTGAGGTACCGTCAGTTCGTGCTTCAGGATCACGGTCCATTCGAGTTCCGTTAAATGACGCAATGTTACCGCGTACACGTACTGCTTTACACTGGGCTCCAAGTCCCTGAGAGGAATGTGACCAGACAGAGCGTAGACACGCAGTTATGATAAACAATCAGCGATTACTGAGAAATTCCGATTCACATTACGTTATCAAAACTCGCTCAATTCTCACTTCCTCTCATTGAGCTTTAAACCAAAAAAAAACTGTGACGCTGTGTTGTACAAGAATTGGCATTCTAAAATATTATTTTTCGACTATCACTTTTCTTTTACTTCTACATTTCTTCCACTTGAATCCCACACTTTTAAACACTTGCGTTAATGATTTAGCGCCCCATGGGAAATGGATCCTTTCTTTCACTATAGGTACGAGTTTTTTAACAGTGAACACGTTTTGTTTTTTATAAAAATCTTGAACAATATTTCTTACTACACACTCATCGAAATCATCAAGAAAAGGTTTCCTTTTATCACGTGTTTTACGTGTTTTCCCTGGTGTAGAGAGTTTTCCTTCTGGACTCCATTTTCTTTGCTTTCCCAAGCATGTAACGATTTATTACAGTAATACGCAGCTCGTTTTGTTGCTTGATTCAGTGGGTATGTCAATGAGTTTCGTTGCTTATCTTCATTACATTTTTCAATGATATTAATAACTGTTTCACGACCTTCACTGTGAACAACGAAAATTCTTGTTCTTACTTTCGATGATCCTTGAAGAGACATTGTGAACAGACAGCTACACAAAACAAATAACAGGATAATTCAGTCACTAACGGAAAGTTACTAAAAGTACACTAATCCTAAACGACAGTTCACAAATTCGTATTTTTACTATAACACTACTACTAAGTTGGAAACACAATAGCAATAACACGTAGTCTTTGAAGCACTTAATACCGCAACGGTAAAAAACAGACAGGAATAATATTACAAACTGTAATGTCTGCCTTTGTGAGGGATGGCAGTTTGCACTGTGAACAGGGTCATGCAGTTGTAATGAATCTGACAAACAAACGATATCAACACACACACACACACACTCTCACGCATACTTTATCCCCTCCATCAGAGATACAGAGTTCAGTCTCATGCAGTATGTTAATCTCTGCGTCTACGTTTTTCACGTACTGTAGAAAGATGATATTGAAATGAATTTACAAAAATACGATAACAACCAAAAAATACAATTCAGGGACGTATGCAAAAAATTATTTGATTCTGTTTGAATTTGCGGCTGTTATCGTTTGCCATAGAAAATACGCTTGATAAAAAAACGTTGCAGGTAAACTACCCCTTCCCCTTAACCGATCTTCACCAAAAACAAAAGGTCTTGAGTACTCTACAAATCAGGACTGTATGCAAAACATTATTTGATTCTGTTTGAATTTGCGGCTGTTATCGTTTGCCATAGAAAATACCCTTGTTAAAAAAACGTTGCAGGTAAACTACCCCTTTCCCTCAACCGATCTTCACCAAAAACAATAGGTCTTGAGAAATCTACAATTCAGGGCTGTATGCGAAACATTATTTGATTCTGTTTGAATTTGCGGCTGTTATCGTTTGCCATAGAAAATACCCTTGTTAAAAAAACGTTGTAGGTAAACTACCCCTTTCCCTTAACCGATCTTCACCAAAAACAAAAGGTCTTGAGAACTCTACAATTTAGGGCTGTATGCGAAACATTATTTGATTCTGTTTGAATTTGCGGCTGTTATCGTTTGCCATAGGAAATACCCTTGTTAAAACATAAAACGTTACAGGTAAACTACCCCTTTCCCTTAACCGATCTTCACCAAAAACAATAGGTCTTGAGAACTCTACAATTCAGGGCTGTATGCGAAACATTATTTGATTCTGTTTGAATTTGCGGCTGTTATCGTTTGCCAAACAAACAAAATTACCCTTGCTAAAAAAAAACCGTTGCAGGTAAACTACCCCTTTCCCTCAACCGATCTTCACCAAAAACAATAGGTCGCGAGAACTCTGCAAAACCGGGCTGTATGCAAAAAATTATTTGATTCTGTTTGAATTTGCGGCAGTTATCGTTTGCCATAGAAAAAAAATCTACAGACACACAGACAGACAGACAGACACACAGACACTTTTCGGAAAACGACTTTTTTTCATGTTTTGAGTGTAGTACAATCAGAATCTGCAATAATCTCGAACACGATTTTTTTTGCCATCACCATACTTCCATTCCTTAAGGAATATGGAAGTAACAACGTTGGGTAATTTTGAAGTGTTTCATGTACAGTATGCAGCTGTGTCTAAACTCCCCTTTATAAGTTCGATCACCATTTATAGGGTATAGGCTAACCACCACTTTCTCGACCGTTTCTATTTACGACGTCGTCTTCTAACAACCTACAACGAAACAATCGCTTTTGATGTTATGCTCAATTCTGTAATTACTTTTTAAAATACGTAAATCAGTTTACAATCAAGAAATATTGAAACATACAGTCTGTAGGCCTACCTAAACTTTCAATAAAGGAAACTACGTTAAATATAAATTAGCCAGCGAGTGCGAAACCTACGTCATTTAACGCATAGATAATTACGTTATTTAACCTATAGTCTAGCCGGGGTGAACGGAAGCTGGTTACAAAACGTCCGTGTAACCGTAGCATTAAGCCACACAAGAGCGTGTTTAAACATTCGTTGATACGCTTGATTATTTACAGCCTTTGATTTGATATAGAGCCGCGTTTTGTTGCTAAACCTACATTAATGAAATATATTATCTTATGCTGTAGTTACACTGTTATTACTATTTTCTAAATTGTATGTTACATACAACACAATTATACTTTATTAAATGTGCGTTGATAGCCTCAATTTCATTATGTGCCTATCTTATTTTGGATCTCATACGAATTTATGGACTGCACAGTTATAAACGTATACGCTCTAACTATACGAGTGTTGATTACACTGGTAAACAACAACATTCATTAATTTTATTATACTGTATCATCATTAGCATCCAGTCATCGGCTAAACAAAGAGGCCTGTTCTGACGTCCATTGCTTTCTTACCCAGCTTACAAATATTCTGCCTTCTGCGCGGTAGGCCATGTGCTTTGGAATTCCACAGTTCTTCATTCGCTTCAAACGGGCGCACCGTCCTTGTCTGTATTTACTTGTAGTAGATAATAGCGGTATTATTACTTTCCATTCACTGCGAATATCTGCATTTCTAACGTGACTTCTCTACTAAAGCCTTTTACAGCTTACTTTATTTTTTATTTTGTTCTTTCTTGCCAATAATTCCTCACAGTGGCACTACCATTGTTTTATGAAGCTTCAATCTTGTATGTCTGCGCTATTCTTCTTTAAATTTCTTTGTACTGTACCATATATCTATCGAAGTCTCCTTTACTGTGTACGCTACTGTTGCAACTGTCAATTTATAAATACTTTAACTGACGAGAAAATCTGAAAACGTAACAAAGAATTAAAAAGAGTACCTGCAATATCACCCTGGTACAAAATGGACGGCTGAAGCGCAGTGTTGGCTAGACTGTTTTTCTTATATAACAAACAACTCGCATAGACAGCCTACGCTGTGTGACAAGATGGCTATGCTGGCAAATGCCCAGGGCCTCACAAGATAAAGGGACTTCACCTTCTTTGTATTTTAATGAAGAAAGTTGTGTTAGTGGTTATAATCACAAATAGAATTATCACTGTTGCACACCACTATAGAAAAATTATTCCGATTAGCGCTTTCAAGCTTCTCAGCTCATCGTCAGATCGGAATTGACAAGAAGAGTTTAAAACCAACCCCTCACACCCCACCCCCTGGCCCCACACAACAAGCTATAATTCAAATGTCCCTTCCCAACCTCCGAGCCCTATAATTCAAATGTCCCTTCCCAACCTCCGAGCCCTGTCACCCCCGTCTGTACAGTTACATATTTTTTTCTAGCACATTCCTTGTGTTTATGTGTTGTGTGTGTGTGTACATTCTTTTTAAAACCTACTGTTGTACCATCTTTCTCATTCACACTTGTGGGCGCGGTCACTCACAAAATGAGCTCTATAACAAAATGAATTGATTTGGGAGGTCTACAACAAAATGAAACAAAAGATTAGGAGTTAAAAACGACTATATGGATGGTTTTGAAATAAGGGTGTGTGGGGCCAGGGGTGGGGGGTGTGAGGGGTTGGTTTTAATCTCGTCTTGTCAATTCCGACCTGACGATGAGCTGAGAAGCTTGAAAGCGCTAATCTATAGTGGTGTGCAACAGTGATAATTCTGTTCTTTGTATTTTATCTTAAATCTTAAATATTCATTTATTTTGTAAGACAGTTATCAGTACACTGACAAATAGTTTCTCTTTAACTTCCAATCTCCAACAGAATCGGTGAGATGAAGAAGATAATTATAGGGAATGCCCATTGTGCTAGAATACAGGACATTACACTGCTAATGTACGAAGAACTTTGCAAACATCGGCGGTGTATTTCGGAACAGCTGGAGACAACGTCTCCGAGTTTAGAAACAATATCCTTTTTCAATTCACCGATTCAATTACAAACGTGTTCAAGAGAGCTGACTTCAGTGGGAGTACTTGGAAAATGTTGTTATCCCGTCGCTAGGTTAGCGCTTCATCCCTGATCCACCTTTGGCTAAGTCAGTAGTTTCAAATAGATTCATAATGGTATTACGCATTTCAAACAGAAATTATTCGGAGATTATAAAAGATGTAAACATGATAATTTGTAGAACTCGAAGGGGAACGCTACTAGGGGCCCATAAGCTTTTAGTTATGCCACTGCTGCGTGACACTCCTTATTTGCTTCAATGGAACAAAAAGAGAGCCTTACTATTAATATGTCCATCGACAAGTTCGAAGCACTGAACCAGCAAGACTGTACCGATCCCACACTATTAATATTAATCATTCCATCGTTTCCTGGGTCAATGGAAACATCATTTTGCTTTTAGCCACTATATGATGATATGATTATTACTGGTGGACGATTCAGTCAGTGGTCACGTGTGGTTCCGAGACAAGCGAAAGATCGGATGTCCCGCTTCAACTAATTTGATGAGTGCAGAGTGAAAGCTTGGGAGAGGAAAGGTTTGAAGGCGAACTTTGGAACGGTTAATGAGAACAGAGAATTAGAACAATACAGAACTCGACGGTCTGACCCTCCTCGGTGGAGACTGAGGTATGTGGAAAGTGTACACGGGAACGTGAGAGACGGAGAAGTAGAATAGTCAAGAATGCGTTTCCTGAGTGATGCGGAGGAGGACGGGAGAGGCTGTAGACCACGGACTGTGGAGTAAGTTGAGAGAAGTCTGCTATCCAGCCTATTTACATGCTCCATCCAAATTACAAGTACGCTTACATAATATCTAAAATACACGTCATTTATGATTACAGTTCCAGAATTTCTACGGTCTTCGAAAGTCTTCGCTGTTGATGGTTTCTGCTTTAGGATATTTAAGTAATACCTGATGTTTACCATTTTATTACCTAACCCCTCGTCTAATCGTAATGATACAAAGTTATACTATTAATTAAAACGGGCTTATTTATCTCTTAGGATTTGTTAACGCGGATTTTCTGTGTATGTAATTACAGGATTACAGGAGCACAATGATTTAGTGAACTTATCAGTGGCTGTCAGTGATAAGTAGGTTAACGAAAACATATATGTAGATATTACGACTCAGTTACCTTCACTACGATAAACAAAGACTCGTTATTCACAGTACGATTTCAATGCTATCAATTATCTGTCAGTGATTTCTTTTTGAAGTTATGTACATTAAAACATGTTAAACAGTATCACATTAATTGGCTACGAATTTCTGTTCCAATTATACCGCGATATAACAGTACGTAGGCCTACAAAGGTTAAAAAACACAAGCATGTGAAAGAAAACGACCACATGTTCAAAGGAAACGACCCACTTCGGAAGTTACAAAGTGGTTACTGAACAAGATTCAGTTCACGTAGGGAAACAAGCTTCTCTGCTGTGCCTCTGGGGCAAGCTTCTGCCGGATGAGCCTTTTGCACCTGACTTTGGAACTACCTTTTAGAAGAGAAACCAGGAAAAAGTGAAACTCCTTATTTTCCGTCCACTGGTGACGTCTCGGGAGGCATGGAATCCTGCGCCTTTAAGAGAGTAACGCACTTTGACGCTATGTAAAACCACTTTTATGTTGATACAAGAAATACCAGTATCCAGCTAGCACCTTGTGGAGGTGACGTTTCCTACCCAAATCCCCACCTTACAAGTCTGAGGTACAGACCCTAGCAGCGTCTGCTAAACAGACTTCTGACATGCTATCAATTCAAGACTATTCAGCCTGGTCCCAGACCCGACGTCACGTAGCCAAAATCTGGACGGACACTTTGTGCTTATGCGGTCGACGGTAGATAAGACTCCTCGCATTCTCCGTGCACAGGAAGGCAATGTGCGCCATACTCTGTACTTTGGAAAGACAAAGGACTATGGGCAATTGACCATGTGGTTATCCGTCCTCGTAAGCTCCCGGGGTTACCTGCCACGCAGCGTAATCTCCTTCCACGGATGCCAGCCTATCGACAGGAGGTGAGTGGACAGATTGTGTTTTACTAGTGTTGCAACTATTCTATGTAACTAAATGTTATTGGGCGGGGTGGAGCGCTCACACAACTTCTTATCATGAACTAGGCAAACCTTCGTCCTGTGTGTATGTATACTTTGTTCCGATAATCAGCTGCGATTTAGGCGAAGGCCTGTTTAAATCGGACTAAACGTTCTATCGTAGACATTCTTTTCTGTTTCTCCTCCTAGGAAGTAGAACTACCATAAAGTAATTCAAACACTTTTTGCTACAGTCTATTTCTTGATGCATATATAGTACAACAACCAATGGAATATACAAAATTGAATGCCAAGATTGCAATAGACGTTACATAGGACAAACAAAAAACAACTGAGAAACGTTATTTTGAACATTTAAACGCATACAAAAACAAAACAGAAAATAAATCAAATTTGGCCACACATGAAATAAACACAGGACATGAATTGCCACGCATAACCAACATGAGATTGATAAAACACATACCACAAAAGGCACAACAATGAACATATGGGAAAATTTACAAACATACAAACAAAAAACAAACTAATACCTGAACAAATACAAGTAAACACAAAACACAACACAATATTCAAAATATTCAACATTCAACACGCCCAATAAATAAATATATACACCACACCCACACACAATAATACCAATTTAAAATACCAAAAACCTACAGGAACCCATAGCAACGACCAACCAGAGCACAACTATGCAACTAGATCCAAAACTATGATGGCTGAGGATGGGAACAATAACCATCAGGGAGAAACATCTTCAGGTAAAGAAATTATAAATATTAAGTAAATCATATAATAATTGTAAGTAACTTAAAATATACCACCCACTTGAAGCGTCTGTTAACATGACCAAAATGTTGATACAAGTAATAATACGAATGATAATGCATTATTATTCTAAAATATAGATTTACCGGAATATATTACTCGACACTTTCATGGTTAAAAAAAAATTAATTATAAAAATAGAATAAACATTACATAATAATTACACTTCCAAATAATCAAAGTTTCTTATAAGCAATTGTCTGCATCCTCCTGAGGGCAACGACTCTGCATTAAGAATTGAATACTTTATCGGAATGACCCAGTAATGACTCCGAGTCACGAGTATCGTGCCCGTGATCCGAACCGTCTTATTGGGTGTAATAACCTGCGAATTTTGTCTGTCGTCACCTTATGCATTATACAAAAAGATAATTTTGTTAACACTTATACAGAATTAACAATTCGTTAAACGAATTATTTGGTTATAAACAATTCACGATGCTTCTGTTTCTACAATTACGACAGTACACATTTGAAATAAATAATTAAGATGTGCATCAGAGTAAAGTATAGAGTTATAATAAAGGACATAATCGCCTAGATTATAAAGCACTCGTGAACAAGCTTGCTCTTGCAATTTAATATTTTACTAGAGAAAAATAATAGCCATATGCTGTTTACACAAATGTTATAGTGTGTCAACATAGTTTAGTTTTGTAGCATGTCAACAGGGCCGCCGAGAGAAATTTGGGGGCCCGGGGCAAATTTTGAGTTGGGGGCCCACACCAGCTATCATTTCCCACCCCAACGGCCTAACCAAGCTTTGCCACTCTTCCACATTCTACATTCTTTAACATTTTAGCACTATAGCCTGTAGCAGGCCTATCCTCCCAAACGATTCCCTAATTGATACTACTTGTCCCTTGTCCCATCAACTATTTCAGGGCAAATTAAAACATTTAAAAAATTAAAGTAAGTTTTATTAATACATACAGAGGTAATTTTTACTTTTATACATAAAGAATAATTCTTAGTTTCAAGCTCTTTTTAATATTTTTTTCAAAGAAGCTGCTTTTAACTTACATCTTTCAGTTTAGCAATGCAATTTTAAATGTTTTAGGGGAAAAAACCAAATGCTGAATATCAAGCTTAGACAGCGCAAAAACCCAACATTGCACAGTAGTGAAAATTAAAAACTTTTTTTCTAGCCTTCATTGCAGCGAAATCATTTACTACATTTTCAAAAGACAGTCTGTCAGCGATTTCGTGTTAAATACTTAACATTAACAAGTGATTTAGTCTGTCCTCATTTGTGTTGTATGAAAACGGTTCTTAAACAACGTAAGTTTACTAAAAGCTCTCTCGCCAGATGCAACAGACACTGGTGCCACTATCAGCAAACGAAGAGCCGTGCAGATTTGAGGAAAGATGGACTCCAATCCCTTTTTGAAAATCATGTTCAAAAGTTCTAGAGCTGAAGAAATATGACCTTTTGTCTGGCCGTAATTTGAAGATCGAGCAGTGGGTAAGGTGGGAGAAGCAGGCCGGGCACTACGGTTGGCTAAGTGGGGGTGTTGTAATCTCTAAGCTGAGAACATTACCTCGTCTCACTAGTCCCTCACCCCTCCCGGCAATTAGCGCGTCTCTTGATCTCTTAATGTATTCACGCATTCCTCGCGTGGCTTCCACTAGAGAAATTTGTTTGCGCTCTTCGAGAACACTTCGTTGTTATCGTTATTACATTTATTATTTACTTCGTTGTTATCGTTTAAAATTTATTATTACTTCGTTGTTATCGTTATTAAATTTATTATTTACTTCGTTGTTATCGTTATTAAATTTATTATTTACTTCGTTGTCAGCAAATTTTAAACAGCGAACTGTTATTTTTGTGCGTTTTCAAAACATGGAACAACAAAATATTACGTCAACACCTACTACTAGCTTCAGAACTCCGAAAACAAACCGGAAGGTAATTCGCAGTAGGGAGCGCACCGTTGTCAGGAACATAATAGAAGCATGTGTACAGGAGGCTAGTTCAGGAACTCTGCTGGGACCTATTATTTGCCCTAACAAGAGAGCAGCCCTTTATACGAAAAAAGGGATAGCAACTATTGGACGAGTTAGGAAAGAAATGAAAGATTCTCCAAGAGGGGATCTAAAGTCACCACAGAAACCACGAACAAGGGTGCCTGTTGTGATTGACAACTTTGACAGAAGTGTAATTCGCCAAACAATAGAGCACTTTTATTTACAATTACAAATTGTGCCTTCCGTCAGGAAACTGCTGGCTACACTGAAAGAGAGAATTAATTTCCCATACGCCAAAACAAAGCTTAGACAAGTATTACACGATATGGGGTTTAAGTGGAAACGGACCTGCAGTAAAAGAAAAGTGCTAGTAGAACGCAATGACATCATTGATTGGCGGTGCAGTTATCTGATTAAAATGAGGAGGTATCGAGAAGAACAACAACAGATTTTCTTCCTCGATGAAACTTGGGCAGACTCAAATATCACGTTCCGGAAATGCTGGCAAGGGCCAGGTGTAACGGGCGTCGCCGAAAACATTAGTGGAACCAGTAGATTTATTATTGTCCACATTGGTTCCAAAGATGGTTTTTTGCCTGGAGCGGAATTGATTTTTAAGGCTGGGAATACTAAGGGAGACTACCACGGCCAAATGAATTCCGAAAATTTTTCAAAATGGGTGAATGAGAAAGTGATTCCTGGTCTTCCTCCTCAAGTGTTGTAATTATGGACAACACTGTGTAGAACACAACAAGATCGTCGACTAAAACGCAGATGGTTACTTGGTTACATCAGAATGGAATTGTAGCCGATGAAACCTTCAAGAAAACTACGCTGTACGAGCTAATAAAAGCGAAGAAACGGCCGGAAAAGGTTTTCAAAATAGATATGGTGTTCGAGGCCCACGGTCACACTGTCGTGCGTCTTCCACCGTACAACTGCGACCTCAACCCGATGGAACTAGCTTGGGCGAAGTTGAAGCGACACATCCGCTCCAAAAATGTTACAGGAGAGTTGACCATGACGAAACTGAAGGAGCTAATTGATGAAGGTAAGTTGAACAAAATCATATTACCATGTACTTTAGAAGCAAATATAGTGGAACTTGTTCATAACGAACGCGTAAATTTCTTCCTTGTAATCGATATTCGTTTTCCCCGCGAAATACGGAAAATTTTCCCATAAATAGATAGGGTTCATATTGACAAAAGATAATTTAAAAAAAAAGATGTATGAATTACAAAATTTAATTTCAAAAAATAAATTAACTAAGGAAATGCATAAACTAGAAAATTTAGTCATGTAAATTAACATTCTTGTTTAGTAGGCTATACACTAAAATAATTAAGTTACCTGTAATTCACTACAGTTCACTGTAGTGCACAGAAGCTCGAGTAAATTTAAATCTAATGTTATAATTCAAATGCCGATAAACAGTATTTCTTAGACTAAGTCGATCGTGTTTTCATATAGCAAACATTACGTTTAAGTCCACTTTATGTACTTGTGTATTTAGTTTTAATGTGCTAAATACATCAATTTATTATTGGATAAATAATAAAAAATTAGTTTTCGTACATAATATAATTTGATATTTCTTTAACTTTCAACACCGCTTGTTCTCACATTTTTAATCACGTTACCATACTTTTAATCGTATTTTTGTTGTTGAATACAAAAATTATTTATGTGGGATAAATTTACAGGGAAAGTTACTAATACACACTTGAACACTTGAAACTACGGCTTTTGTAGAAATCAGTTTGCTGACGCTGAGTAGGAACTGCGCTCTTACTAGCGTAGGCAAACCAAACGGGTAGTACACGTATTTTACCCGACATTGCTTACAAGCGGCCGCGTGGTGGGGGAGAGCTGATTCAATCATCCGGTCGCGGGCAGACAGTACACATAGCTTTGACTCTTTAAAAACTTCGTAAAAAAGAGAAAGCTCAGCACTCAGTTCATCTTTTTTCAAGTCTGAAGGATAAGCTGATGCAAGTTCTTCAGCTTGTTCTTGTATCTCTTTGTCACTGAAAACATGTTCTTTTTTGGAATTTCCATTTTCTTCATTCGAACCGTGTTCTTGTTCTTTTGCAGTAGGTGGAGTCAATATCGGCGAAAAAAGTCTTGAAACTTCTGACATTCTTTCTGCCAAGTCTTTCAGTTGCGTCAAAAGAATGTCTAAGACCGGGTTGAAAATTTATACTGTAAGTCTCGGGTTGAAAGTGTGCTCCTTGTCCTCAACACCTGTGTCATGAAATCTTGTTTTCTTCCGTAATCTGGATTCCTTTAGCTGTGGATTGATTTTCAACGTGTCTTGACAATTTTTCACTTTACAGTGTAAATCGGTAAACGTACCAAAAATAACAGATAAACTATAAACAACAGATATAGCTTCAAACCACACAGTACGTTTTGCAATGAAACGAATTCGACTCACTCTGTTGTTTTCAGCACGTGAAGACTTTGTTCTAGTTTGCTGTTGGTTACAGAGTAACCTAGCGGGAATCAGCGCAAGCTATGCAGCCCCGTTGATCACTGTTTTTCTACTAGGCTGCACTGAACTAGCTTAGTCACTAATTTCATTTTTGCTAGCTTGATCGTCAATTGTCATTTCCAATCCCATTCCCATCCCTGATGGGATGTACTTAGGCATCGGGGGCCCCCTTCGGGGCCGGGGCCCAGGGGAAACTGTCCCGGTTGCCCTCCCTCTCGGCGGCCCTGCATGTCAACATAATGTTTGCTAGTTCCGTCTACGACTAACTTTGTTATACGTGTATTAAAGTTAATTGATAACGTATGTGGTGTACAGTTTTGCAACCCATTCGCACGCTTAAGACAGCAAGAAAACAACATTATGACATTTCTTTATCATGATAAGTGCATATGTTTTTGCTAACGTAACCCGTACTTTGCTAACGTAACCGCTACAATTAGGCTACAGACATTCAACAGCACACAAGAACCTATATACAACCCGTACTGAGACCAGGAATGGTTCTGATTATCAAACATGTGAGAGAGTCCTGTCGATGAATATACAGTATTGTCGTGTACTAAATTAAGGCTAAAGCACTGACAGTCAAAGTACAACAAGCCAAAAAAATGTATTTTGATATCGAACGAATTAGACAAGCCTAAATAAAAACCGCTTTTTTGTTTATTGGATTACCATGTTCATTCTGATACACAACAAGGAAATTCAGTTCCGATTTGACACATTTTGTTTGCTGCGTTATTTAGTTTACCGTTCATAGTTATCTGTACAAAATATGGTTTACCTTGTGCTTTCTGCCAGTAATGGTAGTCCCTACGTGTTTATTTAGTAGTCTATATGATGTTGTATTGGGCTCCTGGTAAATGAAAAGAATGATATAAATGAAGAGATAAGTAAAAGAATTCAGAATGCTAATAGATGCTGCTATGGGCTGATGAAATACTTTAAATCACAACTTTTACACCGTGAAACCAATGCCAGACTGTATAGAACACTAGTAAAACCGGTCCTGATGTACGGAAGTGAAACATGGGTACTGACACAGGGCGACCTGTTTCACCTTACATCTTTTGAAAGAAAAATACTTGAGAAAATTTATGGACCCACTAGGGAAGGTGGAGAGTGGAGAATAAGGTACAACAGAGAGCTCTAAGAGTTGTATAGATCGGCTGATATTGTGACATCAATTAGGATAGCTAGGGTGAGATGGGCAGGACATGTACTGAGAATGAATGAGGAGGATGTTCTTAAGAGGATTATGAAATGCGCACCATAAGGAAAGAGAGCACATGGAACACCTAGCCTACGATGGATTGATGGAACCCTAGAGGATATGAAAGTGCTTGGAGTGAAAAATTGGTGGACATTGGCTAACGATAGGGAAGTTTGGAGGAAATCTGAGGCCCACGGTGGGCTGTGGAGCTACTGATGATATGATGTTGTTTAAGACATTCACAAACAGAATTATCACTGTTGCACACCACTATAGAAAAATTATTCCGATTAGCGCTTTCAAGCTTCTCAGCTCATCGTCAGATCGGAATTAACAAGAAGAGTCTTACACAAACAGAATTATCACTGTTGGATACCACTATAGAAAAAGTATTCAGATTAGCGCTTTCAAGCTTCTCAGCTCATCGTCAGATCGGAAATAATTCCGATCTGACGATGAGCTGAGAAGCTTGAAAGCGCTAATCGGAATAATTTGTCTATAGTGGTGTGCAACAGTGATAATTCTGTTTGTGATTATAACCACTACCACAACTTTCTTCATTAAACTTAAGACATTCAGTCATATATTTCTGATTCACTCTTATTTTATAAATCGACTACCCTTTCTTCAATTTGTATTATTTTTCATTTTACTGATTTATATACTCATATTGCAGAACATTTCCTTTTTGTGATGTATGTGTGACTATGTTTTAACTTTACTTATAACTCTCGGCAAAATTAGTACTTATATAACTTCCACAGGCTGCGTTCGGATTATCACGTTTAGCCTCTCAGCCTTTCATTGTGCACTGTTGCAGGCTATGGTCTGGGTAGAAATGAAAAAACGATGATTAGCTAAGAGTACAGAATGGTGGAAATGGTTGTAAAGCTACTGTTATGGAAAACTTGAATTAAGAAATAATGCTACAGGCAGGTACAGGTACACCCTCCGACTGTGTTTACATTTAGTTGGTCGCCGTCCCATCCTGGTCTGCAGTTTGGTTCCACGGACATTTTGCAACGCGTATGAAATTCGGTGGTAAACAAAACAACACAGTTACGGGCGATAAGACGCGATACCCTTGAACGCTTAAAAAAAAAAAAAAAAAAAAAAGGATACTGATTACACAATAAAACTCAAGCACAGAAAAACGCACACATACATGTCGAATTGTAGCGAACTACTGAAGAGAAAATCCGTTCATTTTAACGACTCATTTGTCAGGAACTAAATAGACTCCATTTTACATAAACTGTCACGATTTATCATCGTGAATGGAATTAAGTACTAAGTACACGAAAGCAAAGAAGGAAGAGATACAAGAAAATAGGAATGCCGTGGAGAAATTGAATACAACCTCAGAATAAATAGTGTGCAAGTGAAAAGGACGATATATAGTAGTGTACGTAAGGATGTTTGAGACAGAAGGGTAGCACATATACAAACTACGTTGTTGAAGAATGTTTTATCCCATGCGATTTGTACCGTATGAAGAAACAAAAGTTGTATTACTTTATGTTGTCAAATATATTTTGTAATGCAGAATCTTCACGTTTTTGCCGCGGAATGATGTGAAACGTTATGAAATACTACTGCGGCGTAACTACGGGGTGGGGGATCAAAATTCGGAGATTCTCATATGAACCTCGTCATCAATGAGAGACTGTGAACGAAAAACCACTGTTTCTATTTTTCAACCCAAGTTTACAAGGTTGTTTGTTAGTATTACAAGTTACATCCAAACTGTTGCAGGCTGAATTTCATTTCGAAGGGGGTTCACAAAATTTAAAGCTGATAAAGATTACGGTTAGCCATCTCCTAACAACACATCTGTAGATGCATACAATTTATCATTATTGATTATTATAAATAATATTTAGACCTACTTTAAAAGAATAATAGAATGCACATTCGTATAGTTTTTTTTTTTAGCTGAGTGGGTCATTTCGGGGTAGGGGAGAGGGTAAACCCATACGCCCATGTTCATCACGGACTTCCACCGTCGTAAAACACTAATCACAAACAAAACGTTCCGACCACTGAGAATCAGTGGTCCGAAGTACACAACATATGTAACGAAAAACTGACAAAAATTAAAACGCCACATAACAAAAATCGATTAACAAACAAAATCATCTCGTATTAACTACCCACAAGATAAACCAAAGTATAATAAGAGAATTACACAAACTCTTATCACGAATACTGTCATTAGCTTCCACCCACGAACATCTCACTGCAGGTCGTAAGTGGTACATTGTGAGGGTATACGTGATGTGGGAATGCATTCGCAGTGATAACATTATCTGATAACAGTAAAATAATACTCTATGAAAGTACTAGTGGGTGTGTAATAATGCTATGGAAACGCCTTAGTGGAAACGAGACGATTCTTAATGCGTCTCTCAACGTGTGTATGTTTAATAGAAACACATTTATGTCACGAGCGACGCGGCGACTGAGTACAGGCACGTTCTTGATTGTATAACGTAATTTGATCTTACACCTTAGGGGTAGTATATAAGGAAAGGAATTTATTTATATATATAAATATGTGTGGTGTGTTTGTGTGTGTTCAATGGTAGGCTATTCTACTGTGTGGCAAGTCCTAGACGCCACCTGTCACCTCCATTCATGCCTATTCCAGTTACAGACTGGTCCCTCTTACTCCTTCGTCTCTGTCCTCCGTCTGTGTCATCAAGGACCTTCAATCTTCTCCTTGCTCTCTTATCTCCTTCCAACGATTTTCAGAAACCGCCGTTAGTCCTTCATCTGCCCTCATGATATATGCAACTCTGTATTCTCTTTATAACCCGCTGGGTCTTCAACCTTCCTAAAATACCTTTTCATTGCTTACTTTATCCGTCTACACGATTCCTTCAATCCGCCTCCAAATCCACAATTCCAGCGTATCCATCCTGCCTTCACTCACGCACGCACGCACGCACGCACGCCCCCCCCCCACACACACACACACACGCACACACACACGCACGCACGCACGCACAAATTTTGTGTAGCAGAATGAACTTACGCGCGCGTGTGTAGAATGAGTGTACCTAGACCAATTAATTTTAGTAAAAACGTAACACCATAGCAGAAAGGCTGTTTGACACCTGGTCGTGGGCCTAAACCAGAAAAAACTATCTTTGCTTTTTATGAATAAAACTTCCATTTTAAAAAATTCGTTTGAATTTGAAATTCGCCGCGGCTAATCTACCCACCACCCTTTGCCCTTACCATTTATTTAATTGTAGTGGTGGGTTTTTTGCCCTGCATTCCAACTTCAAGCAAATTTTTGAAAACGATAATCTCTCTAAATAAAACGCAAACAAAACTTTTCTTGTTGCAACCATTCTAAACTTACACATTCTAAGCAATGGTTACTTTCTCTTAAAAAAGATACTTTTATTGTGCCGTCTAAAATACTAGAAATCATTATACAATCAGTTCTAAGAATGACAGAGAGATCAGGCGTGTGCAAAAAAACTCCTTTTCAGACTGTTTAGTCAGTGTGAATCACACATCATATGGGTTGTCAGCAGTGTAGACAGACACGGGCCAATATAATGTTAATGAAAGGTGTCAAACTTTGACAAATAATGTATATACAAAATCTGACTCAGCCAAGCGGATTATCTTGCAAATGTTAAGAATATTTCTTTTTGAAAGGAGTTGAAAGGAGAGAGAACGGTTACGTAAAAGTAGTCTGCAAGTTTTATCTTTTCGGAGTCCCCACGTGGGTTTAAAGTGAACTCTCTGTATCGCTGTGCCAAGCATCTAATGCCAACTTTTGACGATTCGGCAGAACATTGTCGAAGAAAATTTACGCGAGCGAAGTAGGCCTATTAGTTTCGATCAGCAGCGTGGCGTCCATAACAGTACTGGAAATAAGAGAAAATAATATTAATTATATTACAGAATAAATACTTTAGTTATTGAATAATTTGAAATCTGGACAATATTAGTACGGAAATTTGAAAAAAAAGCGTACCATTGCTTTCAAACTGCTGGGCGCTTGCACCGTCTTGTGTTGCCGGCTTAGACATCGGCAAAGTTTTACTGGGTACGGTCATTGACCTCGTAGTAGTTGTCACTGTACAAACTGTGGAGGGGGGACACATTCGTCCACCAAATATGTTGCCGCTGTATAAACCGGCAAAACGCTCAGTTAGCAGCTACGTTAGTCTTCGGAACTGACGTGCAGCAGATACTACGTACCTACAGTATTTGTGTTTTGTTCGTTTAGTCATGTGTTTCTCTGTTTGTCTTTATTATTTTTAATTCGATTATTTGTGTTGTGATTTACTCTGTGTAAGTATAATGCGAGTCAGATCCCGTTGAATCGGGACCCTCTTCTATTCCCAGCGAATGATAGAAAATGCTCTAAAAAGAACACTTGGTACACGAAAAAATTAATTTTTAAGTTAAGTTTTAGGCCTATCACAACCGGCAACAAGTGTTATGTACCCATGCCACGCCACTAAAATTTCGATAAAGTAAAGCAATTACAGCTGAAATAATATTGTGAATGTAGCACACGTAGAACAAACAGTAAGCAGTACCAGAAGGGGGGGGCGGTATTTTGCGTGATGTCACCTGACAACACAGGTACGGTAGCTAAAATTATACACGGTATGGCTATGCATTTATAGATGAGCTGACGCACAATCACGTGGGCGTAATGCAGTCTCGCATACTTAATGAGTAGCGGAATGAATTAACACGGTCGGCACAGAATACGGACGTGTCTGTAGGCTTAGCCGGTAATCTGCCCAATAAACAATCGGCTCAAAAAGGCAGAAACCATAGCAGTTCACAGAAATCGCGTTCTGGCAACAGTCGAACAATGACGTGCCAAAAATTATTTTAATTTACTAATAACGCAGACCGTGCACACACTTTGGCTCCAACACTTACCCGATATTACGAACTGCAAGACATGAACGAGTGCTGTGACCAAACGTCCACTCGCCCTTAACATTTCTTGTGGAACGTAAAATTATTTTGCTTTGAAAGCAAACGGATTATATTTTTATGAAGATCAACTGAACGACCATCTATAACGAGCAAAAAAAAAGTTTCAAGCATGTTTACAGTTAATTAATAGGCTTCATCGCAACAATAATCTACTGTGTGCCTACATTTGAGGAATATGTACTGTCACTGTAAAGGAGTCATAAAACAGCTGAACGAGTTAATGAATAAAGTGTGCAGAGTGGAGAAGACCCAACTATAATCAATGTTTTAAAACCAAATATTTTGATCTATGCTGCCAAGATTTGTATACCAATACTTTGTAAAACAGCAAGATCCACTGCTAAGTAAACAAATAATAAAATATTAAAACAATATTATAATTCTTCATTATTTTCAATTATTTAAAATTTTACTGTATTTTTTTAAATTTTCGAACAAGATTTTTTTTATCCAATACGTTATAGTATTATAAAAGTTAATATTAATAAGTAATAATCTAATATGATAATCTAATAATTAAATATAATACACTATCATTTCGTCGTTTGAAACAGTTTTTTTTAATTCTAAACATACTATTAACCTCCCTGAGCTGCAGAACTCGCTCACTAATTTGAACGAAATACATTTACGTATACAAAAATTAACACAAAGAATTGAAAGAATGTCGTCATTCATTTATTCCTACAATACGGCGGTGCAAACCATGTAACTTGTTCTGGTAACAAAGACTACGATGCTTTCGTAATGGATAGTTTAAGTACAACGAACCCTAGAGTTAACGACTCATTAGCCCTGCAAACTTTCCTGAGTGAATTATTACAACTCCTTGAAGTGAAAACACATCTTACTTGTTTTTTGTTGTTTTTTTTTAATATAAATATAAAACACGTTGTGTCGCTTGTGTTTTTTCCATAATAAAAAACCAATTATTTTACAATTAATATAAACGTCATTCTTTTTCTGTAAAAAAGGATGTAAACAAGAGGCTCGCCACTATGGCGACAACAAAAATATTTAAAAATTTTTCTTTTTTCCTTATTTCCACAAAGCACAATATTAATTGTGTGCTACGCTGAACCGCTAAATCTATTTTTAAATGATAAATAAATAAATAAATACAAACGCATTTCCCCTTTTCGATATGAAGTTAAATTTTCCTGGATTCTAATTACACTGTCAGTACTGATGACGTTTTTTATTAACCTGTCAAGTTTATGAAATTACTCCATTACAGTGTGTGTGTTTCTGGCTTGAATTTATTTACATACATATTCATACTGAAAACCAGATTGAGAACGAACAAATTATTGTCACAGGAATAAACCCCACAGTACAATATCAACTAAATAACACCACAATATCAACTAAGAAGTCATGGGCTCGCCCACTCAACATCCAAACTGCCATGAAGACATAGAAATGTTACAGGAAAAAATTAAAATATCTCCGCGTCTATAATTATACGTCATTTCTGATTTTGGATATTGGGTCTATATCTAAACAGTTACTCTGCAAGTTTCATTTTTTTTGCTAAGATGCAAAACATTACGATAGAGTAGGCCTATGTTATTGTATGCGCATTCTCTTAATCAGTATATTAAATGTTTACTCATTCAGGGCGAGTGTAAAATTACAAAAGAAGTTGATGCAAGTTATTAAACTTAGAAATTTGGCACCCTGTATGCGCCTCTTTAACACCCTCGCGCATTACGGTCCCTTTACTTACACTACCAGGTAACAAAAAAAAGTACAAAGAATAACTAAGAACTTTAAACAGTCACCTTTTTTTTATACAAACTAAAATTTGAAATTCATCTTCGATAAACCTCTTGTTTAGTGTCTTCGTTAAAAATTAGATGTATATATTTTTAGGCGTTATCTTTAACAACTGATAATTATTACAAGAACCGTGTTAGTAAAATAAGATGAAAATTTCATCAAACAAATATAGAAGAGAGCATATAAAATCATATTAACCTTTCAGAACTACTTAACAGCAAAGTTAGAAGTACGTGTGTGTATTAGAAAAAATATTCACAGTGCAAAATCAGTTAAATCTCCAGATTACTGTACAAAAAGATGAGTATTAGAACGAAGGAAAAGGATCGAGAAACTGTGGAGTGAACCGAGCCTGTTCCTAGAGACGCAGAACAGAAAAACTGAAGTAGACTGGACGTGTGACAAGCATGGTTGGCATCGGACAGCGCAAAAGGCCATGAATGGAAAAACAGGAGAAAAAGGACCGTAGATGGGAATATGAAATGAGAGAAGACACAAGGTATTGTTTGGTGTAAGGAGGCAGCGACGACTGCTAAAGCTAAATGACGAAGGAAAATGGGAGGTCAGGGCCCAATAAAGGCTTGGTGAAATAAAACCGCTGTCAACAATATACACGTATTATGCTACAGATTCACAGAACAATGTCCACCAGACATATAAATTTTATAATTATTTTTATACTTCTCCCTTACATCGTCACAATACGAAATGTCGGACAAGTACAACAAACTGGACAAAACCCTATGACAATTGTTAACTGAACAATGGTAAATCACTACTGACTTGCATGTAAACAGAAGAAGAATCTTGGTAACAAAAGGGCGGAGGAATTAACAAAACTTATTTCGAACGAAGTTACAGATTTGCGTAACATATTAGTTTTGTTTTGTCATGATACGACCTGCAACTATTCTACGAACTAGAATAGTCGATATTTTCGTTTAACAGAGGGCGCGGGATTACACTGCTGTGGAGGGACAGCACGTAAAGGTTACCAAATCTGATAGCTAATTCTGTGGCGAAACGTCATATAAACATTGTATAACGATAGTTGTAACAATTTATAGTTAATAACATTGTGGACGGTGAAAGTATGGTGCAATTGATGTTATCGTTTTAATAATATTGATAACAGGCACGAATAATAATGGCGTGATCATGAACAAAAACACGAGTTCATGTGTGTGTATGTTCATATGTTTACGTATACACGTGTGTAGGCCTTATGTATATAATTTTCTAACATCCTACCAGAAATGTTCAACGGGCTTTTACCTGTATCGATTATAATCGCTACTGCTACTGCTACTACTACTACGACTACTATTAGTACACAGCGCTACAGCCCAAAATCGCTCTTTGGCCTCCTTCAATTTACGCCTCCACCCATCTCGGTTGGCCGCTGATCTCTTCCAATTGCTTGTTCCTAAACTCCCATGCAGCATCCTCTGTGACTCCCTCCTCCCACGTTTTTCTTGATCGATCGCTTGGGCTTTTTCCTATCCACTTGTACAATAGTGTCATCTTTGTGTTGCTATGCTACTTCGTCCTTACTACGTTGCCAGTAGTCTAACGTACTAGTTGCCACGTCCTTACCCTTCGTAGTCTAACAAATTCTGACACAGGCGGTTCCTTAACCTCACAATATACTAATTCATAATTGAATTTGATTCTTCAGACTCCACTATCGTTCTTCGAATGATTTTCCTTTCAAAGGTTGTTCATTTTGTTTATTTTTCTTTTGACCTCTCAGTAAGTACCCAAATCTCATAAACACAGCAAAAGATTAATTTTTTTATAGTTTCTGGTACTAATTTTAAAACGTTGTAGCCTGGGCAGAATAAACTTTTTTGGTCAATGAGATTATTCTCTATATTTTCGGAACTTCTATTTTTCATTCCTTGTAAAATTCGATCATAGCTTGTTGTTATGTTGTTTATATTATGGACCTACGGAACCGAGCTCTGGGGTTGCGCCACCACATCTAATAACAGAGCAATCACGCAGCGATGCCAATAAAAAATCCTACGGCCTATCGCGGATGCCCCGTGGTATGTGTCCAACCACACTTTGGACACAGACTTTCATACTCCATAAGCCCGCGAAGCCATTCGTGAACGTGGCACTAGACACTGTACAAAACTTTACGAACGTCGTACCCCACGGCTACAGCCTGCAATCAACAGAATCTTAAGAAGACTTCTGCCATCCGACCTTTAAGGGCCTCGAGGTGACATCGGTGGATAGAATACACCGTCACGCCATGCAGTTGTACATTTTTTATGTGTACACTAATCAGCAAATTACTTAAGGAATGTATTTTATGGTTGCTAACAAATAAATACATTCTTAAAGATATTGTTTATAAGCCTCGATTTTCACAACTGAATCCATTCAAATAATAAAAATACTCTATACATTTTGTACATTTTACAATCAGCGTCATAACATTCTCACATCACACAGAATGGTTACGCATTTGACTCCATCCATGAGTTACCCTAAAGGCCTCTTTCCCTCATATTCTTGTCTACGCCTTCTCTCCAGCTTTACATTGGTCTACTTGTCCTCGTTTTGCCTTTTGGTCATCATAAAATAAATCATTCGAACTGAATTTTAATTGTTTAACTGATTTCTATACTTTGCGGTGCAGTTGTATAAAAAAAGAATCGTAATTTCATTTTACAGTCACGGGTCACATCCATGAATACAAAACCTGGGTAGGCGACCACACGGCATAGTCATTCCCAAACACAGAGGTTGCGGGGTCAACAGTGAAGGATAATCTTACGCGTTCGGATGCAATGCGGTGGCAGTCCCATTATCAACATTAACCTGCGTGACTTCTATTCTACTGGCAATCTTCAGGACGGGCTCCGAAAATGACTGACAGTTGTTTGTCAAAAAAGATCTCGTAGTATCAGCCAAAAGGATATCGTAACGTTAGCTGTCCTAAAAGAAGGTGATTGTACCAACGATTGAACCAATGTGGCTGTCGCATGGCAACGGAATCAAAAGAAGAAAGAGAAGGAGGAAAAGAGGATGACGACGAAATGACAAAAAAAATCGTCTCTGATATCTCAAACTGATTTGTTGAATGATCTGCAGCTAACAAAATTAGAATAGTTTTGCGAATCGGCAAATGGCCGGAACAGATGTGGCAGCTTGATAAGAAGTGGCATTCTTAATTACGTATTATGTTCCACAGCGGTGATGTGTATCTCTGCGCTGCCAATGTTTAAAGATGATTATTTTGTATAAATTGTTCACACTTACGACCGCCTCCGCGAAAAGGAGAATTAATACACGAATGAGAGAGGGGTGAGGGGAGGGACGGAGGGAGAGGGAGAGGGGGAGAGAGAGAGAGAGAGAGAGAGCGAGAGAGAGAGAGAGAGAGAATGTTTTCTTTTATTCTTCTTTGTAACTTAACCTCACCACCAGATGTGTGCAGAGTTTGTATGCTGTCAATCAGAATTGTTTATTTCGTCGAATCCGGCCGCTTGCGAAACGTTTTTTTAAATATCAGCTGTTATATTTCTTAGTGTTGGCGAAATCACCGCTCACTGAATCATAAGAGTTAATTTAAACAGTTTAGGCGTTTTTTACATATTTCAGTGTCTGATTCACTATTACTAGTTTTTAACGACCGTTTTTGGACTGATTTATGTCTTTATGTAGTCGGCTTATTATAGGTTTTAATAAAAAAATCAGCAAATACTTTTATACGTTTACATACCCACCTGATTATACAAAATAATTGTTTTAATTTTTAAAAAAATGACGTCATTCCACAGCAACCGGTCTTATTTCGGTTCACAGTGTATAATTTGCCGGGCGAAACGTTTGGTTTTGAGAGAAACAAAACTATGTGTGTTAAACTGAGAAACAGTGCTGTTATAAACGTAAACCACCAAAATAATTATCTAAAACTTCCGGGCTGAAAGGCCGTGGTCGAATGCTTGATCTTCTACAGCTAGACGTTTCGGCCACACCACTGGTGGCCATCTTCAGTAGCAAAAAAAGTGTTCGATATAGATGGTACGCCGAACACGTCTCCCAATGAACTGGGAACAAGCAAGTTGCTTGTTCCCAGTTCATTGGGAGACGTGTTCGGCGTACCATCTATTTCGAACACTTTTTTGCTACTGAAGATGGCCACCGGTGTTGCTTGTTCCCAGTTCATTGGGAGACGTGTTCGGCGTACCATCTATTTCGAACACTTTTTTTGGTACTGAAGATGGCCACCGGTGGTGTGGCGAAACGTCTAGCTGTAGAAGATCAAGCATTCGACCACGGCCTTTCAGCCCGGAAGTTTTAGATAATTATAATGACACCGGCCGTAAAAGCCTACGTACTAAAAAAAAAGTAAACCACCAAAGTTTACGAGCGAGGTTTTGTTTTCCTGTTAGTATCTCCCAATAGAAGAAGAAGCTGCTCTATGAATTTTTCTATTTTTCTTCCAATCTTAATTTTTTTTGGTGGGGGAAATGATTTCTGTTAATTTTTTTTTATTTTTACATTCCGTTCTCTGAAAACAGTTCGTTTCACAAAATTAATTTTTCTTTAGCAACACTACCACATTTTCTTTTATCATCCGCGAAGGCAGTCTTCGCAGACGTCTCAACCGTTTTTGTTATTCTTCTGTTTTTCAGAATTCTATTGAATAGTTCTGACTATCTTCGATCTCACTTTACAGTTTTCCCAAAATTATCAAACTATTGTACATACAACTCAATGTGTTAAAATAATGCGACAGTAATAAAAACACTGCAGTATAATTATTTTTTCGTTACCATTATTTGATATAATACAGTGTTATATATTAATAACATATGTACCAGACTGCTGTAATACTAAATTTAACACCCCACTCCGTGGAAAGTTTGCTGTAGTTCGTATACTACGGTTCTAGAACAGACGCTCCCGAGAGGTTGTGTTACTTACTTGCCTAAGGGATAATTAGATTATAAGTATCTGATATTCACGTCTCCGTCGGTAACAAGAATTTTAACCGGCTTACGAACACCTCGCTGCTTCAAGTAATATAACGTGTAGCATTAACTGTTTTAAACGAACGTATAGGTGAGTTATTTATTAAAACGATATTCAAGTGAATGGACAACATTAAAACTTAGGAAGCAGTATGTATTTCAAAAGCTCAAAATACATAATAAAATGCTACCGCACAACCCAAGACGTTGGTGAGAGTGGCCGCTCCGTTCACTCTCCCTTTACAATAAGAACAGGCGAAGGAAAGTGTCTGACAACAGGCTATTACTGAGAGATTCTCTCCTTTTGCAGCACAAGTAAAAGCACGAACTTTCCTGACTCTTTTAGTTTTCAGTACTGTATCTCGTTTATTATTTTAATGGCATCCTGTGTCATTCAAAGTAAAAATATGTCCAGGTTTTGTACAAAATCCGACAAATTTTGTATAAATATTAGTTAAAATATAAAAAAAAGTCTTCTAAAACATTTATACCTACTGTTCGGGCAACATACAGACGCTCTGCCAATCATAAGAATTTCACCCATAACCTGCGGAGGAGAGACGCTGCGTTTAGAAACGTGACAGCCGTTCTTGGTCGCTGAGCTTTCCCGACCAAGCGAATGAATTACCCCCACTTATAAGTATAGCTAAATTGTCTAGAGTGGAGGGAGTGGAGACAACGCGATAACAGCTCACCGTCTCACTTCCATATTATCTCCCTCTCTGTCACACTCATGCTTCCATGTTCTCGCCGCCAGTCTTGCTGCAGCCGATGTTCACACTATGAAACGCTGTACAAGACTGTTGTGCGTGCGTGCGAAATAAATGAAACTTTTGTTAGCCTCGCAACGAGGTGTTTGTCCACTGCGCATCTCTAAGCCACTGTTCAATTTCTATCGTCAGGTTTGTACGAGTAGTGTGGAGGTGACGCACGCTGTACAGATAAAAACCGGGCCCTGTTAGTTGACAAGAAAGATAGGACAGCGATGGAAGAAAATTGATAAAAATGTGAGTTGAATGCAAACACACGAGAACGAAGTATATTCTTACCTCTGCCCCGATGATGGAGGTTCATACAGAAACTTGATAAAACCAATTGGAAGTCAGAGACGAAAAAATACGAATGCTGTGATAATACCGATACAGTTGTGTACGTAACCTTTATTGTAGGGCTATATACTGGAGCAGGATAAGATAGGAGCCGTACAACCAGGTGACAATACAATTAACACTGTGGAACATCGTGAGCACAATAATGAGGACCACGGAGACGGAAGAAGAGCGCGATAAGCTAGAGAACCAGGTTCAAATCTGACCACCGCCAAGATGGTCAGATTAAATATTAGTTAAAATATTTAAAAAAAAGTCTTCTAAAACATTTATACCTACTGTTCGGGCAACATACAGACGCTCTGCCAATCATAAGAATTTCACCCATAACCTGCGGAGGAGAGACGCTGCGTTTAGAAACGTGACAGCCGTCTGTCACGTATCGAGCAGTTGTCAGTGAAGTTGTCAGGTATCGAGCAGTCAATGAAGATGGAAAGTTTTTATTCAATGTATGCTTAATACCACAGGGGCTTCAATGGCCACAAAAGGCACACTCCACCCTCCAAAAGATTATTATTTCACGTACTTGTACTTTGCTTGTAGTAACCGTTGTGGTTTCGAATTTGTATGTTTGAAGTAATTATACATAAAAAAAAAAGGAACCGACCTGTGCACAGCACAGTTGCATGAAATCGGCTATCTACAGTTATTGTCGCCCACCTGGCCAGGCCGCACGCACGCAATGACCTTCTGTGTAGTAGCAAAGCAATACGTTGCTGCGTTGAAAAAGACCACGCTTTGGATGAGACCTATTTCCCTAAATATATTTCAGTATATAATTTTTTATGTAACGTAGCGTGTGAATGTATTTCGATTGGAATCGGATAAATAAGTACACAGAATAACGCAACTTGGAAAGCTGAGGTCGCGTGACCAGCACGTGAGCCTTCTCACGCGAATTCACACACACACAACAATGTTTAGCTTCCAGCCACTGCCACACTGATTTAAGCTACACTTATAATCTACGTAAAATCTGATTAACAAATCAGCAATTCAACGACCAACGTTTCCTCGAACCAATTATTATTTGCGTTCTGCGAAATCTTCCCTCTTCGAACTCGTGAAAATAACGTGTTAATAAACACTAATATATAAACTTTGCTACGCGAAATAGATTTAAACGATCTTGATAAGTGGTTCCCAAACTTTACAGTCCGCGGACCATCCTCAAAAAATTAAAAATTTCACGGGCCCTGTCTGAGTTATGAAATAAAACAAACAGTAAATATGATACAAACTCTTATATTTTAATTAAAATGTATTAAAATCAAAATTCTCTTCACTTTCAAATTATAATATTAATGATATCAAACATAGTTTAATGTGAACAATGAAGCTGCTTTTGAACAATTAGCTCTGCAATATGAGGCTTAATGTCTGATAATTTCAATAAGTCACTTTCGACATCAAGTTTATTTCTTAACTTTGCCACCCTCGGCTCTATCTTTCCAGCCACATGTGTCGAAATCCAGCTACTTAGGGATAGATACTAACGTTTTGCTTAGATACAGTGCTTATACGTAGACTAAAACAGCGCGATCAGTTCTGCGTTGATGCGGTGTTCTAGTCAGTTCGGCTGACAAACAGATCTGCTACACGACATGATTTAAAGACATTATTGAAGCCATTAGTTTGAAATTGCTTTTACAATTACAATTAGTTTGAACAAAAAAAGTACTGGAATCTTCTACTGATTGTTTTAAGATTCTAAAATTTAGATTTTAGACTATAAAAAATCGGAGAAAATTACGGTATATTCTAATTTTCTTAAATGTGTCCGCGGACCCCCTGAAACATTGTCGCGGACACCACTTTTGAGAACCACTGATCTTGATCATTTAGCGCAATATAATAAAACAGTTCTAATAAATAACTGCAACTATAAAGTAACAATAATAATGTGAAATGACAATTCTTCTTCTGCGTTCCACGTCAATTCGTAGACTGATTAGCAGCTGTTTTCTATGTGGTCGCTTTTGTGCCTTCCGTTAATTTTTTCATAGACACTGCAATTTATATTATTTATTATCACACAAGAAATAAATTTGTATCTTCCGGAGCCTCTGTCTTCGTATGTGTCGTTTCCCCTCACTGTAACCCTAACTTGTTCTGACGACTCCTTCGTATCGAACAATGTGGCGAATAAATTAATCTCTTCGCTTACAGTATTTTCTACTATTCTCTGTCCTTATCTATTATATCGAGAACTTCATCACTGTTGACTTAACAAAACACCGTACTTTTTATTCCTTCGTCTAGCAACACACTTCGAATGGCACCAATTTCATAATGTATCCTGTAGCTATTGTCCAGCTCTCGCAGCCGTATAGCGCTGTATTCCATATCTCGGTTCTTGGAAAACGTTTTCTAGTTTGTAAGTTGATTTTTTTTTTCAATCATTTGGCAACTTTATTTGCTGCGATTTAAACATTTTCTTCTTTGACTGTGCATGACTAAAAGCCATAAATAGCTTACGTTATAAATAAGTTTAGGTTTATAATATTGTATGATTAACCGTCATTGCCGTGGCTGTAGGCCTATAATTTATATTAATTCCATCGAGCCCTCTATTACAGTTCTCTAAGCTCATGCTATTTATTCGAGCGAAGGGTTTATTTATTTATAAGTCTGACTGTTCTTCATCCGCTCCATTGAGAATATATTAACTCTGGATACACAATGTATGACGGTACACTAAAAGCCTTCATATTTTGAAACTGTATGTTACATACATACATACATCCTCGGCGCTACAGCCCAGTCCGGGCCCTGGCCTCCAAAAGAAATCTTCCCCACTGGTCTCTACTCCCGGCCAATGTCCACCAGTTTGCTGCACCCAGCCTCACTGCCTCCTTACCAACCTGGTCCAGCCATCTTGTACGCGGTCTTCCCTTCCTTCTCCTTCCCATCGGCAAATAATTCATCACTCTTTTTGGGATTCTATCCTCCGCCATTCTCTGCACATGACCAGCCCAACGCAATCTGTTAATTTGTATGAGTTCCACGATCGGAAGATCTTTAAACCTTTCGTACAACTCTCGATTATGCAGTCGCCTCCAAATGTCGTTTTCCCTCACAGGGCCATTGAAACTGTATGTTGGTTTACATAATCACGTTATAGGTCATATTGTACAAACTATAAATAAACAGATGATTAAAATTAGTTACACCATACATTTAAAATAAGGGAGGCAGATGTCAGTAATAGTGGCGAAAATTTTTGGGTAGTTTTGAACTCGTAGCCTTTTTAGACGTCACAAAAATATGCGCTTACGGGGCACAAAATATGCTACTGTTCGTGACAAGCCGTGAACTTTTCTTCAGTGTAACTCTATGGGACTGTGAGTCGCAATAATAGAGCAAACTCTTTAAAGCTTTATACGTTTATAGGGTTACAAGAAAGAGTTTCCTTGTAATTTATTTTTAAATTATCGCAATAATATATAATCATCATCATCTTCTTCTTCTTCTTCTTGCCGGTTTTAGACTTTAGCGGACTGTTCCTATTCCAGAGTCCACCTTTTCTTAGGTCAACCAACTTTTCTACTGCCTCTAGGGTTGTAATCTTTCGCCGTCTTCGGTATTCTACTTTCTTCCGTTCTATTGACGTGTTGAATCCATTTTATTCTGTGTTTCAATACTTTCATTAACTGCAAAAACATATAAATCACTTCTTATCTCTTCATTTCTTATATGATCTCGTCTATTACACCTTTTAACTGACTTCAGAAATTTCATTTCTGCTGTTTGTATCTTCTGTTCATCTTTTTTCTTTATGACCCAAGTTTCAGACCCATACGGTAGAGTAGGTATTGCCATTGTTTTATAAAATTTTATTTGGGTTTCTTTTCTACATATATTTCCCAACGTTCTCCAAATCGTTCCACACATTCTTGTGAAATTTGTCACTTTAATAATAATAATAATAATAATAATATATTATTATTATTGGATGAGAAAAGTCATTGAGGCCAATAACTATCTTCTTCTTCTGATAGTTCCTATCCGTTTCGGATGTTGGATATCATACAGGCTATTTTAACTTTCTGCACTGCTGTACGGAATGAGTCAGTTGTATTCATGCGAAACCAGGTCCTTAAATTTCTCAGCCATGATATTCTCGGTCCCCCAACTCCTCTCTTTCCAAGTACTTTCCCCTGTAGTATAGACTGCAATAAGTAAAATTTCTGTTCATTTCTCATGAGATGACCCAGATACTGAAGTTTTCTTATCTTCGCTGTGTTAATAACTTCCATATCTTTCTTCATCTTTGTAAGAAACAACACTACTTATATGTGATGTCCATGAAATGCTCAGTATTCTACGATAGAGCCACATTTCGAAAGATTCCAATTTCTTAGTTGTAGCTTCAGTCAAAGTCCAAGATTCTACACCGTAGAAGAGGGCCGAGAATACGTAGCAGCGTAGAAGTCTCATCTTAGTGTTTATTGTTAAATCGTGGCTTTTGAATAAACTTCTCATCCTAGTGTACACTGCTCTTGCCTTTTAAATTCTGCTCTTTATTTCTTGAGAGTGGTCCCATTGTTCATTGACTATAGTGCCAAGATATGTAAATTGGCTCACTCACTATAACCCTCAATTATTGTTTTGACGATTCCTTCGTATCGAACAATGTGGGGAGTAAATTAATCTCTTCTCTATATTTACAATATTTTTCTACTTGTCTACTTTTTTTACCTATTACATCGAGAATTTCTTCAATGTTCACTTGTCGATCCACCGTATTTTTATTGCCTACCTCAAGCAACACACTTCGAACTTCATAATGTATTCTGTCCCTATTGTCCAGGTCTCATGTAACGTAATGTAAAAATAATGTCCACGAATGAACTTTACAACTTTTGAATAATATATAGTAATGCGTTTCCCCATTAAAATGTAAAAATAATGTCCTCGAATGAGATTTATTCCATTGCGTTTTATTAGTCCTACTCTGTGACAATCTGTCACTAATCCGACCCCAACGCACGGCGTATGAAAATTCGTTGAATTTTTTGTCTTGCGTTGTTGCCAAGAGTTGTGTATTCCCTAGCGATAAGATACTAAATAGGGTATTACCGTATGACTTAAATCTTACGGTAGGCTAATTCTAACACAACACCTACACACACTCACAATAATGACCTCAACTCTCATTTCAAGCCGTTACCGTATCCAATTTCGCTACATAGCTGTGCGTACAACTGTTACTAACACTCCTGAACGTCGTAATAGGCGTTACCACACAGACACTGGAAACTTGATCGGCGTAAGTTTTACAATATGCAAAACCGTATCTAAAAACTTACGTTTACATTAGAAACTCATTAATTCGTTTGCAGCAATTTCTGTAACTTTACCAAAACAAAATCGCGTCGGTTAAAGTTCTGCGCTTCATACAGCACTATTGTTCAGTATAAGAAACTGCGTTTTTTGACGTACAGTGAACTTTTGGAATAACTAGAACTTTCTCTCGGTAAGAAGTATAATGATGTGTCAGTACAACTTTGGCTAACTATGGTTTTTTTTTAAATGCTTCTCCCTTATACAAAAAAAATGTTCCGGACTCTTAGTACAGCGATAATACAGACCACAACGTGCATACTTCGATTAAAAGCTCGTTGAATAATTAAAAAACATTTTCTAATATAATCCCGTAACAGAATTCGTAAAGTAGCGTGTGATCATAAACATACTTATTTTCTCTGTAATCAATCATACATTGTCATAGCTTCGTAATGCTGGCATTGAGAAATTATAGAACGGTAAAACTTTTCCGACTAGTGACAAAATGTTCTAAAGTTAAAGAATTCATAGAGTACACATTTGTGTATAATTTGATATTATATTTATGTTGATTATACTGATTATGTGGAACAATGGAGGGAGACGGTATCTATGATTAAGCCGAAACCACGGATATATTCTTCAAACGGATAATCATAAGTGGTAAAAGTTAGATTACATTGTTTAAAAAAACCAATATAAACGCGTACTAGTGACAGAGTACTTCGACCGACTCATAACAACATTATTTATTGTCAGGGGCGTATTTACGGGGGGAAAGGGGCGAACGGGACCGGACTCCCCCAGAGGGTCGAAAACGTTGACGAATTTTGTTAACGTCTTAATTTTTAGGCTCTTTTATTATTATTTTCAGCTGTGCACGCTAATATAGTAGTAACTCTTTTTTTTTTTAATCTACAAACAGGCTTATTACACCACGGCATTAGCGTATACGTTTGAAATATGAAATATAGGAAAATCAATGTAGTCAATAAGTAAATATCTTGTAAACAATGTTTCAGTAACGTGTATGTTTATTGTGTTATTACCGTTTACTTTAATGGGACTGATTTCAACCGCTTTAAAGATAGTAATGTTGATTAGCTTTAATTTGTTTTTTTCTTTGGTGTGAAGCCGACCCGACCCGGACCCCCCCCCCCCCCCAAGGCACAATTATAGATACGCTACTGTTTATTGCAGAAAACATTCGGTGAGAAAAACTTCCACACTTAGTTAAACAGTAGCCTATACCTGGACTGATAGAATTACGGTTAGCTGGCCTACGTAGTAATGCGTTTCTCCCATTATAATGTAAAAATAATGTCCACAATGAACTTTACAATTTTTGAATAATATATACTTTATACATCTGTTTGAGATTTTAAAAGTCTGTACCTAACTTTTTGGCTTTGTCGCCATTTTCTTCTTTCTCCGGATACACGCTATTTTGTCAGAATTTATCGCCTAGCCTATTATATGTCGTCTTCTCATTCTAGATACCCAATACTGACTGTACTCAAATCATCAACGTAGTTCAGGTCAGTTTCTTGAGACCGTGTAAAAAACCTGTTTACTGTTCTATAATTTTTGCGATCTTTTTTCGTTGTACTTTTACTAATTTACTTCCTTGTACTTTTATTTTTCCTGGCCTGCTACAATTATTCCGCAACCCGGATATTTGCCCCGGATAATTAAGAATTATCCGTACAAACCCGGTTTAACCAACTCGGCCTAACCGAAACGATCATAGTAGAAAAATAATAATGCTGCGATATAGAAGAAATTAACGAGCCTAGAGGACGGGTGCCAGCGTAGGTGAAAACGCTGTGGCAAAGTAAAACTTTCCAACATTGCAGAGCCAACGTAAAATAATAATGCTGCGATATAGAAGAAATTAACGAGCCTAGAGGACGGGTGCCAGCGTAGGTGAAAACGCTGTGGCAAAGTAAAACTTTCCAACATTGCAGAGCCAACGTAAAATAATAATGCTGCGATATAGAAGAAATTAACGAGCCTAGAGGACGGGTGCCAGCGTAGGTGAAAACGCTGTGGCAAAGTAAAACTTTCCAACATTGCAGAGTCAACGCAAAAAAAACTTTACTTTTATCAACTCCGCCTGCCATACGCGTATAACTCATTAAGAGATGGGCGTCAAAAATCGAGTCTTAAGGTTTACACTGTATATACCGTTTGTCTTCTTTTTTAATACACTTAACGGATACACTTAACACTTAATAACTTAACTTCTTTTAATTGCTTCAACGGATTATCCGAAAAATTACGTTCATCCGAAGGAACCACGGCTCGTTGGTACGAGTACCGATGCTGACTGATGGTAATTCAGTTTCCGATATCCGTAATCAATTTCGCGGACCGTTTCAATATTCCATTGGCTTTGCTTTAGATATGAAGTTCGTATGTATTGCTTCACACTTGTTATGACAATTTGAATGGCATCTTTGGTTTCATCCGTAAAGAAAACAGCACGACACCTTTTTTAAACGCACCTTCACTTTTATCTTCGTTTGGTCAAATCACAATATTAAAATTTTCCCCCATTATATTCTTAAAATTCACGACTCCACTCATTAAACATAAACAACATTTTCTTACGATGTTCTTGCACCGACCAGTCAAGAATTCGTCGACTGTTCTTACCAGTCGTAATATCTACCATTACTGGCTCCGTAATGGTACGTTCTTGTTTACCTCTTCTAGGTAAAGTACTAGGTATTTCGCAGTCAAGCGAAATAACACTCCCACCCGGGGGAATTTACCTGGAGAAACCGGGGGAGTTTACCCTTTGCAAAGGGTCTTAATTCTGAGTTACTCATAAACTGCATTTTATCGCGTGTGCATTCGATCACGTCGGATTTCTAAAGCGTGTACGTTTGATCTGTTTGACAACAGGTACACGTGTCTCAGTAATCTTAACTGGTAACTTAAGAAGACATCGTGATCACTGAAGACTACACGTGTCAGGAACACGTGCCCGGTAACTGATTCCAAGCCACAGCACAGCGCCGGCTAACTTAACTGAAAACAACAGGCATTGTTATAGACGAATTAATCAAACCTGACATTCATGTATAAAGTGTCCACGTGAGGTGTTACGGAATGTAACAAAGACCAAGGGTTAAGATGCTAGGTTTTAAAATACAACTATATACTAGATGAACTCATAAATTATTTATTTTTTTAAATTATTTAACAGTAGGCATAAATAAAAAAATGCTCTCTGTCAGAACCACAGAAGCGCATAATGCTCCGACACTCTCTGCCGACGTTTCACGTGGTCTGGCTGGATACGGAACCGGAATATTTGCAAGAAGTTATAAAAATGTTATTTCGAAAACATGTATAACATTCTCTAACATAGCTCTACGGCTATAACGTTAATAATACATTTATTTCAACACTTTAAAATCGTCTGTCAGCAACTTGGAAGCGGAAAAAGTGTGCGGTAATTGTATTTTTCAATTTATTTTATTATTATTTGTTTATTATTAATTAATTATTTATTAAAGATTTATTTATTTATTGTTTAATCCTTCGAGGGCGTACGGGCGGCAAGGGAACCAATAGCAAATCGCCACACTTCCCCACTCCGTTTCTAGTAAGTCAAGTTGAATTTCTATAGGTCTACTGAAAACCGTAATCATTTTCGTCGCCAGCTCTTGATCTATCAATCGGCCTATTGTTATGGGGAGCATTGGATCGTGATCTTGGAAAAGTTGGATGAATTATCAAACACCAGAAAAATTCAAACAAAAATACAACAATTTTTGTATAACAGACGGTTAAAAATTCAGTTCACAGAACTGGCTGTTGTCTCATTGCGTCAAGCACGTAGTTATCTAGTCTTAGTCAACATGAAAGAAGTGTAGTTGCCAAGAGAATTTAGCTTATTTATTCCGACGGTGTAGAACCTTCATGGCAACTCATAATAACGTTGATAGTTTACCACTATAGACGCAGCGATATACCACTACAAGATCGATATACCTCCTCTAAATGCTATATATGAAGACTCATATCCCAAAACCCAGCGAGAAGTAAGTGTTTTCTTTATAAGACAACCAATAAGCAGAGTGTGACATAAGATTTGAATAATTACTGTGTTAGAGACGAGATTAATACAAGGCGCTAAGATTTGACGATGTTTACACTAAGTATATTCAAATAAACTCACGCCAAAATATACACGGTACCAGGCACAATAAAGATAAATGCAGGACGAACCAAGAAACGTTGAAATTTGATAACCCTATTTTATCAAATTAAGGGCTGTTGTGAAGTTCAAAGTCTGGTAACTAACAAATGCGTGACCATAAGGAACAGACTTACATACGATACAACAGTGAACACATGCAATGTTGCGTTACACAATGCTGTAGACAAAATAGATCATGGGCCTATTAGGTCAAGGCCAGGCGTTTACTTCCGTTTGCCTTTCGTGATCGATGCACACACAACATGAGCCTTTGTGTGGGTTCCGATACACACACCCTTCAAACAGTGTTTATCAGGTCGTCTTCGACCTCTGACGTCATATCACTCTATTTAAGGCCGACTCATTACGACTATTCGACTATGGTGATTGTTAACGAACAATATTTTCGGTGCCGTTTGATAGACGCTGATGTCCTGGAGTGTGCGGTTTGCGTATAGTAGCGGCAAGCACCGGTACACGCGTGCAGGTAGGCTGACTCAGTTTACCGGAATGAAATGTTCAGAAACCAGCGCCGGGTCGGAGCGTTCTGCACATGTTTTATTCATTCGAATTACGTTTCTTATTTTCGTATTGGATATATAAATACTGTTACATGATATTTTTCCCATCATCTTGTTGTATGATTGCCTAAGTAAAGATATTTACAAACCCTAGGAAAGTACCAGAAAACATAAAGTAGCCTGCTTAAATGACTACTAATTATAGGTTTTATAATAATGATTAATAATAAATAATGTTTTAATAATTACGTTTTGAACTATTAAAGTTAGTAAGACTAGAAGGACAATGTTTTGTAAATACTTACCATGTTAATACTTATCCCACTATGTGTGAGAAAGTTGAGATTGACTCATAAGTTCAATAAGAGTTGTGATATGTTTATAACGGAAGTAGTTAATAGTAAAGAATGTTAGACTAATTATGTTTTGAGATATTAAAGTATCTCATGTTTTGGATATTAAATATACCAATTTTATTATGTTTGTAAAAACTGGAATGGATCCATAAGTTTAATAAGAATTGCAATATGTTTCATAATAGTTGTTAGTAATTAATTGTTTGATGTTGATTGACAATATATGCTGTAATATTATTTAAACAAATGTTAATGTTAATGGAAGGGTACAAAAATTATAATAATAGAGATATTTGTGAAACTAGGTATGTTAGGCCTATATAGTCAAGGAATTTGGAAAAGAGTTTATAGTAAAACTAGAATAATTAATGTCATGTTGAACTATGTTATTACTGATTGTATCTAATAGTTTTAGAAAGTGAAGGGTATAAAAAAGAACTAATTATAAATAATTTTGTACAAATAGTTAAAAGTGTAAACTAGTAACTCTGGAAATATGGAATGGAAACTAATCAAAAGTGATATCAAAACAATCAGTGTTCCATCAGAAATTCAAAGATACTAGTATCTTGAAGATCAAAGATCATATAAAAAAGTTATAACAATTTTAAGAAAATTGTATGTAAGATGTTAGAAGTTTGTTTATTTTGAGGCTCAGAGAGAACCATAGTAACTCAAGATGATACAGTTTAAACCAATGAAAGCTAAGTTATAGGCCTTAGCAACAGACATGTTATAAAAATAATTAAAAAATTCCATTATTAGAACTGAACGAGAAAGGATGATATAAAAAAACGAGAGACCAATCTAAAATATTTCGAGTGTAATAACAGTTAATGTAATTAAAGTTAAATCATTTTAAAAGATCGAATGTTTAGAAGAAAGAAGTAAACCATTATTCGAAAGAAGGAAGCCGATTAACATATGAAGAAATAAATTCAACGTATCCAGGAAGGGAAGTATTTTTGCTATTAACTAAACTGAAGAAGTTACCTTAATGTCCCAAGTTTACACTTGACAAAGAAACTGTTTACACTTTTTGATTAAAATTATATTTTAACTTTCACTTGGAAAATAATTAATAAACTATCTTATTTTCATGGTAAAAACTATTAATGTATGTTAATATGACCATTTAAAGGGTATTAAACATAGTTCAAAATAACCTAAAGACACTGAACATTGTAAAGTTAGTAATAAACTCTTGTTAGGACACTCTGTATTTAATTCTAAGTCCACGTATTTTGGTACTTTTCCGAAGATCATTGTAGTTTATATCGTAGCCAAAAGGACCTAACGTAAAACATTTTTAATTGTATCTTATTTAGCAATTATTAAAACGCAAATATTGTATACCCTGGGAGGTGGGACTAACTGCTGCCATTCTGAGCAAATTTAAAGAACAGCCGGCAAGACATTGTTAATAATTATATCTTTCTTTTACCAACATTTAATAAGGAGAATAAAGGATTTGAGTAAAATAACACCATATAAAAGGTTTTATTTTCTTTCCTTAGTTGATAGTTTTATGTATATGATATTATGTATAACATATAATCGAATGTAAATTTTTCATCAACTGGCACACTCCCGACAAGAAAAGTATGGCACAAGATTTGAATCTGCCTTACTGAGAATTAGTATTCATAGTATTATATTAAATAAAAGATATAAAAAAATAAAAATTAGAAAGAAAGAGAAACCCTTGTGATATGCAACATAATTACAGATTAACCAATACATTTTATTTGCAACATACTATTGCAAATTGGCGCTCAACAAACGTTACCCTGACAACATAATAATCCTTAAAATTACTGAAATTTTATAATAAAATATCGGTATGGGGAACCATACATGACTTCCATGTTCTAAGATTTATATTTAAAATCATATTCGAAATGAAATATTTCCATAGATACTACTTCTTTCTACTTACTGGTTCAGCCTTAACCACAGTACTGTGGTCACTAACGTACACCACCTCACGTTATCGCACTCGATTTTCACTGATGATGGAAGTCGATGGCATTGGCGAAACGTCTGGTTTTGTACAAAATATTGGACTACGGCCAAACATCCCGGGAAGGATTTTTAACAAAAACTACTTCTTTGTTGCCGATAACGTTGTACACACATATATAAAAAATATGCATAAAATTAATTAATGGCTTGTATAAGTTAATGTTTGATCTCCATTAAGTAGTGCTCAAGTTTCCAAAGTTTTAATATTATGATGTCCGTAATTAAAACATCAGAGCAGGTTTAGTGTGTATGAGGGTACACCGTGGACAAAAATGTTCAACATTTCCTATTGAGCTTAGAGTAAAGCTGCGAATCTACAGTCTACGTTTCACAGAACAAACACGCGGAAAAGAAGGAGCGCTCCGAAGTCACTCATGGACCCTCAGCATCTTGCAGAGGGTTCATTCCCTAAAGACGAAAAGTCTGTCTATGAATCGTACCTCTGTAAACACGTGCAGTTACACTGCCCAGCGATCCACAGGAAGCAAATCGCTATCCACGCTGGACACTTTTTCGGCTTGCACGCGTTATGTTGGTGTGGGTTTCGGCACTTTCCATTTAAAAAGCGTGCAAATGTAAGAAAATAAACATGAGTGAGGCCAGAAATAACGCGAATTTTGTGTGTGTGTGTGTGTGTGTGTGTGTGTGTGTGTGTGTGTGTGTGTGTGTGTGTGTGTGTGTGTGTGTGTGTGTGTGTGTGTGTGTGTGTGTGTGTGTGTGTGTGTGTGTATGTGTGTGTGTGTGTGTGTGTGTGTGTGTGTGTGTGTGTGTTCCCTGCCTTTTTATTGCAGTAATCATAATAATAAAATGGAAACGTAAACATTACATAATTGAGATATGCTTGCCTGCAACGAACGATATATTTTCACTCATACATGATTTACACTAAAATGAAAAAAATTATAATTTTATTGTCTGGCAACAAAATTATTTTATTTTTAACAATTACCATTGTTTGAAAAAGTTTAAATGAATTTTCAAGTACTTTACTGTTGTTAAAACGTAAAAGGTTGCAGGTAAACTACCCCTTCCCCTTAACCGATCTTCACCACAATCAAAAGTCCTTGAGATCTCTACAATTTAGGGATGTATGCAAAACATTATTTGATTCTGTTTGAATTTGCGGCTGTTATCGTTTGCCATAGAAAAAACTACCCTTGATAAAAAAACTTGCAGGTAAACTACCCCTTCCCCTTAACCGATCTTCACCAAAAACAATAGGTCTTGAGTACTCTACAAATCAGGGCTGTATGCAAAACATTATTTGATTCTGTTTGAATTTGCGGCTGTTATCGTTTGCCATAGAAAAAACTACCCTTGATAAAAAAACGTTGCAGGTAAACTACCCCTTTCCCCTTAACCGATCTTCACAAAAAAAAATAGGTCTTGAGTACTCTACAAATCAGGGCTGTATGCAAAACATTATTTGATTCTGTTTGAATTTGCGGCTGTTATCGTTTGCCATAGAAAATACCCTTGTTAAAACATAAAACGTTGCAGGTAAACTACCCCTTTTCCTTAACCGATCTTCACCAAAAACAATAGGTCTTGAGAACTCTACAATTTAGGCTGTATGCAAATAATCTTTTGATTCTGTTTGAATTTGCGGCTATCGTTTGCCAAAAAAAAAAAAAAAAAAAAAATTACCCTTGATAAAAAAAACCGTTGCAGGTAAACTACCCCTTTCCCTCAACCGATCTTCACCAAAAACAATAGGTCGTGAGTAGTCTACAAATCAGGGCTGTACGCAAAAATTATTTGATTCTGTTTGAATTTGCGGCAGTTATCGTTTTCCATAGAAAAAAATCTACAGACAGACACACAGACAGACAGACAGACACACACACACACACACACACACACACACACACACACACACTTTTCGAAAAACGACTTTTTTCATGTTTTGAGTGTAGTACAATCAGAATCTGCAATAATCTCGAACACGATTTTTTTTGCCATCACCATACTTCCATTTCCTTAAGGAACATGGAAGTAAAAACTACATTTTCTTAATGTGTATGTTAGAAATTGACTCAACCAACGCGTGGCTAGTAAACCATACGATAGAGATCATTATTTAGTACGTTACAATACTGATATCAAAAGTACTAATGAAATCTGAAATTTGGGGTAAGAGACTCATGGAATATTCCGACCGGATAGTTGCAAATGCATTGTTGGCAAGGTATACAATAACTTCACGGATACCAGTTTTAAGCTCTCTTGTTCCAGTTTTAAGCTAAACCTTCAGAAGAAATGAGTTAACACATAGCTTATTCACTGATTAACTCCGTGGCCTGCAACGGCTTGTGTGCTAAATCTCTTTAGCGCAGTACACGCTGGATAAATACTGTACTTGCCAAGATCTGGCTACGAAGATTTGGTTCAAGTGTTGGTTCCTTGTCGTTCGTATGTAAATGAGCAAATCGTTTCACGGTGTCGTCTAAGCATCGAACACCGAGCCGTTTCTCGCAAACAAGAATAGACTCGATGGGGAACTCGAGAACACCAAGAACTTCTTACGCATAGCGGCAAGGTATGTCCAGACTGAGACAACGTAGGTGATGCGCGGTACCAATAGTAGTAACTCGTGTTGGAGTCTAAAGTATTTACCGCATCAAGATAAGATTCTTGCTGTCTTCTCTGTTGTTGGCCAGCCCGTTTGTTTCAGTTATTATTCTTTCAAATGGGTCGATAAGCGATTATTTTTCAAACCTAATGATACAATAATTATTTTTCAAAATTATAAAATAAACAATTCCCCAATGTTGATAAAACCGTCAAAACACGTTTACTACATTATGGATATTTATAGAATACGTTACGTATGGTCGTCACCACAGTCACCTTCTTATTATTATTCTCTACAAGTTTATGCATTTGCCTCGTCTGTCTTAAAGTATCTCACCGTCTTACTTTTTCTTCCTTTTGCTTGCTTTGAATCTGAATGTTATTTAAGGCAGTCTTCCTTTCAATTTCAGAAACTCACTTTTTCTATATGGCCTTACTTTTAATTTTGATCAACAGTAATTAAAAGTATTTTTTCGCTGTGGCTGTTGATAGGAAGTTCAAGATTTATTCAACTTGTTATATGAATTAGCAGTCTCTGTAATTCCAACTTTGTCGTGCGTACTTGTTTAACTGCTATCTGTCGTGCTCCGGACGAGGTCTTTCAGTGTCTCCACCATTATCAAGTCCTAAACCACGACCAGAACGTTAGGACTTCGTAATGGGGGAGACACTGAATGACCTCGTCCGGAGCATGACAGATAGCAGTTTAGCAAGTAAGCACGACGGTTTTGTAAAAATCCGTGCCGGGTATCAGACTAAAGAAATTTTACCCCAAATCCAATTTAGTTTGAAATTTGTTTACCTTTAGTAGCACTAGGGGCCATAAATGGAACTCAAAAGATTGACAAAATTTTAACAGTCTATTCGGGGCATCAAACGTGCGGAATTTTATCCAAAATACTAACTCGGTGTCTTTAATAATGTGACAAAAAATAATATGTGTAAACAACCTGCAAACCTGAATCGCCTTAAAAAAAGTTTGGTAGTTCGGTTTGGTAAGCTAGCCTACATATCGCAAATAGTTTGGTAGTTCGGTTTGGTAAGGTAGCCTACATATCGCAAATTTTGGTAGTTTGGTTTGGTAAGCTAGCCTAAATATCGCAAATAGTTTGATAGTTCGGTTTGGTAGCCTACATATCGCAAATAGTTTGATAGTTCGGTTTGGTAAGGTAGCCTACATATCGCAAATAGTTTGCTAGTTCGGTTTGGTAAGCTAGCCTACATATCGCAAATAGTTTGGTAGTTCGGTTTGGTAAGGTAGCCTACATATCGCAAATAGTTTGGTAGTTCGGTTTGGTAAGCTAGCCTACATATCGCAAATAGTTTGGTAGTTCGGTTTGGTAAGGTAGCCTACATACCGCAAATAGTTTGCTAGTTTGGTTTGGTAAGCTAGCCTACATATCGCAAATAGTTTGGTAGTTCGGTTTGGTAAGCTAGCCTACATATCGCAAATTTTGGTAGTTTGGTTTGGTAAGCTAGCCTACATATCGCAAATAGTTTGGTAGTTCGGTTTGGTAAGCTAGCCTACATATCGCAAATAGTTTGGTAGTTCGGTTTGGTAAGGTAGCCTACATATCGCAAATAGTTTGGTCGTTCGGTTTGGTAATGTAGCCTACATATCGCAAATAGTTTGGTAGTTCGGTTTGGTAGCCTACATATCGCAAATTTTGGTAGTTTGGTTTGGTAAGCTAGCCTACATATCGCAAATAGTTTGATAGTTCGGTTTGGTAGCCTACATATCGCAAATAGTTTGATAGTTTGGTTTGGTAAGCTAGCCTACATATCGCAAATAGTTTGGTAGTTCGGTTTGGTAAGCTAGCCTACATATCGCAAATTTTGGTAGTTTGGTTTGGTAAGCTAGCCTACATATCGCAAATAGTTTGGTAGTTCGGTTTGGTAAGCTAGCCTACATATCGCAAATAGTTTGGTAGTTCGGTTTGGTAAGGTAGCCTACATATCGCAAATAGTTTGGTCGTTCGGTTTGGTAATGTAGCCTACATATCGCAAATAGTTTGGTCGTTCGGTTTGGTAAGGTAGCCTACATATCGCAAATAGTTTGGTCGTTCGGTTTGGTAATGTAGCCTACATATCGCAAATAGTTTGGTAGTTCGGTTTGGTAAGGTAGCCTACATATCGCAAATAGTTTGGTCGTTCGGTTTGGTAATGTAGCCTACATATCGCAAATAGTTTGCAAAAAAACTTTTCATATTGTTAGACTATCAGTTATAAATGTTTCTGAAAGTATACAAGGTAGCACTAGATCTTATGTAAACTTATGAATCAAGGACCATTATGGTTACGAATTTAAAAAGGAAAAGGAAACCTAATGCAGTAGTCAGGATTTTTTAGCGAGTTCTGCAGCTCACGAAACTTACTGTATAGTTTATTCTGGATTACTTCGTATTCCGTAAACACCGTTCAGACACTCCACACGACGGGGTCCACAGAATATTATTTCAAACTTGTATATAGTGACATAATACGATAATTCTTCTTTTTTTTAATATTGAAAATGTTTATAAGGACGTGTCGCACATTCGCGGCCGATCGCTGGTGCGTGATCGAAAATGGGAACCGGTGAGTTTCCATAGAAACTACTTCTTTATTGTCAATACCGTAGTACACATATAAAACGTCGCTTATTAATGCGACTACATTTAACTTATAATCTGTACATTGGTAAATAAAGAATGAATTCATTGATTGGTGAATGAAGAATTAATTCATTGATTGGTGAATGACCATAAATGTATATATATTTTTTAGATTTATTGAAGCATTTTCAATGCCCTTCTCTGTGCATTGCATTTGTGCAATGCCTGTAATTTTTTTTTAACTGATGAAACGCATAATTCTACAAACGTGATAATGACATGTTCACTTTATTGTGGATAATTCAGGAACATGTTATATACGTTTTGACGGACAGGTAGTTCACATTATCAATTCAACATTTACACCCAGCCAATTAAAATACAACTGAAAAGCAATGATATACACTGTTTGAAAAGTACATTGACACGGCTGGGTTATTGAGCATTAAACAAACGAGAGAGAGACGACGTCACCGACAAACAATCACGTGACTTCCTAGTACACACATACGAGTACTGTACGTGTTCTCTGTTCAAACCTCTCGATTATTCCAATCGTAAACTTTTCATTTCAAATTACTATTTCGAAGTATCTATTTAGAAATACACTACTGGTAATTCTGCGGTGCACTAAACGTAGGCTACAGTTATGTGCGGTGCACATTTACAGTTATAGCGACTATCATTATACAGCAGTTTTGTACGGGAGCGCAAAACAATTAAGTGAAAGTGAGTGGGTAGCGCGCCCCAGTCTATAAAAAGTTTGAGGTATATGACGACGTTGAACACAATAGGTGACAACTTCAAGGTCAAAAGGTGACATATTTTTAATCACGAAACACCGATTCAGACAAGCAAAATAAAACAATGAAAGCTAATTGGTATTAAATTACATTCTAAATAGAGAATACGTTACTTTTCCATTATAAATTAATTTTTCAGAATTAGGATTTTATTGGGAATTAAGTTCTACATTGTGCTAAGCAGTATTTCTACAGTAAATTTACGCACGTCACTGCACTGTGAATACCGAGAAAGCCTCTAATTGATAAGTTCGATAACCGCTGGCTGTCTGTACCTAAATTTGTTATTTACACAAAATACACGGGTACACATACACTCAGTTGAAGAATGTGAGAGAACGCTGTCTATTCGACAATCTAGTATCACAACCAGCGTTCCGGTAATTTCCACTGAAACTGTCGTATAATACTGGGAAAAGTTTTGAAAAGTACTACCAAGAGAACTTTCGAAACTAGTCTACTGCGGTGAACCCATTGCGCCAACCACGTCCCCATGGCCGGATTAAGGCTATGGGGGACCGGGGCTATTTAAGACCATGAATGAAATTTTCGAGTTTTGCACAATACTTTACTTTATTCAGACGATCATTTAATAAATATAATAAACAAAATGTTGTTCTTAAACCATATTTTTACTCACATTTTTTTAATTTTATTTTATACTACTGATTAAACAGATGCTGAAACTCTTTAGTATTATTTTATTTCGTTAAACTTTACTTTCCGTTGGTTTACGTTTTTTTTTTTGGCTTTTACCAGCTGCAACAAGACTGGCGAGAACAACGGAAGCATTTGTGTGATAGAAAGGGAAATAATATGGAAGTGAAAGAGTGAACGTTATAACGTCGTCTCCCCTCTCTTCTCGCTACATAACTTAGTTATACCTGAAAGCGGAGGTAATTCATGCGTTGAGTCGGCGCAGGTTACTGTTCGGGAAAGGCTGGCGGGCCTATTATATATATATTGTAGCATGACAGATAATCCACTAAAAATTAATTCCATTAAGATCATAAAAATAATTAAATTACATATAACCAAGAATTTCAAATGAAAATAAAAATACACTTCAAAGAAAAACACCACTACAAAAGGAAAAAAGTAATTAAGTAATAAAAATGCAACAATAAAATTCAAGAAAATAAATTAAAGGAACCTCATATTAAAAAATCAGGAGATTACCCAGGAGATTAGGAGCATGCAATAAATAAGATACTCCGAACCCAAGAAAGAAGAGGAAGTTTAGTAGCAGGTTATAAACAAGATATCCCGAAATCAAGAAAGAAGAGTAAAGTTAGGAGCATGCAATAAATAAGATACTCCGAACCCAAGAGAGAAGAGGAAGTTTAGTAGCATGATAAAGAAGATTAGTATGATATTTTAGTATTTAGTAGTATGATAAAAAGTGAACTAACTAAAGTTATTATATGGTAAAATAAACAAATCTTCACAGTCCATTATGACAAAAGGTTTGGTCTGAGAATATAATAAAACTCAAATATAAGTCAGAACCAACAGTGAATGTGTACCAGTGGAAGTGGTTTTAAGTATAATAAACTTCAAGTTAATGAGTAACTATAACTTAAACAAGGTACTATTAAATAACTTTTATATTTTATAATTAACAGGTGATGAAATATTGAAATGACAAATATTTCCTATATTTCATAAATAAGGTCACTTTTTTATATCAAAACATTCATAGTAATGCCAATAATAAAGAAAGTATGTGGGGGAATGTTTACTGTACAAGGGGATTAAAGATAATAATATAGTATAATCAGAAAAGACTGAAAGTAACTTAAGTTAAATAAAGTTTAAGAAATTTAAATGGCTAATAATGTTTAGAGCCTAGGAACTCCAACTTTCAAAGAGTTCCTATAGAATAAGGTTTATATTTAGTGTAAGATGTTTTAGTTACATAACAGCATGCATACAGATTAAAATGTTTAGGTATGGATGCTGTATCAGTTTATAAAATGTTTAAAATGTATGTTCAAAATAGTTCCAACAAACATGTCTAACTTTGAAGACTGCTAATTCATGTCAAATATTATTTTTTGTATTAGTAGCATGAATTATATGCTACTGGTATCAGTAGTTACGTAAGCAATTTTATTTCATGTTATATTAACTTTTAAAAGTCAGAGGAGGTGTGGAATTAACTTTATTTGAAAAAAACCATATATGTAAAATACTAAACTCTAGGCCAAATAATGAATTCCCAAAAATTAATATAAACTAGTTAATTAACCAATGAACCATGTAAACTAACAAGATTTATGTAAGGTGGATCGATAACTAACTACTGTAAATGATCCTATGCTTTAAAAGAATAATATAGAAAAATGTCTTAAATTATTAAAAATTTTCGAAATATAAAAACTAACTATTTCAGAGGAGAAATAGTAAATTAATGAATTATCACTAAAAGACAGTTCAAATGTTAAATTTATAAGGGATTAAGGAAAGCGAAAGATTTGTGACCATTTGAAATTTATTATAATTATATTTCTAACACCTAAAATGGCAGGAATTTTGTACAAGAACAGGAAACCGAATTTTCGGCCTAGATTTCCAAAAAGACAGAAATATGGCTATTTTAACAAAAATCTCAATAAATATGGACTATGACATATCAAATTAAACAGAATGAGATAAATAAACCAATTATGTGGTTAATAGTTCATGAAAGCAATCAATAAACTAAAAATCTTCCATATATAATGTACTTTATAATTACCTAAATAGGAAGTGAAAATTATTTTAACAATACTTTTCCAATATTAACTTGGCAAGATATTTCCTAAGACGAAGGAAGTAAAACAGTTCATTATTAACATTCAACGGGAACGGTTGATGCTCGATCGCGTTCTAAAACCGTATAACGAATTGTAATGGAGTATATAGCGAAAATCAGTGAAAACGAGAGTTAACTAAATTGACACTTTTTGACTTAAAATCAGTGAAATACTCTACCACAACAGTGAAAACAAACAACACACAACACAATACAAGTGAATTAAACCGGTCAAACAACCTAACATTAATAATTCACTTCGTAACAACTTCTCGATTTTTGGCCATAACCAGCAAACATTGAATACATCTAAAATAAGACAATTAACACCAGTGAACACTGAACACTTATCCAGGATACCAGAACAACACAATAGACAATATACACTATTACGGAGACCAATAAAACAGTTGTGAAGGTAATTTTATTATCAGAATTTCCAACCATCAATTCACAGTAATATTCCACAGCGAGACGTGCCGCCATTTTGATCTTCCCGTGATGCAAAGTATCAACCAGCAACGAAGTCGTCTAGTCAACTATTGGGTATAAATTGTATACTATAAACATTATATATTATTAACAAATTGTCAATTATTATTTATTAAGACTTATTTTTGTACATGTTATACTTTCTAGGCCTACCCTTCTCTGACTATATAATTATAATCGTTGAAAGAACCTTTTTTGATATTTATATAAAAATAACCTGTAATTGCAAATTGATATATCCCTGTGAAAGAGTCGAATATTTGCTCAACATCGATTTTAAATCGATCTTTAAGAATTATTATTAATAAAGTAAATTATTTCAATTATCTGGATATTACAATTATTTCACATATTAAATTAAGAGTTTAACTAACTACAGGACTTACTGGAAGACGACAAATCTTAACTGAAAGTGATATACTGGAACAGCGCTGAAAATCACCAATCGATTACTGTAAGAAGATAATCTGATTAACTCCTGATTTAGTTAAAGTCAACCAGAAGTGTAAAAATTAACCAAAATAAACTCACAGAATTTTAAAATTTTAACCAAAACGCAGAACCAGGATTATTTCTAAATTATTACAATAACAAACAAACATAAAATTTTTTTGTTGGAACATTTTTTTTTAAATAAAATTTTTTTTCTCTCTCTTTGTACAATACGAAGAAATTAATTATTTGTAACAGCGTGGAACAGCGTCTTGTTACAATATTTACAGTACCTGATGAGCCACAAACAAAAGTAAGTATAAGCATTCTAACTGAATTCCTTTTCTGTCTCCCATTCTAATTGAACTCCCACTGACTTGCTCTTCTAGGTCTTTAATACTCCGCTCGCGTGAGAAAGAGAGGGGGGAGAGACATACAGACAGTGAAAAACACACACGTAGTCCCAGACACATTAGTCCTGTCTCCTCTTCTCCTCTTTATAACGCACAGAAGAATATGGAGGCCTTCCTTGAGTCTTTTGAACATCCCTTCGTTGCTTACTTTATCCATCCACCTTAGTCCTTCCATCTGCCACCAAACATTTCACCAGGCTCCTTCTCAGACCCAAGTTCAGACTACTACACAAAAATTGCTTTTTCCGTATTGAACTCTTTATTCCCTACGCACAGTTTACTCTTGATCTCTCTTTCACTGGTCCACTTCATAGAAACACGCTCTCTAAGACATCATCTTATGGTTCTGCCCTTACACCACTGTCGGTGTTTTGTTCCAGGGCTGTTATTTAGCTTTCTGATGCCTCCTGTCTCAACATCGCTCTCGTTCTTAATCTCTTTATTCTCCTTCTCCTTTCCTCTCCAACTGTTTTACCTTCGTCTTACAAATATAATGTATCTAATTTAAATTCTCTTTCAATACCGTATCTAGAAGTGTTCTGTTTCTCATTTATTCTGTGAGGAATCTCCTCATTAATCGCAATGTCGACCCATTTTGTTCTCGCTATTTTTCTACACACCTACATCTCAAAAACCTTAATCTCTCCCTCTCCCCCCACGATTAATATACAAACATGAGAACGCTCCACACAAGGGTCACCAGTTTTTTCCTCATTTTCAAGTCCATGCTGCTGCACAATAGCCTCTTTTTCTTGTTGTAATTTATTTATCCATTCTAATTCTTGTACTCCATCAGTGCTCTCAAAGTACCTGTACGTAATTACCCGCGTTTCCCCCTTCTATTTCTACTCTCATATCACCTCATCATTTATTCTCACCATTTTCGTTTTCCCTAGATTTAATTTCATACCCTATCCTTCTATTCCATTTTCTGATTGTTGCAGCATTCTCTGTATAATTACCGAGTCGACCGGTAAAATTACCATATCGTTAGCGAATATTACACTATTTATTTTTCTTCGACCATCGTTAATTCCCTTTTCTCCATATAAAATATTTATCATGTACTGTATGTAAATATTAAACAAAGTCGATGACCCCTCCCAATAGCAAACTAGCCTGATTTGATGTAGTATGATACGAAATTTTGTTGTTCAGCGTGCGCGCTCCCTTCCCTACTATTATGTGTACGAACACTAACGGTCTTCAAGAATTTATTATGCATGAGTTCAACTGTTTCCTCTACTACGTTTAAAGTAGTTGGAATAATTACGTCGCCGCATATCGCAGCCCTAGTTGTTGAGTTAATAATAATTTATTGGTAAAAAAGGTTTTGCTGTTCCTTCCCGGAACATCGTCCTCCCTCTCCGGGCTCGCGCCTCACAAATGGAGAACCGCTACATTAAATTTAAATGATGGCGCAAAACGATACAGATTTTATGAAAATAAAAGACGGTAAACGGCCAGGATTCTGAAAGCAGGTGGAACACACACACACAATGTGTCATGGCACTTTAACTGTTAAACAAAAAAGGAAACCACGTAATACGCAATAGTGATAATAAATGAAGGCCGTCACAAGAAAGCGAACACATTACGAATGTAAAAACTTTTCCTCTGTCTAAATGTAAACATTAAATTATACATCCTCTGTCTCTACAGCAACACCGTCCAACGACGGTTTTTAACATCCGCCCAACGACGATCTGTCATACATACGGATGTGGTGTTAAGATCTGTGAAACGCTGACCGCTTAAACACAATTTTTATGTTTTATCATAGTGCGTGAATTCTTCTTATCCAGTTCTGAACTTCACAAATTTTTTGTTTCTTGAAAAATTTTAATTTTTGGACATAAAAATCCCAAACCTTTTGCCTTTTGGGGATTCGTATACTTTACTTTCATTACGTTGTACGTAAATGTATCTTGGCACTAAGAAGACAGTCAGTACACACTATATATGTGGATCTAGTTGAATGTGTAAAATTCAGCTTATTTATGTGGTACCTACGGATGCGTACAGACTTTTAAAGACCAAACAGATTTCCAAAGATTTTAGTAACCTACAATTACTTAAAATCTTATCTGTAGAAAGAATCAAAACTCAACGTCATTTCAGCAGGTTTATAAAACCGAACCGTGAATTTGTTACCGTTAACCTAAAAAATCTTGAATTGTAATTTTATGATGTTATAAACACTACTCACCACTAAACAATGAAAATATAGTACGGTACACCGTGCTTAAGAACTGGGTTTCGCCAGTGGCAAAAACTATTACAAAACTACGAAAACCATAGTTGTATTGAATTTACGGTTCCCAAGTAACAAAAAGGTAAACAGGCAAGAGAAATTGTCAGAAGAAAGAATGGAGATGATTGAGAGAACTTGGAAGAGCCACATGACTTTACAAGCTATGGCAGCGATTGTCGCCAATTGTGAATGCACGTGAATACAAGTTTTTATTTAAACACGTTTTAGCGAAAGTTTTCTTTTTTCTCAAAAATTATTTGACACAATGATATTCCCAAGATATATGAACCGTAAAATCGTAAATTATAATAAAAGATTTTACTGATAATTATATTTCAAAACTGTATTTAAAAATGGTATACGATTTTTTCACACAAAAGACAAATATTAATTATTTTAAAGAAATCGAACAAAACGTTAACGAAATTCAACTGGCGCCTGTTAACTAGTTTGCAAACGAGGCAGTTACTTGTGCAAATGTCGAGTCGATACTTCACACCAAGGTTTCCAAGACAAAGGAATATGAAAGTATAATATAGGTAGTTTTACAATTCCGATTCTTCATAAAGAAGTGATAAGAGCAAGTAACAGAAAATACATACATAAGTTTCACAATCACACAAATCTGTTTTAGTTAACCTACTTCCGTACACAAGCGTTCGATCAATATAGTGATTAGTGAGTGACACGGTACTTGGTGATACCTATAAATCATGTCCCTGCGTAACTCACCGAAAAAAGGTTACCAACAGGAGAAACAATTCACAACGCATTCCTGTGAACCCGGTTTAGTCATTTCCACACTACACCTTCTATACACAAAATGACGTATGTCCAGTGTTTTAATTGGACCGCGAATGTAATCAAATTCGTTGTTGACACTTACAAAACAAGAAGCTAATGGATAACATCAAACGTTTTAAAAAGACAAGCGAAACTTAAAGTATATAGAAATCTGCTAAGATCAGTTTTAATGTAAGACAGCGACAAATGGGTAATTACTAAAACGGTCGAGGAAGTACTCAAGGTTTGGAAGGCAAACAATGAGAATTATTTACGACTACTTATAAATGTGACGCTACTTACCGCATCGCATGAACCATGAGAACTCAATGAAAGAGAAAGACACTGTAAGTCACATAAAGTCATTATGGTTGGCCTGCTTTGGGTCACAAAATACGGAATGGACAAAACAAAAACTGCAAAGCGGAAAGGAAAAAATCCTGAAATGAACACTACCACACGGGAGGCTAAAGGAAAGACCAAAAAGAGGTAGAGAGATGACGTAATAGAAGATCTTGAAGGATATAGAAGGGAGGAACTGGAAAGGGAAAATACATTACAGAGTTGAAGTGAAAAGCATGTTTAAGAAGAATAAAACCCAGAGAGGAGTGTCGACCCGAAAAAGAGTGATGCCATCAAATACGTTGCAGGTTCACAAAAACTGTCATGCGTATGTTGTTGACGGTTAGCTGGTGGCGGCTGTAACTTTTAATGTGGCCTATATAGGGCAGTAAGAAAATTTCCATAATCGATCACATCAACGCCTACCTAGAGAGTGACCTTCATTTCCAACCTGTGACAGCATAGACGAATACTATAATCTAATGCCAAACTTTCGAAACAGTGGGACAGAGCTTCTAAACAGTCTAACGAACACACGAATACATACGTTTGCGAAAGTCCTTTTTATAGCATAGCACTTATTGAAACAGTAGATACAATCAGTACACATATTGTAACAAGTCGTGTGGTTACAAATAATTATTTTCTCTGTTCGTGTACAAAAATTAAAAAAAATTTTTAATTTAATTTTAAAATAAAAAAAAAATTTTTTTTTATGTTTGTTTTATTGTTTAAATATTTAATAAATAATTCTGGTAATGTTATCGTGTTGAAATTTTAAATTCCTTTAAGTTATTGTTGGCAATTATATCACTTGTGGTTTGCTGTAAGTAAATTCAGCGTTAATTGGATTGTCTCGTTCACTAATCGATTTGCGATTGTTCTTCTTCCTCCAATATATTACCTTAACTGGAGTAATGGCTGCCTTTCTTGCAGCTGATGTTGTTCACTAAACTCTATTTATAGTTTAGAAATAAATTTAATACCAAAAATGTTGAATAACTATATTTTATTAACAATTATTGAAAACAGATCGATTAAAAATCGATTAGGTTATATTGTTCGACTCTTTCACAGGGGTAATCGATTATTGCTACATATATTATTTGATATAATTATTTACAAGGTTCTTTAAACGGTTATGTTATATAGTCAGAGAAGGGCCAAGGCTCGAAAGTATAACATTACAATAAAAAATCTTAATAGTTAATAATTACAAATTTAGTTATGATATATAATGTTTATTAAGTAAAAAATCAGACCAATTGGCTGTGGCGACGAATCTTATTCCTTGTGGGCGCTTTGCATGCTGGGAACCATCATGGCCGCTCGCTCGTTGGCGAAGTAAAACGAGAATGGTGTTGATGGATTTTCTTTAAATAAAGATGCCTTCACAGCTGCTTCCTCGTCTCCGCAATAGTGAATAATGTTTCTGGTGTTGTTGGATTATCACTCGTTCACTGTTCTGTTGTTCACTCGAGAAAATGTGCGTTTTATTTTTAATATATGGTGTTGTAAAAGTACGTTTCAGTTGTCTGGAAATTATTACTGTTAGTGGTTCGAATTGTTAGTTCACTAGTTTGTGAGGTGTATTCACTTGTTTCTATGTTCGTTGTTGGTAATTTTCACTGCATTTATCGTTTAAGTGTTCTGTCCAAAATCTCAAAATTTATAGTAGACTATGTTTTAACTGTTATCCGCCATTAATCGTTCCGGTATACTATTATTACCACGAGCTTAATTCACCCGTACTCTCCGAATGTTAATTAAGAACTGTTTTACTTCCTTCGTTTCTGAAATCTCTTAGCCGATTTAATATTAGAAAAGTATTGTTTAAGTTTTATTCACTTCCGATGCATTCAATTAAAGTACATTATATCATAGAATATATTTTGGTTATTAATTAATTTCATGTAATAGCAAATACATAATCGGTTTCTTTAACTCCTCCTGCTTAATTTGATATACAATAATCCATCTTTATAAAGTTTTTTATCAAAATTGCTATATTTCTGTCATTTTGGAAAAGTAGGCTCAATATTCTGTTTCCTGTCCTTGTCCAAAATTTAGCCATTTTATGTGTTATAATTATGATTATAATAAATCACAGATTGTTATAAATGTTTATCGTTCATCAATTTCTTGTAAATTTATTAATTGATCATCCTTTTAAATATAATTAATGAATTTCTGATTCCCCCTCTGAAATTGTTAGGTATTACATTTGCAAATTTTTGAATAATTTTATACATCTTTTTATATTATTCCTTTAAAGTATACCTTTAACTATAGTATTTGGTGATTGATTCACCTTATATAAATCTCATTAATTTACTGGGTTTATTTTAACTTAATTACTCATTTATAATGTTATTGAAATTTCCTAACTGGCCTAGATTCTATGGTTTTACATATACTGTTATTTGAATAATACTATGTCTATACCCCTTCTGACTTTCTGAAGTTAATATAATATTAAATACAATCTCCTTAAATAACTATTGGAACATGTAGCATGGTATTCATGCTTATAATACAAACACAATATTTAAAATTAACTATTGGTCTTTAAAGTCAGACATTTTAGTTTGAACTATTACTAATAACACATAACAAACATTTTATAAAATAGTATGGTATTCATACTAATACATTTTAGTCTGTATAAACACTGTAAGACATAATAAACATAAATATAATAATAATAATTCTTATTCTATACACCACCTTGAAATATGGTGTTCATAGGCTTTAACACAAACATAAAGAGCCATTTAATTTTATTTTACTTAAATTTAATTTGTTTACAGTCCTTTCTGTTTATTTTTTATTATTACATTTTAATCCCCTTGTCACTGTATTTATTCCCCACCTGCTCTCTTTATCATTCACATTTTAAAGAATGTTTTTTGATAAAAAGTGGCATCTTCTTTGAAACATTTGTAATGTTTTCATAAGAATACCTCATAACATTTTATATTTGTATTTATAGCAAACATTAAAGTTGTTTAATTGTACATAGTTGAAATATCAGTTACACTTATACTTGAAGTTTATTCAGTATTTTGAAATAACTTGCACTGGTTCACTTATATTTTTGGTTCTTATTTACACTTGAGTTTTACAATACTCCAAGACCAAAATCTTAAAGATAAGGGACAATGAGATTTGTTTATTTCGTTACATAATAACTTTAGTGGGTGCACTTCTATTTACTACCCTAAATACTTTTGTTTGTAACTACAGTATTTTACATTTTTATATGAGGTTTTGGGTTGTTATACGTTCATGGGTGACATTTAATCTTTTTTGGGGTTTGTTATTCTTTGTAATAGGTTTTCCTTGGGTATATCTTGTACTTCTTCCCATTCTACATTTTCTTCTCTTCACAATTCTTCCCTCTTGGGTTCTCCAAGGTAATCTGATTTTATGGTTCGTTGGTTTGTTCGGGGTATCTTCTTTACCTGCTCCTATCCTACCTGGGTATTATCCTGATTTTATTTTAGTTTTGTAGGATTTATTTTTCTTGATACATTTTTGTTGCATTATGATGATTAACTTTTATTTTTTCCTTTTATGGTGTTATTTTACTTCGATATTTAATTATTTTCATTTGAATTTTCTTTTTATTTAATGTAATTTATATTGAATTATGATCAGATTGGAATTATGATTTAGTGGATTATCTGTCATGCTACAGATTGCCCTCCTCCAGAAGTGATTAGTTCAGACCTATACTTGGTTTGTCTGAAATAATTCCTTATGATAATTATTATATTTTTATTTTATTCTTGACTTCCTTCCATTTCTAATTTTCCTTCTACATATTCGAGCTTACATATATTTTATTCTTAATTGATCTTCTTTGATAGTAATAGTCATCTGAGTTTCATATTTATTATTTTATTTTCATTTTTCTTCTTGGTGTTTTATCCCTGGGATATTTATTCCCTATCATTCTCTAACACGTGAGCTGGGGCAGTTCAGAGAGGCACTGTAGGCTACATACTCTGCTGGCCATACTTCACTTCTATTTGAGTACAGAGGCAAATCATCTCTGCTCAAAAAAAACATATTAATACTGCTGGACTTATCTACAGACAGTTATTAATAAAAATTATTTAAGAATAGTCCATTTTGTGACTACAAAAAAAAATATCTTTGGATACTTCACTTCGTATATTGGTCAGATCTGTTAATATTCCTATCTTAATTATTCTTCTGACTTGTTAGCTTTATTGTTATCTCATTTCTTATTATGGTGGGAAGCTCATTTATTCATATAATTATCATTATTTATCAAATATACCGTTTTCGGTATTACTTCTCTATTCTTCTTTGGTTGTTATTGCAATCTGTTTCTGGTCATTGGCAGCATATATTTTATGATATTTTTTGTTTGTTTCTCAGTTCTCATTAATTCCACTAGTTCCATGTTCTAGCACTTTCTTCTAATTGTCTTTATTACACGCGACATTTATTTTACGATCATACTCATTTGTGATTTATTTAATTACATTTATACATTTTGTTCTTTTTCACAAATTACTTCGCTCTGATTTTTTATTCAAATGAATTCTTTAATTATCATATTAATGTGGTCATTGTTTCTCCTTGTATTACTTCAAAGTTTTATTATTTTTATTTCCATACAAGTTTTTTTTTTCTTTTAATTGTATCCGTGGTTCTTACTTCCTTTTCTTTAATTCCATAGAATGTTTTTATAAATAATTGGTTGTAATTTGATATTACTATATATTTTAGAATTTATTTGGTTTATTCTAAATTCTCCTTTTTATTATATATCCCATAAATTGTTTTCATAAATACTGGTAGTAATGTGTGCTTACTATATTTTTTGAATTTAGTTGTTTTTATATTCAAAATTCTCCTTTTTGTTTTTATAAGGGTTTCATAAATCTTTTAGTAAGGTGATCTTACTTCATTTTTTGAATTTAAGGGCTATTCTAAATTCCTTTTCCTTTTTATTTTCCTAAATAATGACTGTAAGGTGATCTGACGATATTTTAGAATTTTGATGTTTTTATATTCAAAATTCTCCTCTTTATATTATTCCAAATGTTTTTCTTAAAATTGTTTGCGTAAGTTGATCTTACTAATATTTTAGAATTTTGTTGTTTTTCTCTTCTAAATTCTCCTTTTTTATATATTCCATTTTGTTTTTCTTAAAATTGTTTGCGTAAGTTGATCTTACTAATATTTTAGAATTTTGTTGATTTTAATTGTTTTTATGTTTAAATTTTTACTCCTCATAATATTTCTTCATGGAAGCCTGGTTATATACACCTTTGATTCTACCAGAACCCATCTCTTTTATTTCATAAGTATTATTGTTTTTGTCCATGGAGACTATATAGGGTCCACTGTATAGTAGTAACAACTTCTTTGTTATTCCTTCCAGTGTGCTGGGTAATTCCCGATTTTTTAATAATATCTTTTCTCCACTTGTATAGGTTATTATTTTACTACTATTCTTTTGATATTTGTTTCGCCGTTTCTCCTGGTCTTCGGCCACCTTGTTGTAAAATTTAATCTTGTCGAAAGTATAAACATTATCTCTTGGGAACTCTAGTATTTCTGCGATCTCTCGTGGGGGTTGTTTCTCGTACATGGCGGAGTATGGGGTAATTCCTATGGCTGGGTGGTATGCCAAGTTGAGGAATTCTTCTGTGGCCTCTAGATAGTCTTGCCACCTCCTTTGTTGATTGTGGCAATATGTTCTTAATATCCGCCCCACTTGTCGTAACACCCTCTCTGCCGAGTTACTGCTCGGGTGGTAGACCGAGGTTTTGTAAGTACGAACAACCATAGATAGTAGGGTATCCCGCCATTTTTTCCTTTAAACTGGGTTCCATGATCTGTAATGACCGAAACTGTTTTTCCGACGTTTGGGAAGTACTGGTCGGTTAATATTCCCAGAACTTTATTAGTAGTTGCCCGATTATTGTTATACTACTTGTATCAGTTGCTCTTGGCAACTCGTTTAGATACCCAGGAGGTAGGAGCAGTAAAGGGTCAGGGTGATTTATTACTGCCTCCTCCCGTTTAAATGTTCGATTTCATTATTTGTATTAGTCGCACTGACTGATGCATCAGTCGGGAGACCTTGAGTGTGTCCTTGCCGCTCTGTGCGATGATCCAACGGTTGATCTCGGTTTGTTAGTCGTTCTGTATTGTCTAGACTGGTACTCCGTCTAGTCTGACTATACCTTGGATCGTCACGTTCTCGGCTCCTCCGCCGATCCTCATACTCGTGGTAGCTGTTACGTCGCTGATGGTAGGATCTTCGTTGGCGACCGTCTTCAGCTCGTATGAAGTTCACCCTGGGTCGGGAAAACCTATTATTACCATTATTCTGGTTTGGTGGATAACCTCGATTTTGGTTATAATAACGTTCCGTGTTATTATAATTGGGGTTTCTCTTAATATTAACGTTGGGGTTTGGGTAATACTGGTTTCTATTGCCCTGGTAACCGTTATTCGTTCGATTGTTATTTTGGTTAGTAGGAATGTTGTTATTGTTATTATTATTATTATTGTTGTTGGTATTATTCGGTGGATAGGCACGGTTTCCCTGGTATCCATTACTGTTGTTGGTATTCCCGTTGTTGGTGTACTGCTGGTTCCTGGGTTCTGGCCGATCATTCCTCCTCCGGCTTTGTCTGTAATATTCCTCATTCTCGTAATTTTCGAGCAGTTCGGTCATAGCCTGTATCGTCTTGATTTGGCTGCCTCTTCTGGCTCGGATTACCTCTTCATCGTAATGATACGATAATTTGTTGATGAGGCACTCTTCTGGTATGGCTGGTTCCAAATGTTTACCCATACATATCTTGCCGAGGAAGTACGCAGTCATTGAGCTACCGATCTGTGGTTTGTATCGGCCGTGACATATGTTGTCACGTATTAAATTCTGGGTAGTTTCAGACCAGTATTTCGCCTTAAACAAGCTTTTGAACTGCTGGTAATCCTCGATTTCGCTCCGGTTGGCCATCCACCAATGATCTGTCATTTCCCGGAATGATTCATCTAACAGCTCCCGGTTGTTGACCCATCTGTTGCCCCTATGTTTGGCAATATACTCCTCTATTCGGGCCAAGAACTCCATGGGCTTTCGTTTATACTGCCGAAAGTTTAACCACTCTCGATTCTCATTTATGGGGAAATGTGTGAAGTTATTTGGTCGGTTTCGGATCACTTCCATCTCTTCCTGGCTCTGCCGCACTTGACCGGTGATATTCGTCATGGCTACCTCCATTCCGTCACACCTCTCCGTAACTTGGTTACGCACCTTACTTAGTTCCTCTTGTGTTTCCTTCCGGTTTTCTTCCAATTTCCTTTGATGTTGTTCTTCGATTTTGGTCATCTTGGTATTTACTACTTCCTTGACTTCCTGTACTTCGCACTCAATTTGGCGACATATTTCGTCAACTTCCCTGATTTGTTGATTTATTATTATTGTTTCTTCTTCCAATTTTTTATTTATCGATCTCTTATTGTCATTGATTTTCCTGCTCAATTCTTCCTTTGCCAATTCTATTCTCTCGTCTACCTTGTTCATGTTTTCCTGGTTGACTTCCCTTAATTCTTCTCTTAGTAGTTGGTTATCCTCTCTCAATTCTTCCAACTTCTGCCCCATCTTCTCTTCCATTTTCTTGTTACTTTCCCTTAATTCTTCCTTCAATTGTTGGTTGTCGCTTTCCATCTTCTTGCTGGTTTCCTCAATTCTCTTATTGGTATTTTCAATCTTACGGCCCAATTCTTCCTTTGTGGATTGGTTGTCCTCCTTCAAATCTTCCAATTTCTTACTATTCTCCTCCATCTTCTCTTCCATCTTTTTACTGTTTTCTTCCATCTTGGATTCTATGTTCTTATTCATTTCACTTAAATCTTCCTTCAAGGACTGTTTGTCTTCCTTCCTTTCCTTACTCAATTCTTCCCTTGTGGATTTGAATTCTCGTAGGAACATTTCCATCATTTTGTCCATTTTACTATCTTCTGTTACCTTGGCTTTCTCTACCTCCTTTTCCTGGAGATTGACCTCCCCTGGTTGTGTTGGTATTTCCGGTTGTTTTTCTAGTGGTGCGGGTTGTTTAGGTTCCACTGGGGGTAATAACCTTTCTATATCTTCCACGGGTGTTGCCTCCTTGTCTCCCATATCGATTTCCTTTTCGGCCTCTGCCGCCCTTTTCTTTGAAGTCGCACGGCGAGGCATGTTGCTTCTTTCCTTGACTGTAGAACCGCTGCCAAGCTTAATTAGTAATTGGGCAAATTACTGTGGCCTTTCAATCGCTAATTGAAGCCCTCTAGTTGGACGCTAATTTGTAACAAGTCGTGTGGTTACAAATAATTATTTTCTCTGTTCGTGTACAAAAATTAAAAAAAATTTTTTTTATGCTTGTTTTATTGTTTAAATATTTAATAAATAATTCTGGTAATGTGATCGTGTTGAAATTTTAAATTCCTTTAAGTTATTTTTGGCAATTATATCACTTGTGGTTTGCTGTAAGTAAATTCAGCGTTAATTGGATTGTCTCGTTCACTAATCGATTTGCGATTGTTCTTCTTCCTCCAATATATTACCTTCACTGGAGTAATGGCTGCCTTTCTTGCAGCTGATGTTGTTCACTAAACTCTATTTATAGTTTAGAAATAAATTTAATACCAAAAATGTTGAATAACTATATTTTATTAACAATTATTGAAAACAGATCGATTAAAAATCGATTAGGTTATATTGTTCGACTCTTTCACAGGGGTAATCGATTATTGCTACATATGTTATTTGAAATAATTATTTTCAAGGTTCTTTAAACGGTTACGTTATATAGTCAGAGAAGGGGCAAGGCTCGAAAGTATAACATTACAATAAAAAAGCTTAATAGTTAATAATTACAAATTTAGTTACGATATATAATGTTTATTAAGTAAAAAATCAGACCGATTGGCTGTGGCGACGAATCTTATTCCTTGTGGGCGCTTTGCATGCTGGGAACCATCATGGCCGCTCGCTCGTTGGCGAAGTAAAACGAGAATGGTGTTGATGGATTTTCTTTAAATAAAGATGCCTTCACAGCTGCTTCCTCGTCTCCGCAATAGTGAATAATGTTTCTGGTGTTGTTGGATTATCACTCGTTCACTGTTCTGTTGTTCACTCGAGAAAATGTGCGTTTTATTTTTAATATATGGTGTTGTAAAAGTTCGTTTCAGTTGTCTGGAAATTATTAGTGTTAGTGGTTCGAATTGTTAGTTCACTAGTTTGTGAGGTGTATTCACTTGTTTCTATGTTCGTTGTTGGTAATTTTCACTGCATTTATCGTTTAAAAGTGTTCTGTCCAAAATCTCAAAATTTATAGTAGACTATGTTTTAACTGTTATCCGCCATTAATCGTTCCGGTATACTATTATTACCACGAGCTTAATTCACCCGTACTCTCCGAATGTTAATTAAGAACTGTTTTACTTCCTTCGTTTCTGAAATCTCTTAGCCGATTTAATATTAGAAAAGTATTGTTTAAGTTTTATTCACTTCCGATGCATTCAATTAAAGTACAGTAGAACCCCGCTAGTCCGAACTAATTGGGACCGGGGCCGGTTCGGATTGGCAAAAATTCGGATTACCCGAAATAATTATTATTAATTATAATTATTTATTTGATTTAAATATGGTTTTTAACTTGTATGTAACTCATATATATGCCCGTTTTTTATTCAACGAATGCATTTTACGGTTTATAAGAGTTGAATATTTCATAAAATATTATGTAGTACAGTACTGTGATATAGTACAGTTACGCCGGTTACATACACGGCGGATTTTTCCGCGGCGGACAATTGACTGTCGCCGCCGTCCCAACAGCAGCGCACTGAAGTAAATGAGAGCTTACACATTAAACAGAAAAATAAACGCGCGGTCAATTTGCCGTTGGCGGTAGCTGTGCAACCGCCGACTGCTACTGGAGTCGACGGTAGTTTTACCATCACCGTCCAAGTAGTGGCGTATGCGACCAAATGCACGTTTACACACACAGCGGTTTTTCTACCGTTAGAGTTGTTTTGTTCGTGTGGAATCGAACGTGTGGAAGCGTAAAATTTTGGTGGAATGACCCCCAGCCTAAAAAATTATCATGTTAAAACATTCTGGTTGCCATAGCAACTAACAAAATAAACTTCGATGCCAACAGTCACCTGACTCGTACGACGGCGACGGAGATTTTACCGCACTGTGTGTAAACGCTAGATTTCTGTGAGCGGCGACGGTCAATTGTCCGCCACGGAAAAATCCGCCGTGTGTGTAACCGGCCATAAGGTGAACAGTATTGACACTGACGTTCGGTGGTTTTCTAGTGCGGTATTGTTGTTTACTATCACAGGCGCGCCAGGGCGTCAATGATTCATGCCAGTTTCTTAGTAATCCCACTTCCGCCACTCTTGTTTGTTTCTTCTCGTGGCCTTGCTTTCAGTAGTGAGACACCTGTCAGTCTGAGACGTTGTGTGTGCATTCCAACTTACATACGTTTTCAGTGTTGTTTTTTAAGTGCATATTGTATAAAAATGGTTGGTAAGCGGAAACATAGTTCATGTGCACTAAAAGATAAAGCGGACGTGGTATCGATTACGTACACTGGAACGATCCCAACGAACTGGTTGAACAGTTGATACTGCTGGTAAGTTCAAAACGCGCCGGTCACACCGGACACGGCAACGAAATCATCTCCGTTGTGGAGGAATTACGTGAAGCCAACATTATCGTATACATTTTGTGAACGCCGGTGTAACAACTCATTGTTGTCAACACTGTCCACATGTGCGGATTAGATTTGACGCCTGACTTTGAAGTCGAAAACGAGAGACTGAAAACCTTTACATCATGGCCTGTGCATTTCATCAGTCCGACCGTTATGGTTGCCGCAGGCTTTCATTACATAAATGAACTGGACAGGGTTCGATGTTCATTTTACGGTATAGAAATATTTCGTTGGAAAGAGGGTGACGATCCGATTGTGTTACACACGCGATGGTCACCACAGTGTCGTTACTTAAAACGGTTAGCACAGCTTTTGTGAAGAAGCAGACGAAACAGATGTGAACGAGTGGGTGGCAGCTGACACGGAAGACCACCAAGTTTTGACAGATACGGAAATCGTTTCCCTGATCAGACAAGACTTCGATGAAGATTCTGATGTGATGGATGAAGCCGATGATTCAGAACATCTCATTTCACATTCAGAAGCAGCAAAGGCGCTAGAAATATCCCTGCAGTATGTGGAGCAGCATGCCAACGCTACAGCGGCGGACATCATGTTCATGAGACGCTGGTGGAATATTGTGTCGTCTGCTAGATTCACGTCTTTACGCCAGCAGAGAATAACTGATTTTGTGCAACCAGTGAATAAGTGAAGTGTTATTATTGAATTGTTTATTTGGAAATTCTGTTAATAAAGTATAGAAACTGTAATCTAAGTACTGTACAGTACAATAATTGAATTCTGTTTTTGTAGTGTGTAGTTTTGTTTAAGAACTTTATTCCAGTAATTGTAGGCCTACTGATTAATACGTATTACAGTGGTTAGTATTATTTTCTACTGATTTTGCAAAATGTAACCATTTTATTAGAAATGTAATGAAATCATTTGTCACTTCATGAAATCTGCAGTTGTTTTTATAGCTTTCCGTGCCTATTTGGTTCCTGGAGGTGGTTCGGATTATCCGGAATTTTGGACTAGCGGGGGTCGGACTAACGGGGTTCTACTGTACATTATATCATAGAATATATTTTGGTTATTAATTAATTTCATGTAATAGCAAATACATAATCGGTTTCTTTAACTCCTCCTGCTTAATTTGATATACAATAATCCATCTTTATAAAGTTTTTTATCAAAATTGCTATATTTCTGTCATTTTGGAAAAGTAGGCTCAATATTCTGTTTCCTGTCCTTGTCCAAAATTTAGCCATTTTATGTGTTATAATTATGATTATAATAAATCACAGATTGTTATAAATGTTTATCGTTCATCAATTTCTTGTAAATTTATTAATTGATCATCCTTTTAAATATAATTAATGAATTTCTGATTCCCCCTCTGAAATTGTTAGGTATTACATTTGCAAATTTTTGAATAATTTTATACATCTTTTTATATTATTCCTTTAAAGTATACCTTTAGCTATAGTATTTGGTGATTGATTCACCTTATATAAATCTCATTAATTTACTGGGTTTATTTTAACTTAATTACTCATTTATAATGTTATTGAAATTTCCTAACTGGCCTAGATTCTATGGTTTTACATATACTGTTATTTGAATAATACTATGTCTATACCCCTTCTGACTTTCTGAAGTTAATATAATATTAAATACAATATCCTTAAATAACTATTGGAACATGTAGCATGGTATTCATGCTTATAATACAAACACAATATTTAAAATTAACTATTGGTCTTTAAAGTCAGACATTTTAGTTTAACTATTACTAATACACATAACAAACATTTTATAAAATAGTATGGTATTCATACTAATACATTTTAGTCTGTATAAACACTGTAAGACATAATAAACATAAATATAATAATAATAATTCTTATTCTATACACCACCTTGAAATATGGTGTTCATAGGCTTTAACACAAACATAAAGAGCCATTTAATTTTATTTTACTTAAATTTAATTTGTTTACAGTCCTTTCTGTTTATTTTTTATTATTACATTTTAATCCCCTTGTCACTGTATTTATTCTCCACCTGCTCTCTTTATCATTCACATTTTAAAGAATGTTTTTTGATAAAAAGTGGCATCTTCTTTGAAACATTTGTAATGTTTTCATAAGAATACCTCATAACATTTTATATTTGTATTTATAGCAAACATTAAAGTTGTTTAATTGTACATAGTTGAAATATCAGTTACACTTATACTTGAAGTTTATTCAGTATTTTGAAATAACTTGCACTGGTTCACTTATATTTTTGGTTCTTATTTACACTTGAGTTTTACAATACTCCAAGACCAAAATCTTAAAGATAAGGGACAATGAGATTTGTTTATTTCGTTACATAATAACTTTAGTGGGCGCACTTCTATTTACTACCCTAAATACTTTTGTTTGTAACTACAGTATTTTACATTTTTATATGAGGTTTTGGGTTGTTATACGTTCATGGGTGACATTTAATCTTTTTTGGGGTTTGTTATTCTTTGTAATAGGTTTTCCTTGGGTATATCTTGTACTTCTTCCCATTCTACATTTTCTTCTCTTCACAATTCTTCCCTCTTGGGTTCTCCAAAGTAATCTGATTTTATGGTTCGTTGGTTTGTTCGGGGTATCTTCTTTACCTGCTCCTATCCTACCTGGGTATTATCCTGATTTTATTTTAGTTTTGTAGGATTTATTTTTCTTGATACATTTTTGTTGCATTATGATGATTAACTTTTATTTTTTCCTTTTATGGTGTTATTTTACTTCGATATTTAATTATTTTCATTTGAATTTTCTTTTTATTTAATGTAATTTATATTGAATTATGATCAGATTGGAATTATGATTTAGTGGATTATCTGTCATGCTACAATATGCACACAAATAATGCGGTGGACATTGTATTTATAATACAATCATCGATGTATACTATACGGATCGCGTGCTGCATTCACTGAATACGGTCCGACCGCTGCACCAGTGGGGGGGGGGGGGCAAGAACACAGCTTACGCTATATATATACTGTACCTGTACAAAGTCTGACTTTTCTGCTTTTTTATAGCTTTTGTTGCTTTAGCGGAGCATATTTTGCGTTAAATGGTATAGCTATGTCATTTTAACAATTAATGACTCCGAAGTGGGAGGTTTTTAACATGATAATGTTTTTAGGCTGGGGGTCATTCCACAAAATGCGTGATGCAAAATGTGTAACGTCATCAAAAAAGGTAACGCTCCAGGTGATGTTAACACTATATTTTTTCCACACTTTCGATTCCCCACAGTCTAGAAATCTTCGATCTCTGTCGTTTTTAAGAAATCCGTACGAACATCGCTGAACAGTAAAATCTGCAGTTTATGCACATTACACGTTTCAAAAGCGTAAAAACATTATCATGGTTCGATGTTTCGGTTTCGTCGAAATTTTTGCACATCTTTACTAGTACCGAATCTTATACGTACAATCATACGCGTAATCCGAGTTTATGTAAAACTAGACCAGACTGATCAGACAAGTTTCCTGAGTTGTTAATATAGATAGCATTAATGTTACAGAATATATAGCTTACTAAACTAATATTAAAACAGTACAACGGTAGTATTTTTAATAAGTTCTTTTCCAAAATAAACACATTTGTTTCACTGTAAGATATCAGTATTCTGAAACATTATTTCAGTTTATCGCTAAGTTCTGTTGCGTTCATAAACAGTTCTATTGCGTTCTTATTTATGAACATTTAGGCCTAATATTGAAGCCAGACGAATAAAGATAAGAATAAGGGAAACTAAGAATAAAAGACGTGAGCCGTAAACTTTAAAATGTTTATTGCGTAAAAGAAGCTGGCGTATACGCTCACCATGGTCGTTAAAGTGTTCAATAAATAATGCTAATTTACAATAAATAAAATTGTTTACATTAAACATTACTAAATAATACAAATTTATTTAATTTTTGGCGGACACCAAGCTTAGAGAAGATAGCTGCAGCGGTTCTTTCCTTAGCAATGTCATAGCACAAGATTTTATAAAATAATGTCCCTATTAATTTGATAAGTTTAACTTCATGGTTGTCTTCAGAAAAATCATTGTTTCAAATATGTTTTCTAAATACTGTGCCGGCAAAGTTTTTGCAAGCTGATATAATCTTTTTTTTTTGGTATTAAGTTTACTGTCAGATATAATCAATAAATACATACATTTTACAAACTTTAAAACGTCTGATGACGCTCTAATTAATTTTCCGCTTGGCACAAAGTCAGTAAAATGAGTGTAAACGCTCAAGTTATTGTCATCTGTTATCAGTAAATGAACGCACTCTTCACACCTTAACTTCGAAATAATTTTTTTACAATAAAGCCACACAGATAATACAGAATGTTATCCTTATAGTATGAACTAACGTCTTTAACCATATTCATAGGTCCCTTAAAGTCTTTAATTTCTTCAATATCTGTTTCATTGAAATCTTTCTCTACTTCTGAAAATAATTAACAAACTCATTATTGAAGTTTGGTTATTGAAATCAAAATCTAAACAATTACTTTTGTTAGCTCTTCATAAGCACAAATTTTCAGTAGACCTGTCCCAAATGTAATAATTGTAAGGTGTCAAAACAAGTGCATTACTGACTGAATGACTCGGGGTGGTACACGTGTTAACTTAGCGCCAAACGCTTTATTCTCCCGATGGTGGCGGAAGCTGTACGTGCTTCGGAACGTTTTCTGCCGTTCACTTTGCCTGTCAGCACGCGATCCATGTAGTATACATCGATGGTATACATCGATGAATACAATCGACAAAATAGTATGCAGAACGTGACTGGAGCTGAAAACGCGTCAACATTGCAAGGCTACATAAATCGCTTTTAACTTTTAAGTGTACTATAGTCATTCCCTCGCAGGATGTGCAAACTGGTTAATGTCATTATCGACTCTTTTCAAGAGACGATACATCTGATACAGAGATCAGTTATAAGGGACACGAACAGAATTGATTCTGTCGATCGTGTTAAACCGGAATTTTTATTTCCGCTATTACATTGTAAATGACTTAGCCGTTCTATGAAATATGCGCCTAAAAACTGGATGAAAATGTTAAAAACGAAGTAAAGAATCAGGGGAAAGATGATTCGCGTTACCGTATGTTGTGATTTCCAACTGAAAGGAGGTTCATCTTTCCCGTTAGGAGGAATTCTGTTACGAGGAAACTAATTTTGTGGATTGAAAAGAATAGATTAAAGGTTTTACGGGAAGCGAATAAGAAAAAGAAGTTAGAAACTGAACACTGGAAGACTAAATTTGAAGAATATGTTACGCTGATGAAATAAATAGTACCACATCGCTGAGTGCGTATGTGATTCAGGACAGCCGCGGCGAATAGGTTGGCGATGCCCCTTGCAACGTTTACTCGACTACCCTACCAGCATCCAGGATCGTTATCTGACTACAATGCAAGGCGGAGGAGGTGTAAATACCGTACTGGATTTCGAAGCGACCGAGTTCAGTTACAGCTGGCGTTTATTTAGTGCCGATCAAGTGATTGTTGCGGATTACTGTGAGGTGATTGTTGTGTTAATTAGTACAAAACTGTAGAAGCTGACATTTATTGTTATGTGTTGGACGATTTAACTTGAATTATTGTATAAGAAGGCTTTTTATTGATTTCTAACTGTTGTTTGTGTCAATTAAAGTTTGTAATTAGTGACTCATTGGCGTCAGTTATTATGTTTCCACTGTACCCAGGACGATCCGGTGTGACCGTCGTAACAGTCATAGTGACTTCATCACGAAACAGTCTTGAAGAAACGAACGTGTGGAAGTCATGAACGACGAAAACGCATCAGGAAGATATCAAAATACGAATAGAGTGTTAAATTTACCCTCTACATATTCGTGTTATTCTAATGAGACAGTCAACATGGATGGTTTACGTGATGTTTTGCAGGGCGATTCAACGTTCTCGCAAGTTTTAGATATTTATGTGTGTCCTAGACGATGACCGAGGACTGGAAACCCTTCGCAGCCGTTATTACGCTGTAACTGTTCCTGCCGGTTATAAATAAACCAACCTACATAGGAGTCAGTTTAGTTGTATAATGGGAACCGAATCGATAAAACGAGATCAGACAAAATTTTGAGTTATGCGATTTAGTGTTTTACTCGACAACCGTATACAGTGTAAAGCGTTAATTGTAATTTTTTGTGAATTATCGTGTGGACATTTGTAAAAACTGGTAAATTTTATTTGTAATTCGGTACTGAATATGGGCACTTGTGAACTTCGTAAACTGTTCTGTACGAGTGTCTTGGTTTATTAAAACTGTTATTAAATTTGTCAGTAACGATTTCTCTGGAGTTCAGTTAATTATTCCACTGTTATAAAATCACGAGCCGCGCGATCGTCGTAACAACAGTTTTCTAAAATTCCACCCCCCCCCACTCCCCACCAAGAACGCTGGAGACAATTAGGGGAGCGTTGCTGGACAATAGAGCAGCAATACGAACCGCTTAAAATATAAGGTCATATAAGGTAACTCTTTTATTTACAGCACTGCAGTTGGGCTAATAAAGTTTTATTAAGAAGATCTATATTTCGCTTGTTTTATCGACTTTTCGGAAAATCTTTTACTACACCGTATACGTGTTTCTTAACGAAAAAAAAAATTTACTTCGATATGTTGCACAGGGTCACTTAATTGCATCCATGTAGCGGCACACGATGTTATTTGCAAATAATACGCGCCTACAGTAAAACTCATTGTTTGTAGTTTTAATAAATAGCTAACTTTTGGAAATACAAAACTACAAACACAGCTACACTTAAAATCGTATTATTAGTTGATGTAGAGATGGATTTTCCAGAGAGAGTCGCTGAAAATGGTGACGAAAAGCCTGAAAGCTTAGGAAACACTGCTGCAAATAAAAAGAACAATAAAATGATGCGAGTGGTTGAAAAGATAAGGGGTAGGCTTTAGATGATGATGACTGAACTCAAATAACCGAAATATTTACTCCAGTTCCACTGCATACAGTAGATATACACAGTAGGCCCTATATCCTGAGGCGTGCCAGTAGTGTCCGGCGCCTGTGTGCAGAACTTTAGTTAGCGCCCTATACCCCCCTCTCCACTAAAAAATCACTTTATAAAAACGTATCAGTGAGTACAATGAAATACGAAATATATTAATCATAAGTTTATTGTACAAAAACCAGGAATTACAAAAAAATGTATAAAAAACAATAGGCTAAGCATACAAGAAGGGTACAAAAACAAAACTTCAAAAATAATTTGGAAGAAAATAAAGTAATTTATGTTATTTGTCAAGAAAAGTATTTGTCAATTGCACCTTCTATAATTTTACGTAATTTAATAGATAAACTAACAGTTTTATAAAAACAAAAATATTAAATATTTTTTGGTACATAATTAAACTTCATATATTTAATTTAATATAATGTTATGATGTTATTAAATTTGTTTCTTCTGCAAGTAGTGTAATTTCGTATTTTCTTTTTAACACCTGACGCACGTTTCACTGAAAAATATCAGTATCATCAGAGGTTTGTAAGTAAATTAATAACAATCTAAATAATTAATATATAAATAATATTTATTTAATATATAGGCTACTAATTTAAAATTAAGTGCGACTTAACACGTCAGGAGCACAATACAGTCGTAAAAATTTGGCGATAATACCCATTTAGAGCACCGAAAAAGAATTGTAAGGTTAGTACAATTGACTTAATGAATACTATTTTTTTTTTAATATTTCCTCCTCGCCTGAAATTTTTGGCGCCTTTACTATCCTGACACTGCACGATTTGCACACTGTCGGCACGCCACTGCCTATATCCATAAAAATATTTATAATAAATTGGATACTATGTATATGAGTATTTAATGAACAGTACAGTGTATGCAGTGCTGTTTATTCCATAATACGTCCTGCATAAAATGCATACGTTTATTCTGATGTAATCGACGCTTCTCAGTGGCACAATCTGGGTCAATATTTTGCCTCGCACGGACCTTGACACTGTGCTGAAATACGCACACCAGTTTTATGAATGAAGGAGTGAATGGGCTCTGTGTTTATTTTAGTACACATGTTCCAATCGATAAGAATTATTCGACTTTGTGACCAGAGCAGGTTGGCGTCACAACACACAGAAGCCGCATCACTGTCTCACACGCACATGTTGTCTTACTACCGCGTTCTTACACCATTCGCCTGAGCCGCGTTCCTTGCGCTGTTTTAAGCGTGGATTGCCTTTGCGACTTAGGGTCTTAGAAAAGAATTTTTTTACTGACTCCTTTTACATATTACCAAAATAACACTCGGTGTTATCCCCTCATCTCACTCTCTCTCAGCGAATATAAAATACAAATTATGTATTTTTCAGCCTACACACGTTTTGTACAGTACAGATGAAACAGTAAGACATGAAACGCTCCGCACAGACCATAGCTTAGGCGGGGAAGTCAGTGCAAGAAGTGGGATGTGGGGTGACCAACCATGACACACAACCGTGTGGAATATCAATCATGCAGCTGTTCCGAACACAAAATAATTGCTCCGGACACAACACATCAGAGTAACGCACGCGCAATGAGATGTTTGACACAGCGTAGCCAGACACCCGTTTCATGTCTAATTATTTTAGCCGTAATATGTTACGACGGTCTAGTGATCGTAGGACGGCACAGCGGAAACAAAAATACAAGACACCAATTAAATCACTAATCGCCTGCTTTAATTATCACAATTAAACAGTTTATAATTAACTCGTACGATATTTCCAGTTAGATTTGTCCACACGCAATAACAATGTCTGTTAATAGAGTTTCACACAATTATTAACACAATACTACTTCACTTCGACAAACAGTCAATCCGCACTAGCGAAAACCGCTCACGTAACTGAATTGACAACCCGGCTGCTATGGCTTTATATAGGCCGCGCTGAGGTCCAGTACAGCTTTCCCTCCTTACTGCACGCCGGCGGCTTAATGCGTATCTCAAGTGTTCCTGGAACTCACTAGAACCACCTCTACTTGAATGACACAACACCTGCCACACTAGACGGGGGGAGTGGACCGTGTTCTGCCATACTCGTGACATATAAGTGAATATTCACCAGTCTTCACAATCCAATTACATGTTTACGAACTGGTCGTCAGGTCTGTAGGTTGAACATTTTTAGTCTTCTGTGGACTACTTCAAGCACCGTTGAGGCAAGTTCATTAGGGCGTGTAGTAATTTCGTGTCTATATTTGATCCTGCTCTTTTAGCGTTTTCTAATTGTTGGTATTTTCTTTGTGCATAGAACTCTGTTAGGTACATGGAGCATTCATTTTATTTTGCTTTAGCTGTAAAATTTCAATCGTTTGAATTGTTGATTATGCCCCAAGGGGGAAGCCGTACATGTAAGTAGGCTTTAAAAATAGTTTTATACGATAGTAGTTGGTTTTCTGTTGGCAGGTCAGATATGATGTTATACCTAAATGCGTACTCTACAAAAGGCTTACTTTCTACACAAATCGTATTATGCACAAATTACTTATTTCTTACTCTTGTCCTCCTACACATCGTTCTTTGCCAACCGTAAACTCATAAAGCCATTCTTCTTGAAACAAACCAAGCATGTCTGTGCTTGCAATTATATGCGATTACATGAATTCTATTAGGACGATTAATACCCATCACGGGCTCATCCCTTCTAAGCAGAAGAACACTGAGCAACCCCATGAAGGTTCTAAACTTTTCTGCTATATCATTAAATGAAGTAAATTGTGATAAATGATTTGTCTACTGCATTCGTGTAAAAGTTAAACCGATAAAGTTTTTCATAACAAACAAAATATTCACACGCGATAAGGACGAGGAGTACACAATTAGAATAGCATTACAAAACTCATAAAACATGCGTCACCAAAATATTTATAGCCGGCTAACGTCACGATTTCGTACACATCACTGCCACCTATAACGCGTATCAGTGGCGTTCGAGTCAGGCGACCTGTGTCAAACGCTCACGTGTCGGTAGTAGAGATAAAGTTATTTCTCATAGACTTACAGGCCTTAAGGGTACACGTTTGCGAACACAATGACAGAGCAATTTGAGAATCACGGACTGCTTGTTTATCACTAATTAACAGTCACTCTTCATTTTTCAAAACGTTATCATTGAATTCTCTTTTGTGCACTGTTATTTTAATTCCGCCTTTCCATCATCTTCTTGGTTAGTCTTTCCTCCTCCATCCTGCTTAGACCTAGTATTCATTTACAAGCATCTACTCGCGAGCTGCTTGTGGGTGTGGCGGCGAGCTATTGAAAAGCAGAATGCCACGCGCAGTTGCTTTCCGGCTAAAATGGAAAACAACAGCATTTGTTCGTAAATGAGTACACTTCGAAGGCAGAGCGCGTGTCGTCAGACAACCTTGCCATCTACTGTAGCAGTAATAGTTCTCGGAGAGAAATATTAGATTTTTTTTTATATTAACAAAATTATTTTTTTTCAATTACTGCCGACCTTTAATTATGAGTTATTAAGTACTTTAGAGCACAAGTTATCTTACATTTTATTTGTAGACACTGGATTGTCGGTTTAATTTTATCTATTAACCGTAAGTTTTACTGATGCTAAAAGGGTTTGTTATTTATTTACAAAACACTGTTATATGTAGAGCTGCGATTGGCTTTAATAATAATAATAATAGCACCGGATTAAAATTTCTACTATGGTTTATATAATTAATTCATAATTGAACATTTATTGACACTGAAAATATCGTCAATATTAAAGCGGTATGTAACCATGCTCTTACAATACTACGGCTTATATTTTAAGATAACACGGTAATTTTTTCTTATCTTTACGGAGCCTCTGAATACAACTACGATGGATTCAGATACGAATGGCACAGTTACAGAGATAACCTGCTACAAAATTTTAAACGTAGGCTATACCGAAGGCATCACCTGATGCTAAAAATCTAAGGCCAATAGAAAGCCGTATTCTCGGCGATATTGGATGTTGACCTCCTACTTTACAGTCCTTTTTGGCTATACGTGGACCAACAGTAGTTCTTTAAGTCCGAAGCGGTCATTCTAAAAAAATGTCTAAAAGCGGCTGCACCCTCAAAAGTTTTTTAAACACATTCTTTGCATGAGTACAATTATTTTTAAATGACTGTCTAGTCCAAAACCGTTTGCGATTTGCTTGAATAATTACTTACGCGCAAACATTTCAGCGAGAGGCCACATCACACGATCCACGATAGGGCCAGATTAATTCTGTCGGGACGTTAGATGGTATGACGGGAACGTGATGTCAGACAGCAGCCTCTAGCGAGCAAGTGCACGTCGAAGTGTAGACATGTGTCAGATGCCTTTGGAAAATTGTTTGCCCCTCCTTGAAAATATTTTGACCTCCCTAATGGCTAGTTATTTACTAGCCTGTGTGGAATATAGCGTTATGACATGGATCAGAATGGTGGGTGTTAAACAGGAGACACAAACGTATTAAGGAAGAAATGTTTTGCTGAGAAATTTATAATTATACGGGTGAACAGAATAGTCGTTCAGGAAATCAGAAGACAAATGGAAAGAAAGAAATCAAGACTCGATTTTAAAAAAGAAAAATGACTAGTATAGTATTGACAGAAAAGATTTTGATAACACAATAGACATCCCTTCGGCCCCTCGCAGCGATTGTCCAATTTCATTACAGGAATCAGATCGCAGCTACCTTTAGCTAGCTCTTCGTTCGACCTACAGACATTTTATCCAAAAGTAGGGGAGAGGCGGGTAGTATGGCCCACTTATGCAAAAAGTCTCACAAAATATTAAATGATAGGCAGAATCATCTAAAATTATGTAATACTAAGTAGTGAAACATTTACTTCACACACACTCTGAAAAAGGAATTAAAATTAATCAAATAAAATGTGTGTGGTATTTCAAATTTTATAGCTGTAATTGTGATAAAATTTTCGGCGTCGGGTAGTATGGGCCACAATTAAAAAACAGGAGTGAAGATAAATAAAAATTATTTTTGTTAACAGAATTGTTTAATTTTTATACAAATTCAATTTAAATTGTGTAAATACATTTTTTAACTTTTATTTAGACTGCATACTGTTGAACTTGCAGTAATCGCAATAATAATACAGTGTGTCTTCAATATCTGCACAAAGTTCATGTGCCCACCCTTCACATGTATGACACTGAATCCAGTTTTCATCAAAATGTTCACCACATACAAGACAGTCTACATTTTCACACATAGAGGATTCTGGAGTGTCATGATGAGATGCTTCACTTTTTTTCTTTCCAGTCTTAGGGCCACTGGATTTTGATTTTTTTCCTTTTTCTTTTTCACTCTGCTGTTTTTCAAACTTTAATTGTCTTCTATATATCTTAGCTTCTTCTCTTTATTTTCCTATCATTTTCTTTTCGCTTAATGCATTTTTTACGGGAGTTGATGTCAAAATCTCGCTTTTTCCTGCCTTCCTCTTGCGACTTGTCAATCTTCTTTCACTGCATGATGGCAAAGGCGACACCTTTTTAAGAATGTTTTCGAAGTTTGAGTGCCTAACAACTGGAGACGACACTATAATATTTGAGTGTGTTTTCAAAGAAGGCCCAGGAATTGGTAATACAGCAATTGTAGGAGCTGAATTGTCAGGCATTTCCGATGTCCCAGGAGAAGGTTCAGTAGACGTTGGGACAGGAACTGCAGCAGCTGAGTTATCAGGCATCACCGATGTCCCAGGAGAAGTCTCACCAGACTGTTGAACAGCAATTGAAGCAGTTGAAATGACAGACATTCCCGATGTCCCAGGAGACGGTTCAGTAGACGTTGGAACAGGAACTGCAGCAGCTGCGTTGTCAGGCATCGACGATGTCCCAGTAGACGTCTCACCAGACTGTTGAACAGCAACTCTTGATTTTGAGGGGCTGTTGATTACGTTGGTTAACTCACTTCCCATAAAGTCCAAATCAGTGAATATCTGTGAATTCAAAGGATATATTCCTGTGCATTTGAAACCATTTTCGGCAATGTCCAAACGACAGACTTTCCTATAGGCATCGGCAACTAGCTTTGCGATGTCGTAGTCATTTATTCTGAGGCCAGGATTAGCCCTCATCCACAAACTGCAAGCAACTTGATAGGCACCTTTAAACGGTTTCATGAATGTTCTATCAAGGGGTTGCAATTTATGGGTCGTATGAGGGGGGACGCTCAGCATATGAACGTTGTTTTCACGTGCATACATGATAACGTCCAGCTCCTTGTGACTGCCATGCCCATCGATGATCAGTAAAACTGGGCCTTCTGTAATGGGTTTCGTAAATGAAACAAAATGTTTCAACCACGTCAGAAAAGCTGGTCCATTTATCCATTCAGTTGGAGTTGGGAAACTAATACTTTCAGATGGTGCACCAATCATCAATCGGTCATTCATTCTTTTTCGTAGGAATACAAACAGCGGTGGAATAAAGAGTCCAGTCACTCTCATACAAAACATGAGTGTTACCGTGCGACCCCTCTCCCCCGAAGTCATTTTCCCAACTTGGCGCTTCCCTTTTGTTGAAATTACCATCTCGTTTTCGTGGACGCATGTCACCCCCGTTTCGTCAGGGCATTAGTCGTGCATCCAATTATTTCATATGCTTTACGAGCTCGTTTTCATACAGATTATCGAAAGTAGGTTTAAATCTCCCTAGCTGAGGTTTCGTTTCCACCTGCGATTCAGTTTCTACACTACGAATTTTCCTCTGCAATGTATTTCTTGGCACATTATGCCGTTCTGCAGAGGCCCGAATCGATATTTTATTTTCCAAAAGTCTTGCACCGCTAATTTCATGTCTTCTACAGACCATTCTCCACGGCCTTCACCTGCAGGCTTCTTTTTAAATGTAGGCATTGTCCACTGAAATAAAAAACATGTGTCAATTACATGGCCCATACAACCCGACGTCAGTATGGCCCATACTACCCGACCGAGGCTGCAGGGAAAAAATCGCGCCGAACCGTAACTACCGAAAACAACTCTTTAAAACTCTAGACATTGCATACTATAATAATAAGTTAGTTTGCTTACCTAATGTTTTACCTATTTCAACACAACCACTCTCAAAAGTTATGCGTAGCAACGCCGGAAAGGATAACACAAACAAAAAAAAGTATACCTTCTGACACGCTGCAATGACAACAACTAACTATTTGAACATGGCGGGAAGACAACCTCTATGCACAGAGCTCTGTAGCGTGCTACTACCTAGCGTTAAACCTTAGAAACACTCAATGGCCCATACTACCCGCCTCTCCCCTACAGTCCTTCCTCACGAAGGTTGAGGATAGTCTTAATCCACCTGACATGGTGGTACCATTTTAGTTGATACGTAATTTCTTCAGAACTCAAGCATCCACTTATTTAATTAATATTTAAATGATTTTAAATACAAATTTTAGGACATGGAAGTCATGTATGGTTCTCCATACCGATTTTTTCCTACTGTCGTATTTGTTTAACAGTATCTGTTTTAAAATGGCCGAGGAGAACAATGCCACACACCTTCTTAATGTGTTTCCACGGAATTTATTTTTCTATTACGGTCTCTATCGAATGTCCAGACTTCGAAGACATAAGGCACTGCACTTTATGTTAACGTTTAAAATATTTGAAGCTCTGTTACATTCTGTGTGTTCCTATTACATAATATTGAGTATAATCATTATTATAATTCTTCCTGTAGCTATTTTCCACTGATCGTGTCTGTCAAGTCTTCTGTCACTACTACAGTAGTCTACAGTATTCCCAAAAGGGATAATGCTGTACGGTTTCCTATTGGTATTTAACTCCAAGTCTTCCATTAGATTTCTTATCACAGGTAGGATATCCTGTTCACAATCTCGCGAAACATAACCTGGTCGTCAGCAAAAAGAAGCGCAACGTAAGTGTCAGCAAACTTTTTTATATTAAAAAGGTATAATTAATAACGAGCCTATTTGTAAATCCAAACTTTCCATTCTTCATTTAGGCCTACAGTGTGTTATTTACCGTTCCCCAAATATGTTACTATTCTCTTTGCATGCTCTGCAAACTTGTCCTTGCACTGCTGATAATGTTAGGTTGATCGCACGGGTCGTGGCCTTCAAACAATAAACTATGTTATTAAACGACACAGAAATATATAACCTTTATTAAGAATATTACAAAAATAATCACATCGCATAATATTTATTCTCATAGTCTTTATAATCTCCAGCCAGCTATAGACACCACAGAACAACTACGTTAGTAAATTACTAAATAATTAAATGCTTAACATTTGAACTAATACGGCTTTCCACTAATAAGACCCTAATCGCTTTGCTGAAGTGAAATGGCTGCATCCGCCCTGTTTAGTTCCAATGTTACCTAGCAAGGACATTGTGGGGTAACATCGAGAGCTACCCGATGTTTCTACGTTAATCAGGCGGTGTCAGGAATTTGCAATCGTCTACGTGTTTTTGCTATTTGGGCTGCACAAGTGAGGTGCACCAGTTCTATACGTTTTTCGTCAACAGGCGACAGGTACACGCTTTCGTAACAACGTAGACGATACAACGACTATATTTCTTTCTGTCCTCTGGGTATGTGCACGTTGGGAATGAGCCAATGAAACTGAGATTCCCAAAACACGAGAGGTTGATCCGCAGTGTTCGTACCGCAGATGTTTAACATACTGACTGTTGCGATGTGCACACTCAGCTACAGAAGAAATTATACAGGATTTCACTGATAAAGTTTCGTTTGGCAGTCATAAGTGATTAATCACATCCCTCTCACACTATCTCCCTGTAATGGAATAATTTAGTGTGATAACAGTCTACCAAGCAGACGCTATAATTTGTACAATTGTTTTTCACGAATTTTTCCTTGCCACCACAGCACTTTTTGACACAGTGCTATAATCTTCAACGTCAATTAAAATTTTACCAGCAATAAAACCTTTAATGCAGCCAATAAAATATCGCTACGTCTTAACTAACGAGCGATTTATGATCTTAAGTTATTTTTTTATGTTCTATAAATCTCAGTTGTAAATGTTCTGTTTCACTACACGCCATTCTCGCATTCTCGTTAATGTAACTGGGAAATGAATGCATGCTTTGAAACCAGTAAAAACCTTGCACAATATCCAGTTGTCTTAAGCAGGTCTCATTCATTGTGTTTGTCTCATTCATTGTGATCACCGAACGCAACTGATTACTTATTCCAACAGCACAGAGAAGCAATCTTTAAGATGATGCATGAATAAGAAGTTTCAAATTCAAAATACTCCGGTTTATTGATTAGTAAGGTCAATCAAAACGTACACATTAATGTCTTCAGTGAGTACAACTTGAAACTGATATACTTGTGTACTTCACTGTTCTGCTGCATCAAAACTCTTCTTAATTTAGTTACTATTAACGTAGTCTACTACAACTACTGGTTTCCAGTCTATCTGCTGCGTATCATAGTTCGATGGAACAGACAATTATTCAGTTTTTACTTCCATGTTCCATAAGTAAATGGAAGTATGATCATGGTGAAAAAATCGTGTTCGAGATAACGGCTGATTCTGATTGTACTACCCTCAAAACATGAAGAAAAGTCATTTTTCGAAGTGTGTGTGTGTGTGTGTGTGTGTGTGTGTGTGTGTGTGTGTGTGTGTGTGTGTGTGTGTGTGTGTGTGTGTGTGTGAAAAATTTTCTATGGCCAACGATAACAGCTGCAAATTCAAACAGAATCAAATAATTTTTTGCATACATCCCTGAATTGTAGAGGACTCAAGGCCTATTGTTTTTAGTGAAGATCGGTTAAGCGAAAGGGGTAATTTACCTGCACCGTTTTATGTTTTAACAAGGGTAATTTTTTCTATGACGAACGATAACTCCCGCACATTCAAACAAAATCAAATAATTTTCTGCATACCTTCCTGAATTGTAGAGGACTTAGGCCTGCTATTTTTGGTGAAGATCGGTTAAGGGAAAGGGGTAGTTTACCTGCAACATTTTATGTTGTAACAAGAGTAATTTCTTTATGACGAACGACAACTGCCTTAAATTCAAACAGAATCAAATAATTTTTTACATATGTGCCTGAGTTGTAGAGGACTCAAGCCTATTGATTTTGGTGAAGATCGGTTACGGGGAAAGGGTAGTTTACCTGCAACGTTTTATGTTTTAACAAGAGTCAAGGTCTTAATTTTGATAAATAAAGTATCCTGATAAGAAGATCTTAATAATCCACTGTAGAAACGTAGATGAAATATCTATAAATAAAGAGGATAGTTGAACGGGGTGGGGGTAATTTTCTATAAATGAAAATTATATTGAAGGGGGAGGGGTTCATTTTTATATGTGTACTACCGTTATCGGCAGCAAAGAAGTAGTTTGTTGTTAAAATTCCTTCCCGGGCTGTTTGGCCGTAGTCCAATGTTTTCTTCAAAACCAGACGTTTCGGCAGTGCCATCGACTGCCATCATCAGTGAAAATCCAGTGCGATAATGTGAGTTGGTATACGTTAGTGGCCACAGTCCTGTGGTTATGCTGAAGAAAGAAGTAGTTTCTATGGAAATATTTCATTTCGAAAATGATTTTAAATATAAATCTTAGAACATGGAAGTCTCCATGTATGGTTCTCCATACCGATATTCTCATCTTGTATACTTGACTATTCTATTAGAAACATCACGGAAAATATTCTTTACGCTCTAGCCTGTTTACGGTAAACAATGTATTTACATACTCTCTGACCTTATAATGTAAATTGTCGTGTGATTATCACGTTGGCCTACTATTAACCCTCGCACCTTACCGTGGGGTCTAGTAGACCCCAGCAGAATTTTGTTCTTGAAATTCTCTCTTACTAACTGTAATATATACTAGGGAATTTTTGTATTACATGCTAGTATTATTCTCACCCCAGCTATAACCAGTTTTCAGCCACTTGCAGTTGAGTAGTGAGTGTTTAAAAATTGTTTGGGGACTCCACTGTGAAGTTCACAGTCAGGGAAGTGATTCATTTGTTGACAACTACATAAAAATTAATCTCTAGTTGTAAAAAATAGATAATTAACATTTTTTAATGGCAAATTATATTTTTAATTTTTGGGGTCCAGCGTAAGGTGCGAAGGTATAAAATATAAGGACGAGATGCGAGGGTTAAGAATATATACTTAGCCTACTGTCCGTTTAAACAAATTAAAACATATTAACTGTATTAATATTTTTCTTCTTAAATTCTTATTTACACATAATTCTTATTTACAATCTGTCATTCGAACTTAAATGTATAATCTTTCCGTGTTAATCATAAAACATTTAATAAGATTACTACTAGGGACATACGAAAACGATTACTACAAAATACGTACGTACACAGAAAGAATTTTTTTAACAGCGGAGAATAATTTGGTCGCGTGAAGACGCATAGCGTAATTATTGAAGAACAATTTATGCAGCTGATGCTCATTTATTTAAGGAGTTGCATTATCGACAACGTAGTAATAATTACGCACTGCGTGGTTAGGGCCGAAACAAATGTCAAGGCTATATGAATCACTTTCAACTTTTTCTCGCTCTAAGACCAATATCCGATTCACCACAGGGTGTGCAAAGAGGTTAATGTCATTATCAACTCGTCCCAACAGATGACGGTATATATCTGAGACAGAGATCGAACGCACAGCACGTAGCATAATTGATTCTTTGAGCCCTTCATTTCACAATTTTCATTTCGATCGTTACAGTGTAAATGGTCTTCAAAGTTTGTAGTCGTTAAAAACTCAATGAAGATGTTTTTAAATGACAGTACAGAAGGGACAGGCTGGTACACTTTAGAGTAGAAGGAGTTGTACATTTCTATCTGGACGGAGGCCTGTTCTTATTCTATTAAGAGAATAAATTTACTGGAATGATGTTGTTATTTTCGCTTCACTTCATGCTGCCCCTCTAAAATTGTATAAATTTCTTGATCTCAAGTTGTCTAGCCTCTCCCTTTCTTATTCTTCTCGACCTACTTTTCCAAAATTATTTTCATTGATCCTGCATCTTCCATATCTTGTAGGCCTAAATGTCCTAACCGACTCAATTGTCTTCCTTCTATAAATTCCAGTGGGGTTGTACCCATAAGTCTAATATTCACATTTATGATCCTGCAATTCTCCGTAACTCTATGTCGCTTCACAGTTACGTCAGAAGTAGTTTTGCCTTTTTGCTTTCCACTCAACACTCACGACTCACATCAAACTGTCAGAACAGGTCTCCAAATTGCCTTAAACTTATTTCTCTCGCAATTATATCGATGCGTTTGGTTCTATTGCAATTTCTTGCTTATTCATGAAACTTTTATTCACACACTTGAAGTTTTAGCGATATTCGACTCTTTCTTTGATATTAACTTTTGTAATCCTTAGTCACCTACTTCGACAATCAGATACTATCAAGATCTCTCGTGGTCTGTTATTTTTCCCCAAATTCTAATATGTATCTTCAACTGCTATCACTTTGCTTTACTCTTACTAATTCTCGTCCATTTCTCTCCTGTACTTCGTCGCGTACACTTAAACTCTGTTATAATTCTGTTTTTCTTCCGGCTAATCTGCAAAAGCCCCTTCTAGATATTTACCCTTTTTACTTTTACTCAACATGTTTTTAACATTTTACGTGTTCCTGAATATATTACCGAACACGTAATAGGGCTACTTACATTATATAAATAACTTTCTGAACATTCCTGATACTAATATCATCCACAAAAGTTGTGAATAATGATTGATTCAGTCCTCCCCGTGTCTTATTCCTTTATCTATTATAAAAGCTGCCGCCTGCTACTGGATACAATTCACTTTTGGTATAGATTTTCTTAGTTATTCGAATCGTATGTTTACATATTTACACTGTATTTCAGTTTTCAGTTACATAACTATTGTACCTTACAATGAGTACAGGATTATTTCCTCTGAATATTTGTGCTTCGACGAAGTTGGACCGAAATTATTGACGCCTTATTTCTCTCACAGTACTTACAATAACACTAAGTTATGCACACGCACAAAATGTCTGTTATAACCATTGTTGTTATTACATGTGTACTCCTTAAGGGTACAGTACACGTACACGTGCGTGCCTAACAAAGTATGTGCAGGTGTTCAGCTGACCTACCTTATCCACTAGCCTGCAGCGGTATTTGTGTAATTACATCACGTTAAACTACAATTAATGTACGTTACATAATGCAAGACATCGGGTACATACAAGTAACTGCGGGAGATTACTAGCGGTGGATTTTACATTACTGCTAACAAGAAGGCCTAATTCCACGCAAGGTCACACAACAAATCGCGCTTGTGGTTATTTACCGGATCCAAGTATCATAATCTGATAAAACCGCACGTGTGCGCACGTCACATTTGTCTAATTTTAACAAAATACGCGTTAGCGATACCGTCTATACACAATAACGCGTACTACTAAATTCTCGTGTTTTCAAAACTCAGGTCTCCGATCTGTCCGACTTCAATTGTAGCTTTCGTAGGTCTCTCAGACTTCGTTTGCAGTTAGAAACACAAACGAATACTTCATCAGAAATTTTAGTATTCTGCATTCTGTCAATATATTTTTACAGTTTTTTCAATCCACAGAAACCGTGTTCAAATATTTCCAAGTCATCTATAATATCTCGAAGCTTCCAATCTTGTGCATGTCCTAATGATGTCAAAACGTCCTGCAGGTTGCGGCAAGACAGCCTGTCTATAGAAAACCTACGATACTCGAATATTTCCAAACAAGCTACGAAACAGGATTGAAATATAATTATATATAATTTACTTTAATTTCCGTCCAGTGACGTCAAGCGTAATTTGTATTTGGTTACGCGTTTCAGGCCATGTGGCCCATCCTCAGACCATCACTCCAAGAGGAGCTCGTTAAAAAATTAAAAAATCCACATAAAACAAACACATAATAAATAAATACAAAAATATATTAAAACATATAAAGGCGTTCTATTACACGAACACGGTGCACCGCGTGTAGCATGCCTGAACTGCGTCAATGGAACCTGTTATCTATTATTATCTGTAATCGATCGCAGCGCGGTATGTGTATGATACCGCGCTGCGATCGATTACAGATAATAATAGATAACAGGTTCCATTGACGCAGTTCAGGCATGCTACACGCGGTGCACCGTGTTCGTGTAATAGAACGCCTTTATATGTTTTAATATATTTTTGTATTTATTTATTATGTGTTTGTTTTATGTGGATTTTTTTATTTTTTAACGAGCTCCTCTTGGAGTGATGGTCTGAGGATGGGCCACATGGCCTGAAACGCGTAACCAAATACAAATTACGCTTGACGTCACTGGACGGAAATTAAGGTAAATTATATATAATTATCATACAGTGACCTGGACCGCTTTAAATATGTTGAAATATAATGTAACCTTCAAGGTTGCACACAAGTTGTAACATCAGTAAATCTAATTCTGTCACTAATACAGTAATATATTATTTACAAACTACTTATTACATTATGATTCAATATTGTTTACTATCAATTTTGAACAATGCACCTCATAATCTAAACTACTGGCGTTCCTATCTGAACACAGTCTAGGAATGGTCACCACTAAGAGTACCTTTATGCAGGCAGTAAGCACTCATCTACATACATACTCGTATATGAAATGTGAATGTTAATGTTACCTCTTTTATACCTTCGGAAGGATTACAGCGTTACCATACTGACAAAGAAAAAGTTAATCCATATGTACTTCGAGTTCCTACACGCAGCAGTGGCATCGACACTACTAGGAAATGACAGCAAGAAAATCGATAGTTTTGAAATGTGCTGATGACGATTACTTACTATTGTCTATCGAATTTCGGTAGCCTATCGAACAAACGCCTCTATGTTAGAGACGTTGAACACAAACCCGCGGTTATAATCCACTATAAAAGATAAAATCTTCAGTTACTTTGACCATCACTTTTAAGAGAGATGGACTAGAAAACCTAACGGTAGTATAGGCCAAGTGCCTAGCAAAAAATTAAGAGGCTGGTCTCCAGGTGATCAAATAAAAACCTAAGTGAGATTGTGGCATATGTGGCTGCACGCTACATGTGAAACCAAACAGTTGACCAGCAAGCTTGATATTAATCACGACGCTGCAAGCATGAAGTGTAGCGACTACGACGAACACAAGCAGGGCCTACTTTCTTACCTGATACGACCAGGTATCCATTATCCAGTATATGGGTATCGTCTGTATATGACGATATGACGATAAATGATCTACTCAGAGACGGATTGAAACCCAAAATGCGCCGCTTTAAAAGCGAGTGCTCTGACCACTACATCAATCGACTGCGAAACATAAATTTACATGATAAACAATTTGCTACTTAATGCTATCTGGAACGAAATAATCTGATCTTTCCGAAGTTAATGTAGGCTTGAGACAGGCCTGTTGCTTATCTCACACTTTGTTCAAGATTCGTTAACGATGAATCTTGAAAAGTGGAACAGGAATGCACAAATGTATAAGTATAGTGGGAAATGAAAGAATTTTTAGTCCTTTATTTGTCGAAGATCATATTGTTTTCGCTGCGGATACGGGTAACATATCCAATATGATAGAGAGCTGTCGGAGGGGTCTAAAGACTGGATTTTGGAAATATATATTCTGAACTCTGCATGTACTGTATGATGAAGAAGGGAAAGAGGCCAAGATTTAAGTACTTGCAAAGGAACACAAAGAATTGTGTTTGGGAATAATGATGACTAGTGACGGAGAGACAATAAAGACGTCTTATAAAAAAAAAAAAAAAATAGCTAGAGAAAGGATAACAACCGAGCTGAACTCGGTGCTACGGAATAAGTACAAAGCGAGTCCAACAAAGCTGTAAATCATGTTATTTGCAGCACAGTTTTATTTATTCTACTAAATTGGTTAGAAACGTTTAAGGAAGAATGCAAAAAGAAGTTGAAGGCTACTATCCCATACCGTGTTAAAAGAAATCCATAATTCCAAAGAGAGTACAGATAGGGAACATATTATTAGACTGAATAAAAGAGAAACATCTATCATGGTACGGACAGAAGAGGAGAATGGAGAAGGAACCATTTTCAAAACAAAACAAAAAATAATTATACCACACAGAAGAAAGAAAAAGAGTTCATCAAAGTATATGCTGTGAAGACGGAATTAAAATAGCAATAGATAACCGACAATTATGCGAAGACGCTTGAGAAAAGCGTTTGTTCGGTTACAATAAAGTATGCCAACTAACCATACGCACGGTAGACGGGTTTCGATAAGAGCGGAATACTAGCAACAATAATCCCGTAACATCACGTTTTTATTATTCTACACTCGATTGTAAAAGAATAACAAACATTCCATCGGTTTATTATCTATAAATCCCTTGCAACTGAAACTAATGCATAAAAAGCACTGACTTTCTTTATCAGTATGCCTATAAACTTTCATAAACCAAGAACAATAGCAGCATGCGTGATGTAGGCTGAATATGAAGACTCAATATGTAGGTCTACCTATTGACAACGTAACTGCAGTATGAATACAGGTAACCAACCGCACAGCGCAAACGTTTGCTTTCCGTTGCGAATTATTGCTTTTGTAGGCAAACATTATTTAGATATCTTTTCTCTCACATCCTGTATCTCCTCCCTCCCTCTCCCTCGCTCTCTCTCTACATATCATTCACTATAGGTAAATTTATTTATTTACATACGACAGCCATACAGCTATTTTTAAATAGGCCCGTATTTTAACATTGAAAATGTTTATAAGGACGTGTCGCACATTTACGGCCGATCGCTGGTGCGTTATCGAAAATGGGAACCGGTGAGTTTCCATAGAAACTACTTCTTTGTTGTCAATAACGTAGTACACATATAAAACTTCGCTTATGAATGCGACTACATTTAACTTATAATCTGTACGTTGGTAAATGAAGAATGAATTCATGGTGAATGAAGAATGAATTCATTGATTGGTGAATGAACATAATATATATATTTTTTAGATTTATTGAAGCATTTCCAATGCCCTTCTCTGTGCATTGCATTTGTGCAATGCCTGTAAATTTTTTATTATTGTAATGAAAAGTAGATGCAAGGTTTACATCAGTTTACAAGACTTTCACATCTACATTATGTTCACTTCTTTCTCATCCCTCCTCACAGTAACTCCTTTGTGCCAAGTAAATCAGTGATCTTTTAAACTCCATGCTATTATATCTTTTTTGATCTGCCTCTTGCTACTTCCTGGAGCCCTTCGCTTTCCATTGTCTATCCTGTGTTATTCTTACCACATAACTACATCCATTTTTACTTCTTGTCGCTCGATACTTTTACAACTCCAACTCAGTTCTCACAAATTATTTCTAACATTATCACATCTAGCAATTCTCTAACGCCTCTTAGATACCCCAATTTCACCGCCTGCAATTTGCTTTACAATTTTTCTGATAATATACAGCTTTCACTTCCACATATTAATATCGTATTTTCATATAAACAATATACTAAACTCTTTAATATAATAAAAAAAATTCAATCAATTTAATGCACAAAGCATTTAACGGCACAGAGACATAGGCAACTGAGGAGCTGAAAATGTGAATTTGCAGGCGGATTCTTCTGATCAAACGAATCAAAAGAAGTAGTAAATTTCTTATGATGGTTATGAACAGGATAAGGGGTAACTGGATTGGACGTATCCTATGGGCGAAGTATTTCTACCAACACGTTTTAAAGGGACAGTTGGAAGAAGAGAAAACAGAGAGAGGAGAAGTCAGAACGGAATGATATACAGTACGGAAAATCGTATGAAGAAGTATCGGCTTAAGCTTTCGGCGGTGTCCGGCATCATATAATGGCAGGCTATCATCGGACCGTATGAAACGCAAGTACGGATCAAACATCGGGAACAGAACGCAGACTTTTAGACTCCTTCTCGATGGTCTAACATTATGGGTAAACTGTTACCTTGGATAGAATCCATCCTACTATCTTACTATTATTGACGTTTCGATCCGTCAAAGTTTCGAATCATCTTCAGAATATCTAAACTTGCGGTAAGCGGATATCATCTGTGACCGTTAGTGTATCCGCTTACCTCACATTTAGGTATTCCGAAGACGATGGGAGAGCGTGACGGGCCAAAACATCAATATTAGAAAGATAATATGACGGATTCTGTCTGATGTACAACTTTTACCCTGGACCCTATCTGATATCAAAATTCACAGTGTCTCTCAAATTTACATTCACAGTAACAAAACTGGACAAACTAAAGTCATTTTACGCTGATACAAAATATATCTAGAGCAGTTCAATTGTTACATATAATAGGAATACACCACCAAAAAAACGTCATTTGTTACGATTACAAAAACGTTTAACACATATTGACAAATATGAGCATGCGAAGTTAAAACAAAAAAGACGCATTTTAATTGATATAATGAAGTACGGCGATAGGTAATAATTAAGAAACAAAAGGCTATATTACACAAAAATGTTATTTCATGTTATTGTTAATTAATCAATGTAATCGTTAAGTCTAATTTTGAAAAACTAGAATTCTAGTTTATGAATTAAATTTTTAAAATTAATACTTTTATATTTCATTCGTAGAAAATAACCTACGTTTGTATTTTACATTTTTATTTCGAGTTTCTGGAGAGCGTACGATGGAGTATCCTTTATTTTTAAGGGGTAAACTTTCGTTATTTGTCAATCAATCGTACTTATGTCACACATACATAGAATTAGTATTAAAGGTGTCGTAAATGTATCAGATATTCTAACAAAAAAAAAAAAAAAAAACAGAAATTAGGCTACATACGGCCATAGTTTGGTATGAAAAACTAAGTTCCTTCGCAGCAATGTCGATTCTACACGCTAACGTCAAGGCCAAATCTTGTAACAATCCCCTATTGTACTGCTTTCTCTTATTTTATTGTAGTCTACACGGAAAATGTAAAAAAAAATTGCGAAACAAAACACGTCGATTTCTAAAACCTTGGATGTGTGTAGGCTAGTCATAAGACAACATGCTGTTGTAGGCTGTTGGTTTGTACGCTCACAATGTTACTGTCATTGCCACGAACACGATTTGGCTTAACCATAACTCGCCGTAACCGTATCGCCAAGTGAAGCCTCTACAAAAAGTGCCTCTTACTACTGAGCATAGAGACAGCGGATAGTCATCATGCTTTCATTAGTACACTTTCAAATACCCTATTAGAAGGGACTTGTAGATACGATCTACACTGGGATCTAGTAGAATGAAGACAACTGGGATAAAATGACGCCTGAAAACTACCGTTATATTAATCTACTCAGTACTGCCTTTAAACTATTCATCAAGATATTTACTAAGAAACTGTATGCATAATAGACCATACAGGGCGAGCAACAAGGTTTCTGCAATGCAATATCTTGCGTTGGCGCAATTTTTAGGCAGGTATGAGAGAAGTCCCTGAAGCTTACGTGTTTCGTAGAACAATGCATTTGTTAGAATAAAATTACAGGATATCATAAAATACTTAGCCTATAAGAAGGAAGATAGCTATAAAAATTATAAACCTGGTAAAACACATATTATATACAAATATACCACATATATCACCACGAGAATAAACTGTAATGGGGAACTAAACTAATGAGGGCTGGGAATTAGGATACGACAAGGTGATTCATTTAATCCCCTACTTTTTAACTTAGTAATGGACGAAATAATAATAGCCATGAAAGATACGAAGGGATATAAGATGGGTAATTCTAATGTAAACATTATTTGTTATGCTGATGATCCCCTACTTATAGTTGAGTCCGAAGACGACCTAATGCTACAACGCCAGTGAGATGCAAATTAGTAGTAGAAACGAAATTGTGGAGCAGATAATGGATGTCAAGTATCTGGGGATAACGATAACAAATTCTGGTTCAATAAGTAAAGAAATAAGCTGCTACATTACAAAATCAAACAGGATGTCAGGATCTATGAGTGAACAATAAATTGTAGGAAACAATAAATTTTTAACCTAAGGCTTTCACGGCCGAAGTCAATGTTGTTAAGATTTCGGTCTGGCCGGCTGTAAGTTGTTCGAAGCACACGTTTCGGCCGTACCACCGATGGCCATCTTCAGTCCAGAAGGTACACACTGTAACTGTTAGCCGTAACCAGTTACTGTGGTCACTGACTATGAGACCTTTGTCAGTGTGTTTCAGCCTTCTGCACTAAAGATGGCCGAAACGTTTGCTTAGAACGAACAACTTTGGACCACGGCCTTACAGCCGGGCAGACCGAAATCTTAATGATAAATTTTTAAGTTTGGAAATGAAAAGAAAGATAAATACAGTGAGGCCCTAACGTATAGAGCAGAGCCAAGACCAGACACCACAAGAACTATTTATTTTTTTATAATTTTTTTTAAATAAAAGATAAACACAAGTTGCTGATATGAAGTCAAGGTGAAGAATGATAGGCAGAACACGGCGAGATAGAATAACAAAAGTCAATATTCAAAAACATGCCACGTGACTGACATAGTGAGGTACACTATGGCTGATATGAAGTCAAGGTGAAGAATGATAGGCAGAACACGGCGAGATAGAATAACAAAAGTCAATATTCGAAAACATGCCACGTGACAGACATAGTGGGGTACACTATGGCTGAGATGAAGTCAAGGTGAAGAATGATAGGCAGAACACGGCGAGATAGATTAATAACAAAAGTCAATATTCGAAAACATGCCACGTGACAGACATAGTGGGGTACACTATGGCTGAGATGAAGTCAAGGTGAAGAATGATAGGCAGAACACGGCGAGATAGATTAATAACAAAAGTCAATATTCGAAAACATGCCACGTGACATACAGGAAAGGCGAGGATTCTGGATTGACTATGTCGGCAGGTTAGTCCGTCGACAGATTTGTTAAGAGGGCTCGGGATAATCGTCCAAAAAGCAAAGACGAATTGGACGACCACGAATGTGATGGGACGATTGTATTTAGGTATGTAGTTAGTTATAAACAGGAAAGCTCCTAAACAAAGATAAGATGAAAAACACAACTGATCTGCGGGGATATTGACAGGGTTTGTAGACAAGACTAGTCATAGAAATTTTACAATTGAAAAACTAAGATTAGGGGGCCATCTAAACACACAAAGGATGAAGTCAATGCAAAAAGTAGGAAGAAGGGTAAAATAATGGAGTGTAACTAACAGACTTCCAAAGGGAAGTGCAGGTCACTTTACCTTACACTATCTTTCTCACTTGAGGAATCACACGATACGAATCTGCAGAAATAGGACCATGCCAAAAAACAACAGTCATATGGCGTGTGAACTTAAGTAATAAGTTGCGTCTTGACCGCCTTGTTATTCTGATTACAAGTTTGGTCGTTGCCCGTTCCACGCTTACACTCCGAATTGTTGATCCGCCATCGACGGCGAGGTCTTCTTACTTTTCTATAAAATAACTGAGAAGTATCAACTCAATTAAGTAAGATTAAGTAACAGTAAGTAGATTCTAAATTACCACGATTGATAGTCTCTTTACGTGTCAACACTTAATCTCAAATCTTTTCAGTTTCAATTCATTCTGATTATTCAAGTGCATCGTTTATAAAAGCGTCTTTCAACGTTTCACGCAGTCACATCAGTTGCCGTACGGGTTCATGAACATCGAGCTCACGCAGTCACACACAATACTGTCAGACTTGCCCCACACATCGGTTAACCATTGTTGTAGCGCATTGGTACCAATCGTTTTGGCTTCCTGGCACCCTTTCAAAACTGCCCGAAATACTACGATACTAGCTAATTCTGCTAGCTAACCAATGTTTCCTCTAGTTTATAGAAAGTGTTCACGGAGATTCCTGAAGTGCTAAACTTTACAGTCGTATTCCTCTGACATAAATAATGAAAACCTCCACATAAACTGAAGTCTTTATTTTCGAATTACGCAATCGAAGTTGCTCTATCCTTCTTGCCCTCAAAAGTAAAAGAATACGGTACTGTACTTATACGAACGCGATTTATAAGGCTACGTGAATTACATACTTTTTAAGAAATACCTATGTAATATCGTGAAAATAACAAAAAAATGTAATTTTGTTTACACTTATGTATAAATCTGACAAACATTTCAGAACAATAAAAATGACGTTGCCACAATTCTGTAAAATTTAATTCCGAACAAATAAATGTTAAAAGATCAACAGATCCCGCTAACAATAAACCGATAACACAGAAAATTGTTTTTAATAACTGCATCCAAACTGATTTTATTACTGGTTAAGTAATGCATTATTTTTTTCGCTACAGATGATACAACATTTGTAGTGCATGTTCTCTCTCAGAATACGAAATAATAGGTAAAATATGCAATATTCTTACTGCATATTTCTCATATGCGTATTTTCAACTGTAGGCTTATAGGTGGTGGTTTCCTAAACTTGCTTCAAAATAAGCTACCATAAATTTCATGGGAGACCCCTCTAATGACACGAACACAAATATTCATGTGTTTCCAGGACGAAACAAGCCATTGTCACCTACATACTATTCATTATCTGAACAGAACGTTTCTCAACACGCGGACTAGCCGAGGAGGACACACTTATATTCTCCGATATGAATCCTTTCAATTTCTTTTCGCCGCAACATTAAGTTAGCATCTATATATGCCCAAAAGCCAGACAAAGACTCGTGTTTGTCGCCAAATATATCAACAACAAGACAAGCATGTTGGAAAACGCAACCTCATCTGTAAATCGCCGAGTCGAAATGTGTATTCAGGCTGCTAGTGAACAGTATGTACAGTTAATGTAAAAATTTAATTTTCTGAAGTAACTAATTCAGTAATGGAATAATAATAAATACGTACGTTTTAAAAACAGTTGTAAATTCAGACACGAATACATGGAACGTGGCAGAGTTTAATTAATACGAAATACCCGTGGTGAAAAAAATTGTTTTACTAAAATGATAACGATGAACACAAATGTTGAAACACACACTTAGGGCAATCAGTTGTTACAAATTTTCTAATGACCCGATAGCGCGTGTTTATTTGATAGAATTTTCAAGCTGATGTTTCTGCAAGAAGGTAAATAGGTAAATCTCTTTTTGTTGTAGATAACAATTACATAAAGATGTTTGAAAACATACCAATAAACGTACAACGGAAGCAGCTGTATTTTGGTGTAACTTGAACTGGAATTGGTCTACCCTGTCAGTTTTTGTAAATATCTGAACTCCAGTGTCTTGAGACTTTTGCAACGGACAATAGGTGTACTTTTCTAGGGTCAGTCAAGTTATTTTCGGAATATTCTATCATTCGGTGGTGAGAACAAGGTTTCTCCAGATCTGAACAAATGTTTACAGTTCATGCCACGCGAAAAGGACAAATAAACGATGAAATTATTGGTGAAAACAAAACAATGTAAGACGATTAGCTCTAACCAATTATCCACACGCGTGCGGTGGAAACTGACATGGAAAACCCAGTGATAATAACGAGGGGAAACCCGTCAACTGCCACACACACCCTCCTACCTATCCCGACATGTAGGTTTCATTGACCTCAGAAAACCTTGAACGACGTGTTGTGTAACTGGTGTAGTGTGCAAAAACTACTGGGTAAGAAAGTACCCCGTTACAGTTTTTGTACCATCCGCTAGGAAGTGGCTGCTTTCTCGGCGCACGTCCAGCTTCATAGACAATCAAACTTTACGTAATTCGTTTCTATACAAACACAGACACTTTCACCGTTTTTATATAACTTTTGCGATACTGCAGAACTAAAACAAATCAATTTGCATGGTTTTTTTTCTCCCGTTACAGACGATAACAGGAGAAACGATTTCTACACGTTTAGAAAAAAAATTCTCTTGTATTTTACAGTGGACTGACTAACGCTTTTGCTCGAGTCTGTAAAACAAATTCTTCGTCTCTCCAGAATTAGGTGTCGTCTTATGTTCCGGTCTTTATTCGGAATTAATAAGAAGTCGCCAAAAATCTTTGTAATTTAACAAAATTAAATCGCTTACGAAACTTTTGCAATAAACTGTTTCAGCTAACGTTACTAATGTCGAAGAGTCACATGAATAAATCAGTAAATGTGATCAAATTTTTTGATGTCAACATGTGTTAGGGGTGTGGAGGTAGTAAACCCACTGAAAACCCCTAGACATAACAGAAATACAACATATGTTTTAACAGTAAATTTAAATTACTGCTTTTAACAAAGAAGATAGTTATAGTATACACACATTCATGTATATTTGCAATGTTTCACCAAGTAACAAAAAGAACATCAGTATACTTTTAAGACACATCTTCTCGGTCTCCTTTAAATATCGTTACCTGTAACATTTAACATTTTCTTAGAAAACGTTGCTTCTTCCGTTCACTTTATGTTTTATCCACGAAACATAAACCACATGCCACCTTAACTGCAGAGAAAGAAACGTCTAAAAGACGGAAATTTCGAAACGAACCTAGCCCTTACCGAATCACATGGAAAATCTATTTCACTCGGAAGTCTCAAAGTAACAGCCCCGATGGTTTTAAAGAGAAAGAAATTAAATTTTCAAATAAGACGTGTTTACGCAAGCGTGACGACAGAGAGCGTTGCACACGGGAGACTGTTAGGTGGATGTAATTAAAGTGTCTGGTGGTACCCTCGGGGATGACACTATCCAGTTAGCAGCCCCATAAGATATGTTCCAATTAAGGCTACCCCACAGCGATAATGTTCCCAGACGTCGTGTTCCAGTTACAGCTTTGGTCAGATGTCACGATCCAGCGTGGCGGGTTTTCTCTGCATTTTAATGTCCTCCAGTACATTTACTACTACGACTAATTCTATTTATTTCTACTGCACTGTACACTTAGGATTTGAAATAGTTACATCAAAGAGTTAATTGGTAACAAACATTTTCTATCTTCTCTTATAAAAAAGTCGATTAAGTATTGCGTACTCGCCACGCGACTTAGCAATTATACTTTGCTCCACTGACTGACACAAAGGTCGACTGCCTACACCGAAAAGCATTCTAAGTATTCTCGGATGAGGTCACCAATATAAACAGGTCGACTTTCCCGAAAAAAAAATAAAATGTCTTTAGGAAGTTTAATTATAGTTTAAAATATGTGCTCAAAATGACATATATTACGGCCTCTAAAAGTTGGGGAATTGTAGGGCAGACTATATTTTCTTTCGGGTAAATCCTATATTCGGATTGCTTCCATCGTAATATTTTTGTCGCCTGACGTTTCGACCCTGGAATCGATACGAATCCTGGAATATGTGATACGAATACACTTTGTGTAACTTAATATTTTTGCGACAGGCAAAATTTCTCTCCTTTGTTCTTATCAATTAATAGCCTTAGGCGTACTTCACGTAACTTAATCCTGGTCGTCCTCAGAAGCTGTGAGTGGCGGTTTTTCAACAGGGTCTTTCAACCGCCATTCACAGCATGTGAGGACGATCCCGTATTCCAGGGTTTGACACGTCGAGCGACAACAATATTACGATGGATACAGCCCGGATAGACGACCTACCCGTAAAAAACCACCCATCGTTTAGAAGTTTTATATTATTTTAGTTCGAAATATTTTACTACAGGTATGTTTTACTTTCATGCAAACGACTCGTCCATTTCTTCGATGAAGCATCTTCAGCGGCTCGACTGGTGCTGAGCACAATGTTCGCCCCACCCATATTTTAAAGTAGGTCACACCACAGTTGTTAGAAACGAGGGACCCATGAATTAAACATTAGTCATCTTTGCGCAAACAGTCTGTAAACTTACAAAACAGCTACAGAAATTAGTTACATATTTACGGCAGCTTGGAAGACATGGTGGACAAATACACAAGGACTACGAATTATAAGATATTTAGGGTTAATTTCGACGTGTGATAGGTGGCCAAACAGAGTATACGTGTACTGGGTTAAGATGCCTACGAGAGAAGCGAATAGGAATGTTTTCTTTGCCTAATACAGACAATACTTACTTTGTTCAAACACATTCGATGCGTTTATAAACGTTACCATATTTGTTACGGCGGTCACAGTGTTGTGCTGAAATATAGGTACATGAAGTAAAAAACTGTTTGCTGTGTGGGTTAATAACATCAAGCAGAGAAAGAACTGAAGTAAACTGGAATTCATGTTAATAGTGACACGTACTGTTGAAATATTAATATTGCGTCCATAGAGACCGCCATTCTAACATCTTAATCTACTTCGTAAAGAGCCTGGACTTAATTTAACAGAATAACTTATGCACCTGTGGAAGAACTGCCGAAATGTTATATGTGGAGTGTTTAACTATATGTGTCAGAGACACGATTAACGAGAAGAAATGATATAGACAGGATTATGGGCTATAAATGGAGGAGAATGGAGGAAACGATGTAAGTAGAAAAAGATTAAAGGAGAGTAGAACACTTCTACGAATTACAAAAAGGAGGTACAGAAATGGTTTGGGCATATACTAAGGGTAAATGTACGACATCTGTTTTTGAGGGGATACTGAGAAGACGAGAGGAAGGCGAAGTCTTAAGCTCTTGGACGGCATTCGATGTTAGGTGTCGTACGAAGAGATGGGGACGATACGTACGTATCCTGAAACCTGCCACACGGGCAATACTACACGATGGTGATGAATCCACTTTCATAATGCCTGTGTTTTACCATCGTATAAAGAACTACAAATAAAATAATTTTTTGGACGAGAGCAGCGAAGCGAGTTCTCAGTTTGAAGTCGGACGTTTGACATTTACCTGTCTATGTGTTTGAGATATGTCTAACGATAACGTTTGAACGCATCCATCGATTTTCGTAACTCGTGGCATGTGTGTCCATACTTTTACCCTACAGACCCTTATTGAACTCAAAAAAATAGGGGGGAGTCAAAAATATGAGGTCACAATTGTCAAAAAATCGAAAAAACTAATTTGGGGTACCAAATTAAAAACAAGTTTTATTATAATCTGAACACGATGTTCATTTTTCAGAATTTTGTAACTTTTTGATCCCGGGACCCAAAAAGTGGGTGAAACGTTTGATAAAATCGCAAAAATTCAGGTGGGATATCAAATTAAAGAGAATTTGAACTGACATCTGAATGTAGTGTTAAGTTTTGGAAATTTCAACCTTTTGTGACCTCAGAGCCCAAAAAAGGTTACATATTTGATTTGAAGTCCAGTAGGTGGGTCTAAAAGGAACTGTAGCTCAAATGGAAATGATTTGAATTTTTAGTGTTTACTGTACGATTGTGTACTCTGTAATTGTTAACATAACTAAAGAAATAGTAGATTAATCAAGATTTTTTAAATTTTCCCAAAATTGAAAAATTATCTAATATCGAAATAATAAATACAGTAAATGTACTTCGTCAACGTATTGAGCAAGTTCTGCAGCTCAGAGAGTATACTAGTTAAAAGTTTGATTTAGCTTTCTGTTTTATAAGAATGTATAGTCTACACTTTCCTAGTTCTGCAAATAGATATCTGCGCAGTTCTGTATTTTATACGTTTATCGGGAAATACATACTTCTCAGAGTATAAACATATTCCCTCTCAATTAAATATATCTGCAATTTCAATTTTCTGCGCCAAACACTGAAAGTCAGAATTTTCAAACATTTATGTCGACTTCCGTTACTATTGAAGCTGCACAACTTTACCGCTGCAGACATAACACAGTAAATGTTTAGTTTACAGTGTGTGCAACGCATTCTTAGCGACACTCTAATACACGGTTTCGCGGAAAGCTGCAAACAATTATATAGTGGCTATACTGGTGTCACTGCCAAGTCAGATCTGGACACCGTCCATGTTAATGTCGCCATTCTCACTGCACTGAACTGCAACTATCTGTGGACAAACTATAAATTTGAAGACTCTTTTACTCTCTGAACAATGCCTCCCCCAACTTCTTAGTACACAAATCTCGTACTCTACAGTAAATTCAGTCAGTTATACACTTTTATGAGGAAATGTCCTTGCGTATTTGTTAACAATCCCACATCCATTTTTGGTCACGACAACAACTGTATTATAATTATCTTGTTGATCCATCCTCTTCGTTCACTTCATAAAATATTATTATATATATAAACTTTCACAATATGAACTTACTTTCTTTACACTTTCCCAAACGTTTCGAGGTGATGTTCCTCTTCCTCAGTGGGACTAAATACTGATTGTCAGTTAACAGAATAACGGTTATGGACTTAGGTGTGTGTGGTGGGGGTTGATGGTTGGAGGGAATTGGCGCTGAGGTTCAAATTGTGTGTTTGGATCAGTGTATCGAACAGTGTATGTGATCTATAATGTAATTGTTCATTTAATATGTTGTTTGGTTGTAGTGTGTAATATCTGTATATTTCAAATTGTTCAGCTGTGTTTAGTTTTCTACTTTTAGGTAAGTAGTGTAATATTTCCATGTTGTGTTGTATGTTTGTGTAACTGTGGTTTTCGTTTTGTAAATGTGTGGCAAATGTGGAATGTATGTAAACTGTACTATGTAAATGATATTTAATAGTATTGAGTAGCTCATGTTAGAATTTTGTCTTTCCGGGCTGTAAGGCCGTAGTCTAAAGTTATTGGTTGCAGACGTTTCGACCGTACCTTCTGCGGCCGAAGGTTGTAAACTGAGTTAATTTGGTCAATGTTATAGAATTTTGCTACAACTCTATTATACACTGAAGATGGCCGTCGAAGGTAAGGCCGAAACGTCTGCAACCAACAACTTAAGACCACGGCCTTACAGCCCGGGAAGCCAAAATTCTAACATTGACGCCGGCCGCGAAAGCCTCAGACATCAATTGAGTAGCCCATTTTATGTATTTCTGCCATTAATGCTATCTGACATGAATATAATTGCTTTTCATTATATTAGTTATTCCAATTAAAAAAAAAAATACAGAAGTCTCAAAAGGCTGGCACTACAAGCCGGTAGTGATGTGTCTTAATTTGATTATTATTAATGAAACGCTCTGCTTAGGCTAATTAGAACGGTATTATGGTTCACATGGGAAGAACAATCGATTTGACACATCAGCAGATATCACGTTTCTTTATCGTGTTTCCAGAATGTTCTGTTTCCAGCTTCTTTTGAGCTGCAGAAAGTGCAACGTCCACTCGTACAATAGTACATTTAAATAAAACCTTTGGCAATAGCGGTTAAACAGAATTGTAACGTTAACACAATGTGTTAAGAGACAAACGTACGTAACATCGTATAATAAATTCATCTTTCACTTTTGCTAAAGTAAACAATCACACAAACATATGTGGGCCTCCATGACCAAGTACAGTAATACAATACTCGCGCCCTCTCTCTCTCTCTCTCTCTCTCTCTCTCTCTCTCTCTCTCTCTCTCTCTCTCTCTCTCTCTCTCTCTCTCTCTCTCTCTCTCTCTCTCTCTCTCTCTCTCTCTCTCTCTCACACACACACACACACACACACACACACACACACACACACACACACACACATTAAATGGGCTTATCGTCATATGGTATTCTCTAAGGAGATATGTCCTACTGCGTTTATTTTGATCCCAATACACTTCTGCCGACTCATTTCAGTTGACTTCTGCTACTGCAGTTAAACGTAGCCTACTGCTTTGCACTTCTGTTTGCACCGAATTGAGAATTTTTACATCAAAAGGAATGTTGATGGTGAAGGTATATTCCAGAGAAAAATAAAACGACCCTGAGATCATTTTTCCTCTTTAATTCTGAGCACAATGAATCACAGATTATATTTAATTTTTTTATAGAAAATAAGCGTTTAATAAGATAATTCTTACTGATAAATAAAAATTACAAGAAAAATGAGGAAACATTTACTTCACTTTTTGCTTGTCTTGAAGAAAATAAAATCAGTAAACATAATAGTAGAATTTCAAGGAGAATACAAATTGAATACAGTAATCTGGTAATATTTTAGACACAGTATTTTTAATTTTATAATATAGGCCTACAATCTACGGCGTGGTTCTCTGGTTTCCTTTTTTTGTAGTTCGTCTAATTGTTCTTATTAGCTTCTTCTACTTTAAAAATTATAATAAAATTTGAAACAGTATTATGCGTTTTCATATATATGCTTTTGTATGCACCTTTTTCAAGCAACAAACATATTAAATAATAACTAAATGTTTATTCCTGTACCACAGGAAGTCAAGAAATGTATAAAATTTAAATCTGTAGTTTAGTGGTGAAACACTCTTTTAAAGACTCGGTTTAGTTAATACAGGAAACGCTCAAAAACCTTTAACGAACTACACGAATGACTACTGGAGAAATAACAACAATGACAAAACGTAACAGAACCGAATTTTAAGGTTAGCTGTCACTGTTTCAATGGTCGTTAGCTATTTATCTGCACAAAAATATCCCCTTAATCAAAGATTTTAATGCCCGTTATCTTTAACGAAGCTTCGTGAATTTATTCTTCTGCACCTCACGGAGTACGCACTTTGCCTGTTCCGTCTTCACAAAGTATCTCTCCATCTGACTCTCGGTCTTCCTACGTCTCTTGTACCAAAGGCTCTGTACCGAAACGCGACCTGTACCGTATATCTTCCATTCTTTCCAGATGCTAAAACAATTCCCTACGATATGTAGGGATTTTATCATTTATGGAGAATGCCCGTAGCTCTTCTCTAATATCCTCATTGCGCAAACAATCCTGTCTCGTGCAACCCTTTGTTCTTCTCAGAAACTTCATTTCCAAAGTCTGAATCATTTTTTGTTGTTGTAGGAATCCATGTTTCATATCCATATAGTAAAACGGGTAGTGCCATTGTTTTATAAAATTTAAGCCTTGTCTCTTTCCTTGTCTTGTTCCTCAACGTTCTATGTATGACGCCACACATCATCTGAAACCTTGATACTTTTGTAGTGATATCTCGGCCTCTGTCATTCCCAATACTGATAATGCAACTCAGGTAACTGAAGTCGGAGACTTGTTCCAAAACTGTTCCCTCAAGAACAATTTTTGATCTGACTGGATACTTCCCCCAAAAGCCATGATTTTTGTTTTCTGCTTACATATTTGAATATTATACTCGTGATTTTATATTCTGTTAAATTCTTTACGGATAGATGTAACAGCTGTTAAATTTTTAATGGACACTGTTGAAACGAGACCAAGATGACAGTATTGGAGCACGGCTACTGTACTAATAAGACGCGGTAGATGCAGTAGGCAAGAAGTGAAAATATATACTTTCCTCTGTTCTTTTTAATTTTATTATAGACAACATATTAAATCCCTTTATTAATGTTTCTTGTTTACCTGACGCCTTACGAACAAACAGTGTACGATATTTCATGACTAACATCAGCACTGCTGTGATTTGACATAATGAAAAAATTAGGTGCTATTCAAATTGGGTGTAACTACAAACCCGCAGCCAATCGGAGAGCGCAGAATGACAACTGGCAGAAGTGGATTAGGATTAGAATAAGACCAACGAATCCCACAGACACCATCGTCGTCTCCATTTATTATCCGAGCTTCACCTTGGCTCCCTCTCTTTTCCTCTCCTTCCACTGTTCCCCACAAAACCACTGTCAGTCGTTCATTCGCCCTCAGAATGTCCAATCCAGGAGGTTATGAAACCAGATGTGCCCTTTCTCCTCTTTACAACACTTTTGGCCCCCTCTTTATTTCTACTTTATTCACCCATACTGTTCCTTCTATCCGCCTCCAAATTTACATTTTCCTGCCCCTGAATCCTATCTCTATCCCTTTTCATCAGTGCCATATCTCTGACGTATAGAGTAAAACACTTCATCAGCCTCTTCCTCAGATCTACATTGGACTTATTTTACATCATCATCATCAGCATCAGCATCATTAACGTCAAGGATTAGGCTCTATCCTGGACCTGTTCCGGGACCCACTTCGCTCTCGGCCGTCCTACATCTCTCTTTCCCCACGGGTCTATATTTCATTGCTAGCGCTGGAATCCTGGCACCTGCTATTCTTCCCAAATGTTCACACCACCTTCGTTTGTTGCTCCTTAGCTGTTCCAACAATGGGTCGACTCCTAGTTCCGTCCTGATATGCACATTCTTCTTTCTATCGAGAATGGTACAGGCCAGAGTATTCCTCACAAATTTTATCTCTGCTGCCTGAATCTTTGCTTTGTCTCTTTCCGTCATAACTCTGGCTTCATCTCCATACCTAACTGGTACCGCTACAGTGTTAAAAAACCTTATCCTTGTTTCCTTCTTTGTCTTATTTTTAAGGTATCTGTGAATCGTTCCACAGATATTCCTAAATTTGTTTAATTTTTCATCGAGATCAATTTCTGTCCCATATGTAACGTAACATCTCAAGTAAATTACATGCTGGACTTGTTTCATATATTTCCATCCATAACTATCTTAGTTATTACTGGTTGCTTCTCTCTGAATGCCATTGTTTTAGTCTTGTCCGCTGATATTTGAAACCCATATTCATCTGCTATTCGATTTAGTATGTACATTGATTTTTGTAGTTTATCCTCGCTGTCCTGGATTATTAACATATCATCTGCGTACAAAATGGAGTTTAAAAATATTCCTTTCAGAAAAATCCCTGGGCCAACATAAGATTACCATGTTTTAAACATGTCGTCTATATATATATATGTGGGAATTTCCTCAGTCATCCTTTCTCCTATAACCAGTCGTACACTGGTTTCTACACAAACCAGGCTCTTCATAGTTTCTATGAGATGTAAAGGGTAACCTCTTCTGTCAAGGATTCTCCATAATTATGTCCTTTGAGCACTGTCAAAGGCTTTTGTCAAATCTACAAAGGCCAAGTGTGTTTCACAACTAAACTCCCGTCTCTCTTATTTTACATATATTAACTTATTTCCCTCCTCATTGACTTAATTAAGGTTATTTCTGAACGGCTGGTTCCCCTGTATTACGGGCGGCACGCTCAGTTTACTTAATAACCACGGTTATGATAATGCAGACAACACAGTGTATGCTTTATGACACTGTGCGCCTTTTACGGCAATGTGTACTGTACTGTACTGTACTGTATACTGGCAATTACGCAACGTCTCTGTGACACAATGACGTCACTAACCACCGTCGATCTATACTATAGACAGGTAAAGACTGAGCGCACACACACGCTAGCACGATACATTGCACATAATGAAATATGGCAATCTGTTCCTACAGGGAAATGACACCTTACTACCCCCATATAGATAATAATTAGAACCCAAGTGAGCAGTAGAGTTTAACATCATTATAGATGCACTGTTTCATTTATAGAGGAATATGCCACTTTTCCCTTGGAGACGTTGCTGACATTGGTAGGGCGGAGAGTCTCGACGGTAACTGCCTATTCCTGATCTTGAAAACTCCAAGTGATCGTATAAAGTTCATCAAGCAGAATTTCACTTGTATTTTTTGACTGTACACACACCAATTCTTCACAGATTTCCTTTAAAGAGAGTCTGAGATAACCATAAGGCTTCTGAAGACCAATAACATTTAACTAATAACTCTGTGTGGGAAGTAATAATAACAATAATAATAACAACATCAACAACAACCGCGACGATGATGATGATGTGGTTTCTTTTTCTACCATCGAAATGGTTTAGGAGAAGCAGGTGTGCAGTTCGGCATACAACGATCAGTAAAATCAGTACACAATACAACATGCAGCACTTCAGACATTAGTAGGAGGCCTCCAGATTTGGAAAATTCAGTTTTCTTGCTAAATTTTTTAATTTATTTGCAAATGGTCTATTGGCACGCCCTGAATCGCAACACTACGAGAGGTCCAGGATTTTATCGATCGATTCCAAAGATTTTTTCATATTATTTTGAAATCTATCTTACAAACCTACCCCACAAAGTGTTGACAGATATTTAAAAAAATATATATAGGCCTAAAGGTATATACACAGGTGTTCAAGCAAGGATTCGTGAATTAAATCCGAGAGCCTTCTTCGTGTCGGTGCCAACCACTCTCTCGGTCTGTGTGAGATCCATGCTTTTAGTTGTATTCCAACCAGTGTAACATTTTTTGTGAAAAGGCAAAAGATGAAGGTTTGACTTTAAAAGAAGAATTAAGGAGGTGCATGTTCGAATGTGTGTATAGGTTGTATGAAGAACTCCGAACAAGAACAAAATCAATGGAAGATGTAAGTAACAAATTTGCAGTTTTGCAGTCGGTTAATTTGGATAAAGCAAATGATGAGAAATTGCGAAAACTAATTTTTAGTCTGTCTGAATGTTATGATGAATTTTCTAAGGACGAGATTCCAGCAGATGTAAAAAGGCTGAGTAGCCACATTCAAGCATCAGGAATCACTGTAGAGGACGCTAAAAACTGGTCAGCTCTTCAAGTTTTACAATTTATTGTTGAGATAGACTTTCAAGAGTTGGTTCCAAACCTGTCTTTGGCCTTTAAATTGTTCTTAACAATTGTATTTCAGTTTCTACTTGTGAAAGGAGCTTCTCTAACCTGAAACTTATTGAAAATTATTTGCGCTCAACCATGAGCCAATCAGACTAAATGACCGGCAATTTTATCGATCAAAAACAAGTTGGCAAGAGAAATAAGTTTTTATGATACAATAAGAAAATTTTCCGAAGCCAAAATTACAAAAACACCATTTTAGAAAGTTCACTTTATTTGCACTAAAACTGCTAACCGACTTGAAAAAAAATTGTTTGCAGCAAATGATAAAATTTGTTTTGCAGTATATAAGCTTATTGTATATTATAAAGTATTGTAATAAAGTTAATGCAGTCTATAAATAATACTACTTCTATTATTTCTTTAAACTTTGTATTTACAATATGAAAGTGGAATTTTATTTCAAACATTACTACAGCTTCTTATAAAGTTTCCTAACTAGATGTATCAATAAATATATAATAGTGAAGTGTTTTTGCTGTGTATTACTTAAAGATAAACTGGATTATAAATACCCGTCTTATGGAAGAGGGGCCTCAGAAAGAAATCAGCCCCGGCACTGCTGCCTAGATATCCGCCTAGGTACGCCACCACCACAGACAGAGTTGAGCTAGAGGTTACTGCTGTTTGAAAATGAGACCTCTACGTTACCAGCTCAATGCGAAATCATTTCTTACAGTTTAATAAATTCTTATCACTCTCGTACAGGAAAAATTAAAATACAACACTTTAAAAGCTACCCGAAGAGGCAGGTGACAAGATAGCTGGAAAATAGACATTACGATAACCACATAGTCTTGATGATTCCTACGCATATCGTACCAAATAACCGTAATTATTGTTTACGACCTCTAATCTTGTAATTCCAAACTGTAACTCGGAACTGACTACGCGTAACCTTGGCGGTAGAATTAATTCATCTTTCCAAAAATAAAAATTACTGTGTAACGAGATGCTGTGTTATCTTTATTATAATTAAGTTAATAGTCTTCAGTGCTTATCATTCTTTTGATAACTTCAACTCACCACAGTAATCAACCATGAAAGAATGTATTTTACTTAAACACTCGCCTTTGTTGTAGGAGAGTACCGACGGACACTTCACTAACATACGCACCATTATATTACACAAAATAACATTCATGATTTTTGTTGACCTTCTACGTACTTAAATTTATTTTATATTTTATTATAATTCCAATTAAATTGTTTAAAATATGCCTTTAAGAGTCCATGAAGATTAAGACTTCTGAGGCAAATAAAATCTGTAACTGTTCGTCCTACAAATTTCAAAAGAAGTAAAACAGAAAATCTATAAAAAGTAATGGAAAGAAGAATATACAAATTCTACAAAACGTGTTCAGACATAATGGATTTTTTTACTATTTCTGAAGGAAAACTGTTGGAGAATACAGGAAAAGAGACGTGTATAGTGTCATAGTTGTTTCGGGCTGTGTTCCTGTGTAGAAGATCCGAAACATCTGCGCCATCACCTTTCTCATGACGAAAAAATAATACGACTCCTTTCATATCGGTCAGAGCGTTTCAGAAGAGTCAGGCCAAGTTCCCTAACCTGAGTCGTTCACCATACAAAACGTGTCGTGACCAGCACTACGCTTCAATAGCTTTTCCTGGGTAATCCATTCCACGGAAATTTATTATTATATTTTTTACTTATTTAATCAGATTTATAATTTTGAATAAGTACCTAATCACTTTTCAATTGTTCTTTGATTCACGTATTACTTATTTTTTGAGTTTATATGTTTCTAAATTTTCCCAACGCTTCACTCTTCTTCGGTCCTCAATCCTCAGGTGGTTCCCAGAACTTCTTTTCCAGTAGCCGTCTTCATTTTGCTGTAACTTCCTGCTACCACACTCTCAGTTACTTGTTCCATGAATTGTATCCTTGGCCGTCCTCTGCAATTATATTATCCGCGAATAAATATTAGGACATTATAAATAAAAAAATTACGTTTTTTAATCAGATCTTTTACAGCAAATTAATTTGTAAAATTTTGTCTCGAGCATTGATAATGGCAGTTAAGAGTACCGAAATGTAGCACTATACATTCTGTAAAAGTTTACTGCCGTGTACAAATACTTATCTACTACTAAATGAAGAAGAGAATCACGAATCACAAGAATAAACTGAATATTTCTATTAATAAATATTGTAGCATTACCAAAATCTACATTGCCAAAGGCAATAAACAATAACATGAATAGCACAGAAATAGAAACAATTATTATTATTATTATTAAGTAAAAAAGAGGTAAACAGAACCCAGCCATTATAGTTAAAGAATAGAGAATCGACTGAGTGAATACAGTAAAAGAGAGAAGTCCCAAATTGAAAGAAAAAGGTATAACAAACTAACACACCATACCTACTAAATGACATGACAATGACCACAAACTAGACTTAAATTAAACACTACCCAGATAGACTAGGAGCATGAAATAGAAGTAATATAATAAACAAGAAGTACAATACAACATTGTAGTAGAACTAATGTATGTTAAATAGATGTAATTAAAATTAACTAATGTAATGTAATCAAAGGTAGAATAAAAATAACAGTGTCAAGGTGGAAAATAGTGAATAGGAATACCAAATATAAGTAAAGACAGACCAAAATGGACTGTGAACAAAAAAAAAAAAAGAATATTGTTATTTGTTGAACAGATTAACAGTTGTTTAAAAGTGTGTTTATTGTTTAGGATTATTTGAATCTTGAGTCATGAAGACATGACTTTAAGTTAAGATGTTTGTTTTAATTTAATGAATTAATGTTATTAAAAGGTAAGGAATGTATTGAGGTCAGATAATAGCATCCCAAAATGCCATATCAATTAATCATAAGGTCTTAAATCACCAAAAAATATTTATTAAGTCACACATAAAGGTCATGAGGGGTATCAAATTGTTTGTAATTTTACGAGGAAAAACAAGATGTAAATTATGTTAAGCATAAATAAGTGATAATTAAGGAGTAATTTAGAGTGTAAGATATAAAAATAATGTATTTTTAATAACCAGGGTCATGTGACCTCTGAGCCTAACAGAATGGACCAATAGGGGTTATAGAATTTTGGGCAAGCTAGTCGAAAAAAGAAGAAAATAAAAACACTTCATTGTTAGCCACGAGAGAGATCAGTTTAATTCTGTGCGACTATAAGTGACAAAAAATATAAAAAGGAATCTAATCCGAGAAAGGAAGAAAATTTTATAAAAAGAAAATAATATCAAAAAATATAATTAAATCTAATATTGAAGGAAGATATAACTAAAGTACGAAAAAAATAAACGAAAAGAAGAAATAATAAAACTAAATTATAAAAAGTGAAGTATTCCTACAGTTGACTAACTTGCAGGTAACATTGTCCAATCTACGAGTTATAACTAACAACACTAAGAACAACCCAAACAACACCTCCAACCAACAAAACACGTTTGAAAGAAAGAAAATATAATTTATAAACAGTAAACACTTAGTGAACATTATTTTATTAAGAAAAAACTGGTGGTAAACCATTTTCACACAAAATCAGTGTAGCGACCAGGCGCCATGTTGTCTTTATGATTACTGAAGGACCATGATACATTGCGGCATTAGACTGAATGAAAAGATTTATTGTATTACATTTTTTATTTTATTTACTATTATTTCTGTTGTGTTAGATAATAAGTATGACAATATTTGTACTGTAATGTACTTCTTGTTAACCGTAATGAACTTTGCATAGCAGTTTAAAGAAGTCAAACATTATAGGCTAATATTAATTGAAGAAAGTAAGAAATCGACCCGAGAGACGGAATCGATCCGTGGTATGGTTAATTTCGAGCATATAACTTTCAATTGAAATTAAACCAAATAAATACTGAACATTATTATGAATTGTAATTCAATGTGTTTTTATTTATCAAACAGATTAAGATAAGAGGTTCTCACTGAACGAACAAGACCAAGACGACGTCGGCGTGTTGTAAATAGAAAGAAAGAAAAAATTTACGAAATTTCAAAGGGTATATTTCGATATGGTAATCGAGAGTACTCATTAGTAATCTGGTTCTGCATTAGAACCGGATTATTCAAACGTCTAAGGCAGATGACGAATAATTTTGTCGGTGAAAAAATAGAAAAAATATGTAAAAGAACACAAAAATGAAAAAATTAAATAAATATAGAATAACTTACATACACGGTTTAAACATTCAACAACCTATACCCAATTAAAAAGTTTTTATGATATTACAAATTTACACCTGCAACGCGGGGACTAAAGAAATATATTATACCAAGGTAATAATAATTGAAACACGTACACTATAAAAATTACGTTCATATCCAATATAAATACACATTATAGTCATAAAAGATGGCAAACATGGCAAAATATAGCGTAGCAATAAACGCATCTACTGAGAAACATTCATATATATCAGTACAAATGATAAAATATCAAATTCAGTACAAACTAACGAGGGTGTATAGCAGGGTTGTGGCCTATCGCCTACTTTATTTAATATTTACATAGACCATATTGTTAGAAACTGAAGAGAAAATTACAGAGGAGGCATTTATTACACCGCACTAAACTTCATTTAAACGCTGACGACCTGACTGTGATCGGAAAGGCAGGAGCAACTAGACTTTATTGGAAGATAAATCAAAAGAGGCCTGTATCAACTCCAATAAGTAAGAATTAAATATAACTTAAAAATATAAATCCCTAAAACAAAAATTACGGCTTTCTCAGGAGTGGAACCCATAAGGACCAAGATTGTCTTAGACATCAGAGCAGATAAGCCATTTACGTTGCCATATTTCTGATTATTACAATACAATTTGGACCGCAAGTTAGGAGTTCTTAATAACACAAACGGTACAATCGGCCGATATTTGGAAAATAAGAGAACACGCTTAACTTTTACAAAACGCTAGCAGTACCCGCGCTTATATGCGGTACTGAAATCTGGTTACAACATAAGCACAAGAGAGAAGAATACGAACTCAGAGATGAAGTTTCTTCGAAGAGTAAAGGGTGTAATCGCAAAGTTATGATAACGAAAAAAAATCAGAGAAGAACTTCAAGTAGCTAAGTTAAAAGAAAAAAGGAAACCAAACAGAACTAAACGGAAAGAACAACTGGAAAGGAAGGAAGAAAGTGGATTGCCTTTAAAAGCAAGGATGTGTAAAGCAAAGGAAGAAAAAAACATAGGTCGACCAAGAGAAACAGGGAGGCCGTAACGGGCAAAACGTGAAGTGGAGATGATGATGAGTTATAAAACGTTATAATTACATTAAAATATTATTTTAATTTACAGTAAATACTTGAATTTAGAATACATTTAAATACTTGAATCAAAATTCTGACCGTTCAATATTTTAAACTAATCATTTACTGTTGAAACATGTAGTTTAATATATGCAAATAAACCAATTTGACATAATACATACAGGACAGCATTATACAGGACAGTAATAGAAAAAATTTAATTATCAACATTTCCAAATTTGGCGATAGAATTGACCCTCAATGAAATATGGGCCTACATAAGCAGAGAAAGTAGATATTTGCTTGCTTTTAAAAAACTAATTTCAAATAACATTTATGCGTACGCGCGCGCGAGTACACACACATTTACATATGTAAAGTTCACATATAGGGTTTTGTTCAAGACTTGAAAGTGTTTAACATAATTTACAAAACCGTTTGTATACTCTAACATTATTAAAAGCATGGAACTGTATTAACACAAACTGAGTTTACTTTAATTTGAAGTATCTGAATCACGATAACTGGGAAATCTGTAGCCAGTGAGCGTGACCTTCAGTGCTTAGTAAGCATAGCAATTGGACAAAGTCCTGTTTCTCTGAATCAATCATGTTATAGTAGACCGAACGGATCATTGGTGGTCAATGGTCTATATCCTACCGATACGTTACCTTCATGTCAATTGTTGCTAAGGGCAACTAACACAATACTAATACTATGCACTGCTGTATGCGGCTTCAGTAAATTCTCTATTATAAAGTGGTGGACACGTTAACATATGAAACAATGTACAATTGTTCTTATACTTGTACGTACACTGTACTTGTCGGTATCTTTAATAAGAAACGAACAAAAATAAATAAACATCATCATAAATCGGTTTACACTGTTCTACTGCAACTTCCGATTTACATTCTCCATCCTTATCAGCCGTTGGATAAATCATCCTCACATCCATCAGCCTCTCCCTCTTATCCGTGCACACACCTTTTTTCAGAATTAAGAGAGGTGGAAAAAATTCACATTGCCGTTGCAATTTACGATGAAAGACTCGGTTGATGAAATGAAACAACCAACTTTAGGAGCGGGTTGGAAAAAACGTTTAGGTGTAACTTCGTATGATACAGATGACATTACTCCACTTACAGATGAAGTGAATCGAATAGCAGACACGGCAAAATTTCTGGATGTGAAGACCTAATTCACATTCAACCTGCCGACGTTGAAGCTCGAAGAATTATCGGGAAACGATCTTGTACGTCAGCCTGCACTGATAATGACGACGAAGAAAAAGGAGAAACAGAAAACTGTAATTTGACAATACCAAATATTAGTAAAGGACAGAAAACAGACAACAGTCTTACAAACCGTTTCTCTGTAATTGATCCTGATCTGGATGTAGTTAACAGTTCAAACGGAGTAACAGGAATCACTGTACAACCGTTCAGGGAAGTACAAACTGCATTACAAGGAAATATGAAGTGACACACAATAACTAGTTTCTTTAAAAACAAAACTAATTAAATAATTTTAATCAAAAACTTTAGCAAATCTGTTGTTAATAGGCGTGTGTGCTTATGCGGAGTGTATTATTCTAGAATTAATTTGTATACATATTGCATTGCACGTAGCACAGATATCATGTTGTATTATCAGAAAGTAACAAACCGACAGAACATTAAAATGTAAAACTTTTTACTGTGAACAGTAAAACTTCCGTGACATTAAAATATCAAGATTATTTTTTATATGAAGTATTGTACGCACTTTTCTGGCAACTCCTTTTCTTATTTAACATTCTTTTATCCTCAGTTTCGCTAAGCTTTTATAGATGAGTAACTCCCGCGTATGACAAGGCATTAGTGTATATTTCTCTTACGCCTGGGGTTTTCCACCTACTAGACCTTGAACCTGCTTACGACACCACGCCTGTATCCCAACCCCCTACCATTACTACAGTTTGAGAATAAAAAAACGTTGGCTGCATTCTGTTATGGAGACAACTCTGACAATAACTGGTTGGCTGTAATAATTGTCAAAAGTTTGTCAATTTAATTGATTCTGTGAGGGTACCAAATTAGTTTTGTAATTTAATATTACTCTGGCAAATCGATTATGTACGCAACACAACACGGAAAGAGAGAATACTGTACCTTTGTAGTTAATTTAAGAGTTAGTGATACAGTTTCAGGAAATGTAGCCCTTTCGATGATGATGAAGGTGGGAAAACGGATGGATTGTAACAGATAAAATACAAGTGGTTAGGAGTTTGAAGAGGAGGGCGCAAGTGTTTATTTTTTCCGCTTGAATAGTAGAAAATAATCATTTCCAAAACGATAAGTAGGCATTTACACAGTGGACACATATCGGGAACGAAACGTAGGAAAGCTACAGCAGACAGGCACAGTAGGCAAGTTGATCATAAGTTTGGCAGGTCACCCACATGAAAATGAAGAAATGGAATACAGGTAGCATCGTGGCGGTGAAAATATGGACTTGAAGGCGTAGAGAATGAACCCGGTGAACGGATTAAGTACTCAATAAAACAGTGCTCAAACCCTCAAGAAGGGAAGTACTCTTCTCCGGGTTATATAATAAGGAGAAATGGAAATCGGATGGGCGTTACCTGAAGGCGAATGGACTACTGTTATGACAGTCTTCTTTATCGTCGTATGGTACAGTGGAAAGACACCATGAAGTCACTAAAAACCAGCTTCAATTATGAGAAAACCAGTTTATAAGCAACTCGTACAATAATTCTTGTTAAATTTGTCCACACGCAATCACAATGTCAAATAATAGAGATCCACACAATTATTAACACAATAACACTTCACTTCGACAAACACTCGATCCGCGCTAAGAAAATCGCTCACGTAACTGAACTCACAAGCCGGCTGCTATGGCTTTATATAGGTCGCGCAGAGGTTCAGTATAGCTTTCCCTCCTTACTGCGCGCTGGTTTAATGGATGTCTCAAGTATTCTTGGATACACAAGAACCTATTTGAGAGCGGCCTTGACTGGGGCAACACCTGCCACACTGGACTGGAAGAGTGGAGAATGTTCTGGGTAGTTCGATAGGCTTCTCGTAACACTACGGTTTCGAGGGAATGGTAGATGGAGAGAAGCAGGATTATATTGGAGCTCCTAGAGACTTACATTGTAGAATGCTTTAGGCAGAGATGAAGACACTATCCTGTTCTAGAATACATACGAATGCGGAGACGGCAGTGGTATCCAGGACGTGCCCAAGGGCGAACCAGATGATGATAATGATGACGAAGTTCGTGTGAGGCATGTGTTGACCAGTTATTCTGTTTAGTTCAGCGAGTACTTAGGCCGACTTAGCGTTCTGAGTATCAACGGGAAACGGTGTAACAAAAATGTCGTTATCGTAAGAACACGTTTGTTGTCAGTTGTAAAGTTTTATCTAAGACCTTTGTTAACAATGTATTGAAGTAGTTAGTGTTGTGCGCTTAACATCTGTCTTGCCAAATAATAAAGTATATTCAGAGAACATGCGATGTTTTCAGAATGATTAGTCTTTGTCTTTAACGCCTGGCTCCCAGATTCTCGACTCCATTCGTCTCGTCACTAACAAACGCCACGTTAATCGTTTTCAGCGATGCATAAAGACAACAGAAATGTAAATCACTTCTTCCGAGATTAAATTTATGGTTGCGCCAAGACAAGAAATAAAAACACTTTATCAAACTTAAAAAAAACATCATTTGTAGTATTTTGTGGAACTTATAGTTATTTAAGGTACTGTCAAAAATGTACTAAATTTTAAAGTTCAATTATATTGAATAAAACAATATTTCTTGATGTTTGATGTTCAAATCACAATGCCTGTTATAGACAGCTATATAACAGTGCCTTTTCTATTCGCTCTTTCCTTAGGTGTGAAAAACTGGCGAACACAAATCACTAGTCAATACAGGAAAGAGTACTCCGTTTGGAAACAAACATACCTTGGTAAATAGTGTACACAATAAAAACCGACACCAGCTGACAGTGATACGAATCTAATGAGCTCTTCACATGTTTCTTACGCCAGGAAAAGTGAAGGGTAGCTTGCCCGCACCCACAATTTTTTTTTAAATACGTGTTTCATTTTAAAATAAGCCTATTAACAATGCATGCACTATACGCTATTATGTCAACTACAGTCATTTTCATCTTCTCTTCAGAGCGTATGCTTGCAGCCAATTCCATTCTTTACAGGAACCACATTATTCTCAATCTACCCAAATATTTTTTTCCAGAAGTTTTATACTGCCCGACCAGCGCCATCAGTCGGCTTTCGTCCATTCTGACTCATTTCCTTTAGGACATTTAAACCTGCCATTCAAAGAAAAATATTTCTACATTTCTTTTATGCCCTCATTGCTGATCTGATCTGTGAGAGTGCAACCACTGACTTCTTTCAAAAAATGACCGACTGCAGACGCTGTTCGAGTAAGCATCTACGTTCATTACCGTACAACACCGGCATGAGTTAATTCGGCCTACTTCATTATTTTCGTGCATAGCGTTTTACGAATAGTACAGCAAGTCATCCGTACATTCATAATTCACGATGGAACCTATAAAACTTTATTCCCCTTCACAGCGTTCCCCCCTTGCTTTGATCAATATTACTACAATAGTTTTTACATTATTTTCAATTCCATCTTAGTATGATATTCTATACTTAATACAAAGTCATATGTGCAAACTATACTAGTAGTAGGTCAGGGAGGGAACGAACAGTTTGAATTCTCTATACTGTTTTTACGCCATTTCTAGAATAGTTATAAATGAATGATATTTCGAGATACTTCTGACAGGTATACGAGGACAATGGCACTAGAATCAGTCAAAAAAATACGCCGAAAATAAGCGAAATATTTTACCGTGTTTTCAACTGAAAGTATGACCTGAAACACGTCTTTCAAAGCTTCAACTTTCAGCAATTTCTAGGGAGAAGACATCAGATAAATAATCGTACACTCTGCTCATAGGCTGATTCCCATAAAGACGGCATTGTAATCCGTTAGCTGTAGAGTTAGGTTGGATTATGTACAATTTTTTTCTGGCATAGCGTTGATCGATGGACACCCTGCTCGAAACTTGAGGAGAAAGCGTAAATGAGTTATTCCGGTGTTTGTATTTAAGCAACTTGGAAATATTAAGTCACACAGCGATTGAGCAAGTTGTGTTCTCAGATTGTTCGCCTACAGCTAATTAAGTAAACAAGAGCGGTGAGTCACTATACTATCCATCACGTGGAATCGCAACTTACCAACCAATCACCACAAAATCACGGATGTACAATGTGTATCGCGACAACAGCTGTAATATCCTTTCCGCTAAAATCTGTTTGGTTATTTATTTTCCTTTCATTGTTAGTTTCTCAGAACTTTCCCACTTTCACCAAACATCTCTTAGTACCATTGTTAGTACACATATTTCAATAAGTTTAAGTAGACTGCGCTAATGAGACCGCAGACTCTCATATCTCAATACCCATTTAATACTAGGTTATTTTCAACTTGGTTATGATTACTGTTGCCCGCAAGTTAACAATCTGTAAACTTATCTATACCGGTACTCCCCTCTCTCTTTTTAGTCCCGACTCTTCATACAAGAAACGTCACGATTAGTGAGGCGTAGGCGTACTGTCTGCCTTCACACGCAAACAGCCACGTATGCTGGATTCCCAGTTACGCACCTTCAAACGCAGTCAAGCCGTGGATTCCATAAACACGACTTTCCGCTATTAACACCGCGGCGCTTTTCGCGTCTCAGACAATCTTCACGTCTCGGATGATCGGTGGAGTTTCTTACTCTTGGTCTTTTATAATAACCACGAATAAAGTTGCAGTTTTTCCCAGATGGGTTACTGAGATCGAAAAAGATCAGCGTGCTTGTGCCTGATCTATGTAAAACACAAAAAGCCACGGAAGAGAAAAAGAAAGGGGGTTCATCCGTTGAACATTTAAAAACCCATAGCCGATCTTTAATCGTATTACTTCACGACCTGACAAATGATGAAAGCAAGTTTTACAAGTTTAGAACGTCAATAATAACACTGGATGAGCTTATTAATAAAATAAAAGGTCAAATTTTAAAACAAATACCAATAAGAGAGACGCTATTTCACCACTTATAAGATGCTAAGCACCGCTAGACTGCAACTTATAAGAAGATAAGCAGATCTAAACGTATAGAAAGGCATACGAAGTGTAAGAACGCGAGGACAGAAACGATGGTGACTGTATTGCAAATGACAGAGACAGACGTAGAAAATCCGCATGAAAATATACGGGTTTAATTACATTTGTTAGGTTAGTTGGTACCTTTCGTCATTTCCGCTGTGTTACATAGCTGATACCTTTTCACTCCTTAAATTTAATAATGCTTTTTATTGATTCTGTTGATAAAATAGACGTGAGCTTTCGAAATAGCACCACTTTGTTCTTCTTGCATCACCATCATCATCATCTTCTTCTTCTTCTTCGCAACTCGGCAGAAGCAAGGTGCTGCCTGTTCCGCCTTCAAAGATCCTCCAGCCATCTCTTCCTGGATCTACCCACACACTTGTGTCCTACAGGTTTGTATTTCCAGGCTTGTTTGGACAATCTGGAAACCGACATTCTTTTTAAGTGTTCTTTCCGCCTTTGTTTGTAATCTTTTAATTTTTCATTCAAGTTAAAAACTTGTAACTCTTCTCTTATGGCCTCATTCTTTATACAGTATAGATTAGAACACCTTTACCTCCTCTTAAAAACGTCATTTCTAAGGCCTGTATTTTACATCTTGTTTCTTGGTTGTTGTCCACAATTCACACCCATAGGACAGTACAGGGACTGACATAACTTTGTAGAACTTTAATTTTGTATCTTCTTGCATCAGACCTAAAATATTGTTTTTAAGAATCGTACACACGCTCATTCTGTTCTGTATGTAAATCAGGAGAGACATATTAATACAGTTTCTTCTCTAATTTTACGTGTATTGTACATTGTATTAAACAAGTCTTCTAAAACACGAAGTTCAAAATAATCTGCCTGTACGTTATTTCCGCTTTAAAAAGTGTCGACGATCAAGCAATGGGAAAACGTAACTTGAAATTGTATGTAAGTTTCTATTTGACATTTGCCGGTTCTTACTCTCTTGTTCTTGAAGAATAATATCTGTAATTGACGACCTCGCTATGTTATTACATTTTCAACAGACAGGATATACAATAAAAGTACTGTGATGTCAGGCAATAAGAATCAGATGATTGATATTGTCCGGCCACGTGCTGTTTCTGCAATATATCGAAAACAATCTTATTAGCAAGTATCATGTGATGACGGGTTCATATGGCATAAATTGAACAAGAGATATTTCTACAACTCATCCAATCAGGTACGTAAATGCTGTTAAACAAATATATTGCGAGAACAATATATTAACAAATCTGTATACGTCGACGTATTCCTATCTACTGACAATCAAAATTACACATACAATTGTTTATGAGCTTATCTACAACCATAAAATGCATACACGAACAGTTTTCAATTACGCAATAGCAATTATGATAAATTTAAAATTAAACTAATACATCTGTATGAAGGAACTACACTGAAAATTTTGGAAAGCTGCAACATAACTTTACAAGTTATTAATTAATCCCATATCATGTACAGTCATAATTAATGGACAAAATAGTAGTAGTAATTGATTAATAAAATTTTGTGAAAGTATTAAGATTGAATAGAGCGGTAAAACTGTAATAGGGATACAGGGGCGAGGCCAAATGCGCCGACACACTGGCGACGGCCAAAATAAAAATACAATGTACATCCGCACCCTGCATGTCATAAACACATAAAATGCTTTGTATGTTCAAAACTGCAAAAAACGCGCAAGTCCCGTTTGAAAGGAGAGGCAGTGACCTCCAAAAGACAATAGCCCAACACCCCAATGTAAGGTGCGAATTTTAGAAAGTAGCATTTTCTAACAAGTTAAACTGCCACGCGGTGAAGAAATGCGCCAGCGGCCATTCACCCAATCGAAAAAAGCGTCAGTACAGCGCGCGAAAAAATAGCGATGTATGACTGGGTACATTCAAATGTACCGGGGAAAAAGTCAAACTAGAACCAATGGAAATGGATCCAATTACGACAACAGAGAGGGTATCTACGCGAGACCTATAAAAAGAGAATAGTTGAAGAGAAAAAGAGTCGCAAGTTAAATTTTGTTATAGACAACGGAGAATCTATGTCGCTCCGCAGAGTAACTTAATAAAATTATTAAATCAATGTAACTAGAACGGCAACGTTAACGCCAAACGTGTAAATATTGTGTAGAGCGTTATAAATGAGTATAAGTAAAGAATTAAATAAACTATCGCGAAAGCCGTGTGAGTATCATTATATATCTGTGCGCGAGCTATATGCGAAGAAGTGTTACTTATTTATGTGCGCGGAAGTAAGAAGAGGCAAGAAGTATATATCTATATCTGTGCGCGACGCTAGTTAACAACCGCGAATGTGTGTGTACCAAAAGCAGAGCAAAGTGATCAAAATGCAAGTGTCAATAAGTGCAGTGTCTAGTGTGGACAAACCGATCATTCAGGAGGAATTTTACTAACAAGTAACAGTACATCATAATGTCACAATTCATAAGTCAATTAATCTCAACATATAGTTGTTGAATGTCTACCAAACTCATACTCATCTCATTCTAAAAGAACCCACATTTCGTTCAGATACTAAACAATGTACTTTATGTGATATGACATGACAGGAGGGATACCAAGTTAGATATGCAAATGTATAAAGTAGCAAATTAAGTTTGTAAAACGAGAACGTAATGAAATTAAATAAGATATAATAATACTTGGAATCGATTAAGTAAATTAATATCTACAAATGTTAGTAAATCAAATAATTTAATAATGATGAAATATTATGATGTGTATTAATATATATGGTATCGATAAAAAATATTTATGTCTTATAATTAATGGTAATCTTGATAATCAGTGTATTGTGAAATTCAATTTACATGTCTGTAGAATAATTGATTCAATATATAAATATTATTAGCATCTGAACGATAGAGTCATTATTTAACGAACCCTGAGATACTCATCTCTGGCGCCCAACCGTAATTACAAGCAGTAAGCACTGTATAATTTATATTTATCGCCAACAGAAAGAATAAGTCCCTTTGAGTGTCTTTATAAAACAATGACAGAATTTTTCATTTTAAGAAATTAGTCTCAGAAAAACCATATATACTGGCGTTTCCGTGTGTTATTTACAGAGTGCTACTTGTCCAGTACCCGAAAACAGAGATGACTGTTGAGTTCGCGTGACTTCATAAATCAAGCAATCGCCCTCTCCTCTCTCTTTCAAGTAGCCTAATATCGATTCACTCCCCGTATGCTGGACTTAAGCAGAGGGTTTCGCTAGCCAATTACTTACAGAAAAATGCACTAGCTATATTTCAAGAAACGCAATCTTTATCACAGACTATACGCCGCACTTCCTTATCGTCGAAACGCTTATCTCTCTTCGTTGTAAATGTGGTTTTTCGATGTCATAAACATGGTCAAGAGTCATCATAAGAGGGAAATGTATTTCATAACATTTTTAATTCTTTCCAAAATGATTCGCATATAATTTACTTTCATACTGACATAACAAATTTTATGTTACTAACATATGTACCAACATATTTATGTATGGTATTAACATAAAGCATACTCATAGAGGATTAAATAAAATATATGATCAAGTACGGGTATAAAAAAAATGCGAAATGAAGTTATAAGCTGTGTAGATTGATGATTTGAGAAAGGTTGCCAGAAAACCCAAGACCGAAATAATATTTGCGACATCATCGGATGTAATGAAAGTGTAACATAGAGTACTGTGCCACGGCAATATATGAAATGCAATATCTGTGCAATGCAATTAACATGTCTGACAAATGAGCGCTGGCCGGTTATGTATTGGAGTGGACTCATCATCTAGAACAAAAACAAAAGGAGAGTCCCAAGAACGTGGGGGAGACAATATTAGAAGAGCTCTGAGCGAGTGAGGACTAGCACAAGAGCAAGCCCTAAACACATGGCGATTTAGGTTAGGACGTCGGAAGGCGTCGAAAAGTTTTTGGAAACGACATGAAGAGACTGTGATCGCGCGACGGGAATATTTTTCTAAGATCACAGCGGTGTTTAGGCCCCCAAAAATCCCTCTGCTGCGACACTGATTGTTACTAAAATATTCCTCACATTGCCGATTACAGTGGCAACAAGCAACGTTCGAACAATATTCAGGCTAACATGACTAGCATGAAACGATTACGCAAAACTGCCGTTGCAATAAACTATTTGAAAATCCATTCATCACTTTTGCGAGTACATCTTTCACCTACATCATATAAGACTACGTTTTTGAAAAATTTTATTTATATTATTTTTATTCTTATATCTGTAGGCCAGTCTATTAATTCAAATAATGTTGAATGATATAGCAATGTAGGTCATATAAAAAGTATAATCAGAGGCAGTGGGGGGGGGGTCAGGGGATAATCCCCCCCTAAGCGCTATTAAAAATTACAGAAAAATCCTATAAGCATTTGACGTAGCACGTATGCCTTTCTAAGCCAGTTCCGTGTGTTAAAATAAGGCTAAAAAATAATTTTAGAAATAAAAGGAATTACAATATATCTAAAATACACAATTAGAGTTCCAGTTTTCTCAATAATGACAATCACTCAACATTATTTGGTACATGACGGACGCATTTGTAACCTTAAAAAAAAAAAAATTACGCATGCGCCGGAATACGAATGCAGAGCCTATTAATCTACCTTTATCTTTTTCGCCTAGACACACTTGGACTAGGCCTTAGACTGTAGATTTATGTCATGTCTCTTACAGTCTAATATCTCTATAGTTTGAACCACCGTTTTTGCACAGGTAAATTAGGAGTTTTTGACTTTAATTCGTAAATATGAGAAATTCTGTTGCTGAAGTTTACATTAAAAATATCGTAATTTAACAAAAACTATCGGTTTCTTAAAATATTCTTGGGACATCATCAAAATTAAAGACCGAATGGGTAATAAAACCGAGTTTTTCAAAAATAAGTTCTGAAAGACTCGTTTTTACAAGATTTATTAAGAACACAAATTCAGAATTAAAATGATCCCTAATAACACGAATTTATTATCTACAATTTGAATACCAATTAATAAATTTAGAACATTTTGAAATCAGTGCTTTTCTCTGCTTTTTTGACAGTTACAGTTCACCTAAGTGTACTCAAAAGCTCTGAGACGCAAAGAATTTATACAATTACATGGGAAGAATCCTGAATCTCATTTGTCCAGAGGAAAATGGGGGTCCAACCGTCAAGCTAGACCCCCCCCCAAAGCAGCTCCTAGTTACAAAACTGATCAGAGGGGTATCATAGGAGGCAAGAGCTCGTACGAGCGCCAAGCATCCTAGGGGAGGCCCTGACAGACGCACTTTCAAAAACCGACTTATATAATAAACGGACCTATTCATAAAAATATTAATAACGCTTCGAATCTGTATACAACACGAATTCGAAAAAACAGATGAATATAGTGACTGCACTTTTAGTGTTACACAGACAAGAACGCTAATTATCTTCTGTAGTAAGTGTTAAAAAATTGCCTGAACACAAAAACAATAATCAGAAGCATTCAGTATATCCATTTATTTGTCAATTTTTTAAAACTACTGTAGCTTCCTTAAAAATCGAATGTTCGGATTTACTGTATAGTAACAGTTTTCAAAAACACAACCTAGTCAGAAAAAATGAAAAGTTATTAAACAAAAATAATACAAATTCTGTTAAAACCATGCCTTAAAATTATTCTATCACGTTGTAAATGGTAATATATCTTACCTTACTAGAAGTTTTAAAAAACATCCAAAACCTCTGCAAGTTGCTACTTCGGCTGTATAGGTTACTGTCATTTTCCTTACAAACTATTTAACGTTAAACACTATAAAACAAAATAAAAAACACTGAATATACACTGTAAATCACTATAAAGCGGCTTCACTGATTTCATCACCACGGGAAGAAGGTAGGTTATGTCGGCACATCACGCGTCGGTCGCTGGAATGCCTCTCTGTCGCACAGCACTTCCAACGATATCTGCAAACAGATAAGAACAAAAAAAAACTTGAGTTGTCTTTTATTGCTAAATAAGCCGACGACAATTTACACTGATAAACTCAACAATAAATATGATTCAAACGGAAACAACAGGTCATAGTGTGCCGTTGACTCATTTCTCGTGAAAACGGAATTTTAATTTGCGACGTCACTCACTACGAATAACTGACTGTAAACATACAGCACATATATGTCATTATGTAAGCTGGTACTGACGTCATTACGTTTACATAGGTACAAATAAAAATATGTCATTAGGGTTCATTAAAAATATTTTGGCAGATATATCACTAGAATAATGTTGTCCGTCAACAATATACATTTTTAAATTTGCCTCAGAAGAGTTTTGTAAACTGTTAAGATACCTTACAAATAGGCTTATACGACTAGATATCTCCAGGTGCTAGTTATACGTTAGAATTATCTAAAATATTTAATCGGACATTAAACGTCATTACATTTTCAAAACACGACGTTTCGATCTCTATGTATCTGTGCTCGTCTTCAGCTGTTACAAAACGTTTTTGTACGTAATTATAATCATCATGGCGTCACAGCCTCCTTGACGAAAGGATTCCTCCAATCGTCTCCATTGCTCGCCGCCGCCAACCTCTTGCTCCAATAGTTCGTACCTCCTCTTCTATATTATCCAAGAATCTTCTTCTTGGTCTTCCTCGCTTGCCCTGACCAAAAGGCCTCCCGAACAATGTTTGTCTAGAAGGATCGTCTTCATGTATTCTCATAACATGGTCAACCCATCTGAGTCTACTTACTTTAATTTATTGTTTCACAATATCTGGCCCTTGGAACAGCCTATAGAGTTACAAGTTGTACTTATTGCCTCGGAGACCCATTTTCATAATAAGCTCCGTTAATATTCCTTACAACCTTACTTTCAAAACATACCAACACTGACTGATCTCTTTTCGTGAGCATCCATGTCTCACAACCATATGTCAACACTAGATTTTCGCACTGTAAAACTCTGGGTTAACGTGTTATTTATAATTTTCTTTAACACATAGCCTGTCACCACTTGCTTTTCATTGCCTTTTCTTTAGGCATTCTCTTCATCCTCTAGACACTTGAGCAAAAAACCTCAACGCACGTCAGCGCTGTGATAAATAATAGCACATTACTCTACGGGCTGTAGAATTTTGTATTTAATGATCCCGCAATTTGTTTACTTGACTGTTATTTTGGATAACGATTAATTCTCCTTTGTAGTATTTCGAGTTCATTTCCTCCCATTTTTACCGAGTTCTGACCTGTCCCACGGTTAATCCAGAAACTGGATAATGGGAAGTTGTGTGCCATTATAATAATGAGCCACTAAATAACAGACAAGTTCTCTGTGTACAGTGTGGCGATTTAGGGGTTCAAATAATCTAAGTTTAAATTTCAGAGGATTTGTATTATTATTACACGAATCTCAACAATAAATTCCAATTTACTTTTTGTATTTAATAAAAAATATTAGAAATAGCATTAATTTAATAAAATTAAATTAACATTTCACAAACATTTAATAAAATTCGTGAATTTTAAAATGTCTTAGGATAAATTTGATCACATTTTATTACTTTTCCGTTATATCGTATCATTAATTCTACAAGAGGTTAGTCACATTTAATTTTTATTTACTGTAATTAGTTACAATAGACTTTCTTACACTTTGTTATAACAATCCATGGTCCGAAACTTACACGCACTTCCTTCTTCTCCTGCCTTGGACTTCTCTGAAAAATCTTCGCTGTCTCCCATTTATCGACTATTTCTTGTACTTTCTGGCCTTTTCCTCTCCATTTTCCTGTTACGGGTCCTACACACGCTTCGGCAATCCGGAGAGGTCTCCCTCAAGACAAACCTGTAATGGGGGGTGCGCCCACACGCTCAGGTCTTTCTAAAGCTTACCTCAAGGCGAAATTCAGTCAGTAGTAAACCGAATTTTCGAGTACCCGCAGACTCCTAATAATTATTATTCTCAAATGTTATGTAAAAAGGACGTATGTTTGTTACTTTCAGTTTCCGAAGACTGGAGGAATATAGGAATAGGCTTTGAAGAAAAGTGAAATTTTCTACACTGTGTTGGCAGTTTGGATGGAAAACACATCAATGTTATTCTTCCAAACGGAAGCAATTCAGAGTTTTATAGTTATAAATGTCGACGAAGCTTAGTTATATCTGCAATAGTGGATGCAGACTATCAATTTATAATGTGCGGTTTTGGAACAAACGGCAGAGTTCCGGACGGCGGAGTTTTTCAAAACACATTTTTATTTAAAGATTCAGAATAATCATTTAAACATCCCAGGTGAAGAAAACATGACATAAGAACCATGTCCATAGTCCTAGCCTACGTTTTCGTAGCCGACGTAGCTTTCGTTTGAGAATGGATTTGTTAAAACTGTTTCGACAAGCAGCTTACCTTCCCCAGGAAGGAACATATTTAATTATCGCACATTACTGGCGAGGAGTATTGTGGCATGACATCCCGGTTCCAAATATTTCGTAGCCTACTCAGATTAATTTGGAACTACAAAACATTGATTATGTAGTTTAGATAATATGTTGATTATGTAGTATTGTGTTTACATAATTTTCCAATGAAAAATGTACCGAATCTGTCGATAAAAATGCGCCTCCCGAATGTTTTGATCGCGAGAATACCGAAGAAGGGGCCAGAAATTTAGGGTTTAACCACCTGATTCTATGAAATGTTTTGAAACGAAGAACCTTTAGAAATATAGCAAGTTCTTCCAAAAATATCGAGACGCTTTCACGGGTTATTTCGTTAACAAGGCCAAGTTCCACGGCACATCAATTTCTTTAATAGCTGAATTTATAAATCAAATTATACATAAGAAAAAGAACAAGAAAAAGTGTATAACTTTAAATTATGTTAATTATCCGTAAATTATGAGCTCTATTTCTTTTAATTTTGCTATTAATAAACCGAAAGCAGCTTCCCTTTCTGACCGATCGTGGTAACCCTTGCCCATTAACTTGCCACAAAGCAAGCACAATCTTTACATAAATTCTTTCAACAATTATTTTACACGGGAAACCATGACTTAACAAGAATAACCAAAAACAAAATAAACACGGATAAAACTAGGAATAGTTAATAATAGGGATCACTAAAAAAATACACGTTCTCCAAGGGTTAACCTGTACGGCTGAACGGCCTCAAGGCCAGCCGGGCTGGTACACACGCAACGGTTGGACTGTTGGACGGGACTAACGAAGACGGGTCGAATTTTCGTATTCAGTTTGGCGGCCTCTTGAGCGCCTCTTTAGTGACAGGTCTGCATTGAAGTCAATCTCGCTACATACATTCCGGTCTGCCTAACCGTGTAGAACCCTTTAGGTGGTGAATAGATGATAAGTAGGTAAGAAAGGGGTTGGGGTACAAAAGTTCCAAACCGAAAGTGCTAAGAGAAAATTCCAATATCCGAAAGTTCCAAAAATATATTTTCCCAAAACAACATTAGTTCCAAAATATATAATTCCAATCATAAATTAGTACCAAAATGTTTATAAAATGTGTTTATAAAAATTCTCAAAAATATAAATTGTAACCGACGGTTTTCAAATATCCAAGTATGTCATCTTCATCAACGAAATCTTGAAAATTGGAAACTATGTTGAATATTCTGTCTTCAATAATTTGATAACGAGGCTCCGTAGGTTTTTTCTTTTTTTGGCCAAGAGAAAGTTGTTTTAGCATAGCTTCCGTATCCCCTTGTTCCTTTTGTATCTCCGTTAAAAATGCATACAAACTCGGATGATGCCGTCCAACAACAACTTGAAAACGGCTGTGCCATCCCTCAGAAGAATTGTTTGTCCTCGCAAAATGTTGGAGCACAGCGTCGTATTGATTCCATAACTTTGGAGGATATCGTACTGGAACGGCTCTTCTTCTTCCTTGAGCACGTCTACCGCGGATGTATGTGAGCTCAAAATAATCACCTATGGGAAGGAATTCCTCTGGAACCTCATCGATAAAGATATCAAAAAAATCAGGAACTCGGTCTACAGGAACAAATGCTAATGCGCACATCATCTGTGTATTCTCTTTTATACTTCGATCATATTGATAATTGTACCGTTCTTGTAGTCCTTCAGACTGTATTCGTCTAAAAACGTTTTGGCAGAGATGGAACAAGCATGTGTGTACAATGTCACCAATTTTAGTAGTAGCAGCATTTAATAATTGCGAGTTCGAAATCCGACATAATAAACTGTGGCAGAGTAGCCGCTTTCCCAAAGTTTGCGCTGATGACATAATAACCTCGAATACTTTCGAGTATGCAACCTCTTCTTTATTTTCCAAAAGTGAGATGACAAAGGGGAGACCTAATGTTTGCTCACGACCTTGAATGACTTGAACAACGGAACCCATAATAGCGAATAATTGAAAAAAAAAATCGTCGGAGCTGTCTTGAACATTGGTTCGTTCCATCAACGAACCAAATACGGGATCGAAATAAAGCCCTCAAATTTTCTGAAATAGAAAATATCAAAATTCTACCACATCGTAGAGTATAATTTTCATCTTCATAAGAATCATATAGTAAAAATGTTTCTCCGACGATAGTTTTACGAAACTGAGTAGGAATTTCATGCAAATCCTGAATGTTTTGACGATTGGGAGGCATGTTTTTTAAACGTTCACGCTGAATACATTTGATGATATTCTCGCGGTCTGGGTGCTCAGCCAATATAGATGATGGCACGTTTTGCAAACTTCGCATAATTTGGACGGGAGGGGCCTCAGGATGCTCAGCAGGTTTCTTTTTAATACCGGTCACTAACGTCAAAGCTTCAACCTCTTATCTATTAGGGGCATGTGAATGATCTTCGAGCGAATGACGACGAATTGAAAGTGTAGCTCCATCACCGTCTGTTATAGCTCGATGATTATTGAAAAATTGATTTTCGAAAACTTAACAATAGTAGGACAATTAGACCTTGTAAAATAATAATATTGGGAAAATAATTATGTTAGAAAGAGGGAGTTGGAAAAATAATTACGTTGGAAAAAGGGGGTTGGAAAATTAATAATTTTGGAAATTTTGCATTGGAACTTTTAGATTGGAACTTTTGACCCCTTGCCAAGACATGCGTTTGCTAACTAACATAACAAAATGTGTAAAAGCCGACCCGATATAATGGTTCCGTGATATCTTAAGCCTAGTACGCACTGGGACTCTTTGAATCGACTCTTTGCGTCTGGGGTGTATCCCGTGTGCGACTCGCCTGCGTTCGGGCTGCCCCGACTCATTGTCGCGGTGAATCTGGTGTGTTGCTGGTTAGTATTTTCTGCGTCGTTTGAATCCCGTCCGATATGGGATTCATTGACTCATTGTTGCGCAACATTGGCCAGTGTAGACGTGAATCCGAACAGGCTAGCGACTCGCGCCTCTACGCACTCGTTTTTCGATTCGTTTCGGTGATAGTTTTTTATTTTATTTTTGCAATTATGTTGTGGAGTACTGATTTAACGTTACAGTTTATAGAGGAGATGGATTTCCATCGTTGTTTGTGGGATGTGTCGTTCACAGACTATAGAAATCGTGAATTAAAAAGCAAAACATTGACGGCTTTGGCTGGTAAATACAGTGTATCCGTGGCGGAAATTGAAAAAAAAATTGCATACATTGAAAGGACAATTTCGGCGCGAACACAAAAAGATGAAAAATACGAAAAGCGGAACCTCACCAGTAAATCTTGAAGGTGTACATGAGGCTTGTGTATGAGTCTCCACTAGCTAGGAATCTAAGAGTGACAGCTAATCTGTTGGCCGGGGAGATAGATTCCCTAAAGTTGGTACTTTTCTTACAAATTTTATTACCAACTTTGGTTAAGATGGTTTCAAAATCGGTTGGGGACATTCTCAAAAAATTTCTAAACCCCATGCGATCTTCCATTTTTTAAGTGTCCAAAAGATTATTCCCGCGCTGATTCCCGCCATGAAATAATTTGCGAACCCACCATCTTTTTTGTCGTTTTTTATTGCGCTTGTTTCTATTATTAATTATACAAAAAAGAGCTAGGGAAATTCCCGAGAGAGCAATTTCCTCCGTCATTTTTCGCAAAGGACTGAATCGCAACATGAATCTTGGTGTGGACACGGTTTTTTGTCGCGGAGCAGCGTCTGGGACGAGTCCGAACAATGAATCTACACAGCGCGGATTCTGAATCGCGACATGAGTCGATTCAAAGAGTCCCAGTGCGTACTAGGCTTTACACTCCGAGTGTTAAATTCTTGGTAATGAAAGATTCCTCTTATTTTATTGTTTATTTTTGCTAATATTATGTTTACACGTCTGATATTTAATTTCAGAAACTTGACAGTTTATTTGTTATCTCTGAACGCCACTCAAATAAAACATCAGCTTCAATAAATACAAACATTTGTGTTTATTGCTGCAACCTAGAGGTAGCTTGGCGTCTGCACAGACTGATAAGACTCTTGAGCGGGATTTCAAGTGGCAATTATTACAATAATCGCGTAGTGGATGGAGCGCTGCCAAGATGCATACGTACACACACCAGCGATTGCAATCTGTTTATTTACAACACCAGTGAACCACCTGTTTACAGACCACCTCACAATTAAACACTCGATCCACTAAACATTTATTTAAGAAGCTTAAACATACACAGATGGTCAGAAGATCGTACACACATCAACTCTTCAACGTTTAATTTCCTCTGTTCTGTTGTTGGCACATACGGCGGATTGTACGGATGAATTATTTTTATTCGTTTCAAACTTTTTCGGCAACCGTTGATGACAATAAATAAAAACAATTTTCAGGTCTGAGAAAACAAAAGAAATTTTATTTTTATTTTGTATAACGATTAATTCTCTTTTGTAATATTTTGAGTTCATTTTCTCGCATTTTTACTGAGTTCTGATCTGTCCCACGGTTAATTCAGAAATTGGATAATGGGAAGTTGTGTGCCATTATAATAGTGATCCACTAAATAACAAAAGTTCTCTATGTAAAACATTCGCAGAAGTTGACAAGTACACAGAATGCCTGCTTCAGACACGGAATCAGATATAGCTGTGACCTACACATTCAGGGGTCTTTTGTATTTTTATTTTTATATGCTTTGTGCTTATAAAGAAATAATAAGAATATTGTTACGACGGTCCCAAGGTTCGTCGTATTCCTCAGTCGAAACAGAATAACTGACACCAATTAAGTCACTAATTACAAGCTTATAAATCAACGAACGCACTCTTTGGCCTATACTCTTTGGTCGAATAGTTAAACGAGTTCGACACACAACAATAAATGTCACTTTATTACAGTTTCGTAGTAATTAACGCACTGATCACTTTCCACTAATTCGCAAGTCACAATAAAATACACACCGAATCTCTCTAATACCGCTGGTCTACAACTGAACTGGCCGCTTCTAAATCTAAAATTTATACTCCGGCCGCCATGCACTGTAGTGACATTGTGAGCCTGGATGCTGGTAGAATAGTCGAGTAACGTCTGGAAGGGGCATCTCACATAACCTAGAACGTTACGTAATTCTGCAGAATGATCTAAAAACGTCCGAAACAGCGTCGGGTATTGGCGCCTGTTAAGAGTCACGTAGGCACTGTTTGCTTCTTTTCATCTCACCGTAGCACTATTACTGACTGAAAACTGACAAACATCTACTTACATCTCCTCTTAAGCAGACGTTAGAATCCTTAGGCAGACGTTGGGTTCGACAAAACATACCGTTTTTTTTTTTAAGTTGTCATTAAGACATAAGATATAATAAACATGCCAAACAAGATGTAACAAATACTGTAGCAGATACTAAAATGTAGCAGTCTCGTTAAAGCAAACAGTGTAAAACTGTACAGTCTCACTTAATATTGTAATTTATCACAATCTGCATGTGATTAGCGACTGCATCACCAACGCGTCGGCGGAAGAGAGTATGACGAACTACTGAAGAAGACGGGCTAGGAGATGCTTCCGAGAATTTATCTTAAAAATTATTATTTATAGTGTGATCAAACTTCACGTACCTAAATGTCTTCATGAGCTAAATCCTTGAGCTAATTCGACAAAACACGATACACATATAACGTAACGAAGGTGGTCCCGATACGCAAGCGTTTCTGAAGTTATGCGTCCATTGTACAGTATATACGAGTTACAATGAAATAATATGCAGTTTCGTCACTAATATCAGTACGTTTAATGTAAACGTTATAAAGTAAAAAATCTATAAAAAGTCAGCCACCCACAATATTTACAGTACTTTATCTATCCTAGAACGGTAGTATCACAATTTGGAAATAACTTCTTTGGAAAAGAACTTAATTTTTTTTTTTTAACATAAGGATAAAAAACTATAAATTTGTTTGCTACAATTTCCACATTATCACAACTCGTTAGAAACCAAACACATTGTACCGTGAGAAACAGGACCACAGTATAAATAAAAAAGATCTGCTGTTACCTAATTTAACAAGTTATAACACATCCGTCCATGTAAATAAATAATTCAAAAGAGTCTACAAAGAAAAGTTCTGTAAATGAACATCCCGCCCAGTTCATTTCAATAATTCACAGAGACGAAAGAAAATGAAACTAGATCACAATTGTGACCTATTAACAAAGAAGACAGGCCTAAATTTTATTATTACATTCTACTTATACAAATCGGTATGGAGAACCATACATGCCTTCCATGTTCTAAGATTTATATTTAAAATCATTTACTTGAATTCAGTTCGATAATTTCTAAAAAAAATATCCCCTGTACTCAAAACTATTTTCACTATTTATAGATATTTTTGTTACTATGGGTACTCGTTTAATATAATGTTATTTTCGAGTCACTTTATCTATAAAATTTAGGTACTTTATTCTTATAAAGAAACTGAACTACGCAGATAATCACGCATTAATTATATATTTATATAATTATGTAATTATGCAGCCACAAATTATTTTGTGGCCTGCTGGGCCGTGGTAGCGGATCTTCACGCATACATGATTTAAATTAGCCTAATATAAAAAATTATAATTTTATTGCCTGGCAACAAAATTATTTTATTTTTAACGATTACCATTGTTTGAAAAAGATTAAATATATTTTACTTCCATGTTCCTTAAGGAAATGGAAGTATGGTGATGGCAAAAAAATCGTGTTCGAGATTATTGCAGATTCTGATTGTACTACACTCAAAACATGAAAAAAAGTCGTTTTTCGAAAAGTGTCTGTGTGTCTGTCTGTTCCATGTTCCTTAAGGAAATGGAAGTATGGTGATGACAAAAAAAATCGTGTTCGAGATTATTGCAGATTCTGATTGTACTACACTCAAAACATGAAAAAAGTCGTTTTTCGAAAAGTGTCTGTTTGTGTGTCTGTGTGTCTGTAGATTTTTTTTTCTATGGCAAACGATAACAGCCGCAAATTCAAACAGAATCAAATAATTATTTCCAAACAGCCCTGATTTCTAGAGTACTCACAACCTATTGTTTTTGGTGAAGATCGGTTGAGGGAAAGGGGTAGTTTACCTGCAACGGTTTTTTTATCAAGGGTAATTTATTTTTTTTGGCAAACGATAACAGCCGCAAATTCAAACAGAATCAAATAATGTTTCGCATACAGCCCAGAATTGTAGAGTTCTCAAGACCTGTTGTTTTTGGTGAAGATCGGTTAAGGGAAAGGGGTAGTTTACCAGCAACGTTTTATGTTTTAAAAAGGGTATTTTCTATGGCAAACGATAACAGCCGCAAATTCAAACAGAATCAAATAAGTTTTTGCATGCAGCCCTGATTTCTAGAGTACTCCAGACCTATTGTTTTCGGAGAAGATCGGTTAAGGGAAAGGGCTAGTTTACCTGCAGCGTTTTTTTATCAAGGATAATTTTTTTTTGGCAAACGATAACAGCCGCAAATTCAGACAGAATCAAATAATGTTCTGCATACAGCCCTGAATTGTAGAGTTCTCAAGACGTTTTGGTTTTGGTGAAGATCGGTTAAGGGAATAGGGTAGTTTACCAGCAACATTTTATGTTTTAACAAGGCTAATTTTTTCTATGACGAACGGTAACTGCCGCATATTCAAACAGAATCAAATAATGTTTTGCATACATCCCTGAATTGTAGTGATCTCAAGGCCTTTTGATTTTGGTGAAGATCGGTTAAGGGGAAGGGGTAGTTTACCTGCAACCTTTTACGTTTTAACAACAGTAAAGTACTTGAAAATTCATTTAAACTTTTTCAAACAATGGTAATTGTTAAAAATAAAATAATTTTGTTGCCAGGCAATAAAATTATAATTTCTTCATTTTAATGTAAATCATGTATGAGAGAAAATATATCGTTCGTGGCAGGCCAGCATATCTCAATTATGTAATGTTTACGTTTCCATTTTATTATTATGATTACTGCAATAAAAAGGCAGGGAACACACACACAAAATTCACGTTCTTTCTGGCCTCACTCATGTTTATTTTCTTACATTTGCACGCTTTTTAAATGGAAAGTGCCGAAACCCACACCAACATAACGCGTGCAAGCCGAAAAATTGTCCAGCGTGGATAGCGATTTGCTTCCTGTGGATCGCTGGGCAGTGTGACTGCACGTGTTTACAAAGGAACGATTCATAGACAGAATTTGGTCGTCTTTAGGGAATGAACCCTCTGCAAGATGCTGAGGGTCCATGAGTGACTTCGGAGCGCTCCTTCTTTTCCGCGTGTTTGTTCTGTGAAAAGTACACTGTAGATTCGCAGCTTTACTCTAAGCAACGCTCAATAGGAAATGATGAAAATTGTTGTCCACGGTGTACCCTCATACACACTAAACCTGCTCTGATGTTTCAATTACGGACATCATAATATTAAAACTTTGGAACTTCAACACTGCTTAATGGAGATCAAACATTAACTTATACAAGCCATTAATTTTATGCATATTTTTTATATATATGTGTACAACGTTATCGGCAACAAAGAAGTAGTTTTTGTTAAAATTCCTTCCCGGGATGTTTGGCCGTAGTCCAATTTTTTCTACAAAACCAGACGTTTCGCCAATGCCATCGACTTCCATCATCAGTGAAAATCGAGTGCGATAACGTGAGGTGGTATACGTTAGTGACCACAGTACTGTGGTAAAGGCTGAACCCGTAAGTAGAAAGAAGTAGTTTCTATGGTAATATTTCATTTCGAAAATGATTTTAAATATAAATCTTAGAACATGGAAGTTAAGTATGGTTCTCCATACCGATTTTACTTCCATATTCCTTAAGGAAATAGAAGTATGGTGATGGCAAAAAAAATCGTGTTCGAGATTATTGCAGATTCTGATTGTACTACACTCAAAATATGAAAAAAAGTCGTTTTTCGAAAAGTGTCTGTGTGTGTGTCTGTCTGTGTGTCTCAGTCTGTAGATTTTTGTTCTATGGCAAACGATAACAGCTGCAAATTCAAACAGAATCAAATAATTTTTTGCATACAGCTCTGATTTGTAGATTACTCACGACCTATTGTTTTTGGTGAAGATCGGTTGAGGGAAAGGGGTAGTTTACTTGCAACGGTTTTTTTTTATCAAGTTTTTTTGGCAAACGATAACAGCCGCAAATTCAAACAGAATCAAATAATGTTTCGCATACATCCATGAACTGTAGAGTTCTCAAGACCTATTGTTTTTGGTGAAGATCGGTTAAGGGAAAGGGGTAGTTTACCTGCAACGTTTTATGTTTTAACAAGGGTATTTTCTATGGCAAACGATAACAGCCGCAAATTCAAACAGAATCAAAAGATTATTTGCATACAGCCCTAAATTGTAGAGTTCTCAAGACCTATTGTTTTTGGTGAAGATCGGTTAAGGGAAAGGGGTAGTTTACCAGCAACGTTTTTTTAACAAGGGTATTTTCTATGGCAAACGATAACAGCCGCAAATTCAAACAGAATCAAATAATTATTTCCAAACAGCCCTGATTTGTAGAGTACCCAAGACCTGTTGTTTTTAGTGAAGACCGGTTAAGGGGAAGGGGTAGTTTACCGGCTACGGTTTCTTTTTTATCAAGGGAAATTTTTTTTGGCAAACGATAACAGCCGCAAATTCAAACAGAATCAAATAATGTTTCGCACACAGCCCTGAATTGTAGAGCTCTCAAGACCTGTTGTTTTTGGTGAAGATCGGTTAAGGGAAAGGGGTAGTTTACCAGCAACGTTTTATGTTTTAAAAAGGGTATTTTCTATGGCAAACGATAACAGCCGCAAATTCAAACAGAATCAAATAAGTTTTTGCATGCAGCCCTGATTTGTAGAGTACTCAAGACCTATTGTTTTTGGTGAAGATCGGTTAAGGGAAAGGGGTAGTTTACCGGCTACGTTTTATGTTTTAACAAGGGTATTTTCTATGGCAAACGATAACAGCCTCAAATTCAAACAGAATCAAATAATTTTTGCATGCAGCCCTGAATTGTAGAGTTCTCAAGACCTTTTGGTTTTGGTGAAGATCGGTTAAGGGAATAGGGTAGTTTACCTGCAACATTTTATGTTTGAACAAGACTAATTTTTTCTATGACGAACGGTAACTTCCGCATATTCAAAGAGAATCAAATAATTTTTTGCATACTTCCCTGAATTGTAGTGATCTCAAGGCCTTTTGATTTTGGTGAAGATCGGTTAAGGGGAAGGGGTAGTTTACCTGCAACCTTTTACGTTTTAACAACAGTAAAGTACTTGAAAATTCATTTAAACTTTTTCAAACAATGGTAATTGTTAAAAATAAAATAATTTTGTTGCCAGGCAATAAAATTATAATTTCTTCATTTTAATGTAAATCATGTATGAGAGAAAATATATCGTTCGTGGCAGGCAAGCATATCTCAATTATGTAAAGTTTACGTTTCCATTTTATTATTATGATTACTGCAATAAAAACGCAGGGAACACACACACACACACACACACACACACACACACACACACACACACACACACACACACACACACACACACACAATTCGCGTTATTTCTGGCCTCACTCATGTTTATTTTCTTACATTTGCACGCTTTTTAAATGGAAAGTGCCGAAACCCACACCAACATAACGCGTGCAAGCAGAAAAAATGGACATCAATTTGCTTCCTGTGGATCGCTGGGCAGTGTAACTGCACGTGATTACAGAGGAACGATTCATAGACAGACTTTTCGTCTTTAGGGAATGAACCCTCTGCAAGATGCTGAGGGTCCATGAGTGACTTCGGAGCGCTCCTTCTTTTCCGCGTGTTTGTTCTGTGAAAAGTACACTGTAGATTCGCAGCTTTACTCTAAGCAACGCTCAGTAGGAAATGTTGAAAATTGTTGTCCACGGTGTATCCTCATACACACTAAATCTGCTCTGATGTTTTAATTGCGGACATAATATTAAAACTTTGGAAACTTGAGCACTACTTAATGGAGATCAAACATTAACTTATACAAGCCATTAATTTTATGCATATTTTTTATATATATGTGTACAACGTTATCGGCAACAAAGAAGTAGTTTTTGTTAAAATTCCTTCCCGGGATGTTTGGCCGTAGTCCAATGTTTTCTACAAAACCAGACGTTTCGGCAATGCCATCGACTTCCACCATCAGTGAAAATCGAGTGCGATAACGTGAGGTGGTATACGTTAGTGACCACAGTACTGTGGTTAAGGCTGAAGCAGTAAGTAGAAAGAAGTAGTTTCTATGGAAATATTTCATTTCGAAAATGATTTTAAATATAAATCTTAGAACATGGAAGTTATGTATGGTTCTCCATACCGATTTTTTATTACTTCCATGATTCATAAGGAAATGGAAGTATTGTCATGGCGAAAAAATCGTGTTCGAGATAACGGCAGATTCTGATTGTACTACCCTCAAAACATGAAAAAAAGTCATTTTTCGAAATGTGTGTGTGTGGAATGTTTTCTATGGCAAACGATAACAGCCGCAAATTCAAACAGAATCAAATAATTTTTTGCATACATCCCTGAATTGTAGAGGACTCAAGGCCTATTGTTTTTGGTGAAGATCGGTTAAGGGAAAGGGCTAGTTTACCTGCAACGTTTTACGTTTTAACAAGAGTAAAGTGCTGAATTTTGATAAATAAAGTATCCTGAAAAGAAGGTCATAATAATCCACTGTAGAAAGGTAGATGAAATATCTATAAATAAAAAGGGTAGTTGAAGGGGGGAGGGCTTAATTTTTTTTCTTTAATTAAAATGGTAGTTGATGGAGAAGGTATTACTTCCATATTCCTTAAGGAAATGGAAGTATGGTGATGGCAAAAAAAAATCGTGTTCGAGATTATTGCAGATTCTGATTGTACTACACTCAAAACATGAAAAAAGTCGTTTTTCGAAAAGTGTCTGTGTGTCTGTCTGTCTGTGTGTCTATCTGTAGATTCTTTTTCTATGGCAAACGATAACAGCCGCAAATTCAAACAGAATCAAATAATTTTTGCATACAGCCCTGATTTGTAGAGTACTCACGACCTATGTTTTTGGTGAAGATCGGTTGAGGGAAAGGGGTAGTTTTTACCTGCAACGGTTTTTTTTATCAAGGGTAATTTTTTTTTTTGGCAAACGATAACAGCCGCACATTCAAACAGAATTAAATAATGTTTCGCATGCAGCCCTGAATTATGGAGTTCTCAAGACCTATTGTTTTTGGTGAAGATCGGTTAAGGGAAAGGGGTAGTTTGTTTGCCTGCAACGTTTTATGTTTTAACAAGGGAATTTTTTTCTATGACGAACGATAACTGCCGCATATTCAAACAGAATCAAATAATTTTTTGCATACACCCCTGAACTATAGAGAACTCAAGGCCTTTTGATTTTGGTGAAGATCGGTTAAGGCGAAGGGGTAGTTTACCTGCAACCTTTTACGTTTTAACAACAGTAAAGTACTTGAAAATTCATTTAAACTTTTTCAAACAATGGTAATTGTTAAAAATAAAATAATTTTGTTGCCAGGGAATAAAATTATAATTTTTTCATTTTAATGTAAATCATGTATGAGAGAAAATATATCGTTCGTGGCAGGCAAGCATATCTCAGTTATGTAATGTTTACGTTTCCATTTTATTATTATGATTACTGCAATAAAAACGCAGGGAACACACACACACACACACACACACACACACACAATTCGCGTTATTTCTGGCCTCACTCATGTTTATTTTCTTACATTTGCACGCTTTTTAAATGGAAAGTGCCGAAACCCACACCAACATAAGCGATTTGCTTCCTGTGGATCGCTGGGCAGTGTAACTGCACGTGTTTACAGAGGAACGATTCATAGACAGACTTTTCGTCTTTAGGGAATGAACCCTCTGCAAGATGCTGAGGGTCCATGAGTGACTTCGGAGCGCTCCTTCTTTTCCGCGTGTTTGTTCTGTGAAACGTACACTGTAGATTCGCAGTTTACTCTAAGCAACGCTCAACAGGAAATGTTGAAAATGTTTGTCCACGGTGTACCCTCATACACACTAAACCTGCTCTGATGTTTTAATTACGGACATCATAATATTAAAACTTTGGAAACTTGAGCACTACTTAATGGAGATCAATCATTAACTTATACAAGCCATTAATTTTATGCATATTTTTTATATATATGTGTACAACGGTAATGGCAACAAAGAAGTAGTTTTTGTTAAAATTCCTTCTCCCGGGGTATTTGGCCGTAGTCCAACGTTTTCTACAAAACCAGACGTTTCGGCAATGCCATCGACTTCCATCATCAGTGGAAATCGAGTGCGATAACGTGAGGTGGTATACGTTAGTGACCACAGTACTGTGGTTAAGGCTGAAGCAGTAAGTAGAAAGAAGTAGTTTCTATGGTAATATTTCATTTCGAAAATGATTTTAAATATAAATCTTAGAATATGGAAGTCATGTATGGTTCTCCATACCGATATTTTTTATAAGTTTTATATGTGTACTACGTTATTTACAACAAAGAAGTAGTTTCTATGGAAACACTTCATTTCACATTAACAAAATTCTATATTTCTCATTTTAATTTAAATCACGAATGAGTGAAAATATATCGTCCTGGCAGGCAAGCATATCTCAATTATGTAATGTTTACTTTTCCAAAGTTTTATTATTGTGATTACCGCAATAAAAAGGCCGGCAGGACACACACACACACACACACACAAAATTCGCGTTATTTCTGGCCTCACTCATGTTTTTTTTCTTATGTTTGCACGCTTTTTAAATGGAAAGTGCCGAAACCCACACCAACACAACGCGTGCAAGCCGATTGGTGGACATCAATTTACTTCCTGTGGATCGCTGGGCAGTGTTGTTGTATTAAAGCAATTAATACAATCTGTGTACTTATTTCTATTATGATATGAGAATTATAAACTAATATGTGCATGTGTGTATGTATGAAAAATATATAAAAATTTTTCTCCTTTGGAAAATTGTTTGCCCCTCCTTAAAAATATTTTGTCCTCCCTGATGACTAGTTATTTACTAGCCTGTGTGGAATATAGCGTTATGACATGGATCAGAATGGTGGGTGTTAAACAGGAGACACAAACGTATTAAGGAAGAAATGTTTTGCTGAGATATTTTTAATTATACGGGTGAACAGAATAGTCGTTCAGGAAATCAGAAGACAAATGGAAAGAAAGAAATCAAGACTCGGTTTTAAAAAAGAAAAATGACTAGTACAGTATTGACAGAAAAGACTTTGATAACACTATAGACATCCCTTCGGCCCCTCGCAGCGAGAGTCCAATTTCATTACAGGAATCAGATCGCAGCTACCTTTAGCTAGCTCTTCGTTCGACCTACAGACATTTTATCCAAAAGTACAGTCCTTCCTCACGAAGGTTGAGGATAGTCTTAATCCACCTGACATGGTGGTACCATTTTAGCTGATACGTAATTTCTTCAGAACTCAAGCATCCACTTATTTAATTAATATTTAAATGATTTTAAATATAAATTTTAGGATATGGAAGTCATGTATGGTTCTCCCTACCGATTTTTAATTTCGTCAAAAAATTACCCCCTCCCCTTTTAACTTCCCTTTTTATTTATAGATATTTCATCTACCTTTCTACAGTGGATTATTATGGCCTTCTTTTCAGGATACTTTATTTATCAAAATTAAGTACTTTAGTTGAAACGTAAAACGTTGCAGGTAAACTACCCCTCTTCCTTAACCGATCTTCATCAAAATCAATAGACCTTGCGTCCTCTACAACTCAGACACACTTGAAAACAATTATTTGATTCTGTTTGAATTTGCGGCAGTTATCGTTCGCCACAGAAAAAATTCTACACACAGACACACACTCAGACACTTTACGGAAAATGTCTTTTCTTCACGTTTTGAGGGTAGTACAATCAGAATCAGCCCTTATCTCGAACACGATTTTTTCGCCATCACCATACTTCCATTTCCTTACGGAACGTGGAAATAAAAAAGAACATGTTTACTAGCTGTGTTAAACAGGTATTATTATATCTACTACTATAACAGTAGGCCTACTATTATAATAATGATTTCAAGTTTTATTATTTCCAAAAAATTACATATAACACACACACACACACACACAAACCTGTGTGGACGTGTTGTGTGCGCATGCGTGAGCGCATACACAACGTACACAAAGTATGTAGTTCATTGTATACTTTTTTAATATATCTACTTTCGTGCTTGCTAAGTATCTACTACTTATTATGTATCACTTACGGTAGACCATTTGATCAGTTTCTTGTAGAAGACGTAATTATATATTTACTCGTTCAGAAAAATCTGGGAATTTTAACATTCTATAGACAACACATATTACGAAAATTTAGAACAATATTGAATAAAAGGCTTAGAAACGATATAGAAATCAGTAACAAATAGTGCAAAACGAAAGAACCAGTTATCTAAATAATAAATATTCGAATAAACATAATATATATCGTTACGACGGTCTGTTTTCCTTGATCGTCGTATGGTACAGTGGAAAACAAAATACAAGACACCAATGAAGTCACTAAAAACCAGCATTAATTATCACAATTAACAGTTTGTAATCAACAAGTTATTCAACAAGATTATACTCGTACAATAATTCAAATTAAATGTGTCCAAACGCAATAATAATGCAAATAATAGAGTTCCACACAATTTATAACACAATAACACTTCACACAATACTTCGACAAACGCTCGATCCATGCTAAGGAAAATCGCTCACGTAATGCCAGACGCTCTTGCTTTTATAGGTCCCGCAGAGGTCCAGTATAGCTTTCCCTCCTTACTAAACGGCGGCTTAATGAGTATCTCAAGTGTTCTTGAACACACTAGAAGTACTTGTGAGCGGCCTTGACTGAAGCAAAACACCTGCCACACTGGACGGGGGTGTGGAGAATGTTCTGGGCTGTTCGATAGGTTTCTCGTTACAATATTATTTCCCATTTTTCAATATAAAACACCAAATACAAAGTGATTAATGTAGTAACTATAAGAGGCGAGGCATAATTGTGCATTCAAGACTTGGTAAGAGAGTAACGGCAGAACGAGTAATTATTGGACGTCCTAAAAACATTTACTCAAAGGTATATGCCTGACTGCTTGCTTTGTTGCTTGACTTCAGTGTAACGTTGACTGTGGTGCACTAGTATAAAATATTTGTATAAAGCAAAGCAAAAAGATATAATTCAAGTGGGCGGAAATAAACAGGAAGTGCAAAACGGTGACGTTTTCAAGCATAGTAGTAAACATAACGCAGGCAGGTGTGATCAGCGCAACTACTGTACAGAATTCGATTGGGAAACAAAGAAATCAAAACATTATGCGGAGCAGATGACGTTATCATCCTTGGGGAGAGACTAAGGGTGATTGGAAAGGTTACTCAGTACAACAGATAAGGATTTTAACATGAAAATCTTTGCTGTCAAAATCAGGAGTACGACGAAAAATTTTAGAACAGTTATTAACGTTTAAGTACGTGGTGAAGAAACATCAATCCACCAAGATCTTCTACAATTAAGTTAAAGAACATATCATAAACCGAATGACGTAGCAGATAAATAATAATCTAACCTCACAATACAGCATCAAGGAATTAACATCGATATAAAAACAAGACACAAAAACTTTTGCTTTGTTTTTCAAATACCCCTACACAGTTTTACGCATTCGTCCTATATAAGAGGCAGGCAGGAATTCATTCAACCGAGGGCCAGTTGAAAAGTTCGCGGAGCGACAACTGTAGCTTAGCGGTAAAACTAAAATTTGTCGTGTGCTGCAAGATTTATATTTTATGTGAACTCCTGTTAATTTCCAAATCTATCTATCAATTTTTTATTGTTTAAAAAATTGTTTAGCTCCAACGGAAATTCAAAACGAAATTGTAAATGTGTCAGGAGATGCTGCGACTTCAAAACCAACGGTTTGTAAGTAGGCACTTGAATTTAAACGTGGTCGCACTGGACGCCCAAAAAATGCATCAACTCCAGATGGGGCAGCCATCTTGCACAACGCTTTTTCACACCAAGTTCTTGAGTTAAAGTATGATGCACACGCTCATTTGAGATGCCTATGATTTCAGCAACGTCATCCACTCCCCAATCTGCGGTCTTCCAACAGCCTATGAAATTTTTTTCAATAATGCCATTTTTTGTTGCACTTTTTGGACGTCTACTGCTGGGATAGTCTTCACTGCTTGTACGATCACGTTTAAACTCGAGTGTGCCCCACTTACCGTTGTTTCTGAAGTCGCAGCATCTCCTAACACATTTACAATTTCGTTTTGACTTTCCATTGGCGCTAAAACGTTTTTAACAGAGAATTCATCACAACACGATGTTTGATTTTGTGCATTTTAAAGAACACGCGTGACAGGAAAATTTTAAACAGCTGGTAAAAAGTGAATAAATTGACAGACATATTTTGAAATGAACAGGCGTTCACGCGAATATATATACGTCTTGCAGCACACGAAAGATTTTAAGTCTACCACTGAGCTACAGATGTCGCTCCGCGAACTTTTCAACTGACCCTCGTATATCGCACCACCTGACCGATCTTCATTACACAAAAACGTGTGAGCCATTTAAGTTTTTAATACACAACTTTACACAAAACATTAAAGATAATTATTAAAAATAACGGAATATAAAAATATTACGTCACGATGTCGCGAACGCAATGACGCGAGTGAGAAAATTACGAGAAGCAGAAAAAAAATTACATTAGATGATGATGAACAGGAGCGTATTTACGGGGGCGGGAAGCAGATGGTCGAAATAGTTGACAAATTTTGTCACTCTTAATATTTAGGTTATTTTTTTTCAAGTGTGTACGCTAATACATTAGAATCTCTGAATATACAAACAGGTTTGAAATATCGGAGTCTATAAGTCTCTTCTAAACAGTGTGTAAAATACGAGTGTTTTTATTGTGTTATTACAGTTTACTTTAATGGCATTGATTTCAGGATGTTATCACACGCTTTTCAACCACTTCAAAGATAGTAATGTTGATTAGTTTTAACTTGTTTTTCTTTTTGTATGAAGCCGACTCGACCGGACCCCCCCCCCCAGACCAAATTCTATATACGCCACTAAAGATGAATGACGCTTCGAAACTTGCAAAGATTCTCTGACGTGGAAAAAGCGTATGAGCATTACAGAACTACCTTAGTCGTAGATGGGACGCCACTATGCCACTATACATCTAAACCGCTCACTACATCAATTATGTAGTTACAGACTAGTTAAGCACTGATTATAGCTATTATGTAAGTTTTTTAACTTAGTACTTTTAAGTACTAAAAATTCTTTACATATTATGTAAGATATTTTATCTAGTTTAGCGATATCACTACATACAAATACTTACAATCACTTACTAACATCCAATACTACCAAATCACTTACCAAAGCAACCTTTCACAACAGTTATAAAGAAACAACTGTGTTGCTAAGGAACGGACGATAAGTTCAAGAGTTAATTAATGTGCACTGTCACTCTAATCACACTTGGAAATCAACCAGTAATAGGTTGAACAGTTTCTAAGAAACGGCAAGCAACTACATTAACAATAACATTCTTTTTATTCGTGTGACGACTGGAGTCATTCATTATAAAGTAATGGAATAAGTAATATATTTCCAGCCGTCAGTTAAAAAACAGTATTTATTATGAGTTCGTCATCAGCACTGTATTATTATTTAATTTGCTCTGCTATTACACATTATCTTATGTAATCTGTCACCTGTAGACAGATTTTCATAGAAATCTATATTACTTAAAAAGTTTATGTTTAGTTTAGTTTCACTTTTCTGATGCAGTTTAGGGCATCTATAATTATATATATAATGGTGAACGTATCCATGGTCCATCCAGGTTAAGAGCAGAAAATTCGGTTCGAATACACCCGAGTGATGGCTCACGCGGTCACCGAATGAATGTACATGCCTGTGCTGTGCCTCTGCGGTGTTACAAATTCAAGCTCTACATACAATTCAGTATAGGGATAGAATGAATAAATTTAGTTTTCTTTCTGTACAAAGGAAATTGCTAAATTACACAACTCACAGGCGAGTATGATAATTACAATATACTAAAACCCTTCTACATGTAAACAACAGAATACAACAGTACACATTCTCAAAAATCATACAGTTATTTTTTACCTTTAAGTACTAAAATAATAAATAGAACTATTGGCTAAAAAGATATTACAAGTCTACAATTAATTTAACAGAACGCTAAGCGGAGTAAAATTATTGTTACTATGACGCGCCGTAAATAATACCCACGTGCAGCCTATCGTGAACTGCGGAGCCGCCTCATAGCGGCGTGTGAGCAAGTAAACACAATTGCAGCAAAAACCACGCATTCGTAAGTACTGGAATTTATCCCCCCCCCTCCTCAAAACTCATGTAGACATGTCTAAACAGCTGTTAGTCCTTATTACGTCGCAGATGACTTTCACCTGTTTTAAATAGACATAGACAGCGACAAAGTAAGTCAGTTCTGTGAACAGTTTCACAGCAATTCGATGCAGTATCAATACAAGTGTTGACTGTTATTCAACGAGCGAAACGAACTTTCAATTTTAATTCAACTGTTTTGCATTTATCTGTTTTCCTGTTTCGGGAATGTGTCAAGATATCTTTGAAGGCAAAAGTCGATTTTTGAAAAACGTACCACGAGTGTCTGTAGGCTACTTTTACATATACCTCCTACTGCTTTTGAAATTGATCCTCCAAAAAATAAGGGGGCGGGAGACAAAAATATGAGACGTTTTGAAAAAAAAATAGTAGAAATCCACGCGAGTGTAAAGTTAGAAAGAACTTTAACCAAAATCTGAATATAGCGTTTGGTTTTAGAAATTACAATGTTCTGGGACAACAAGGCACGAAAAGTCGTCCAAAGATTGCAAAAATTGTAGATATACTGAGTATCAAATTTTATTCAAAACCTAAACACAGTATTCAGTTTTGGAAATTTTAAAATCCACGCCAGATATCACACTAAAGGAAATTTTATCCCAAATCGGAATAGTATTTACCTTGCAATTTTTTAACTTTAGGGTCCCAAAAGCCCAATACCGATGTCAACATTTTGAAAAAATTTCGAAGTTTATATGGGGTACCAAATTATGAGAACTTGTATTCAAGATACGAACTCGGTATCTTTAATAATTTGACTATATTAATATTTGTCAACATACAGTATGTGTTAACATTCATATTGTTATGACATTACAGTACATGCTACGTGTGTGTCGGCTGTTCCAGCGGAGCCCGGCTATAATGTGTGTGGGCGTACATATTGCTGCTACTTTGACATGAAGGACAATTACGTGACACTTGTCACGCGTCCGCAACGAGACTTTCCAGACCACACCGGTCCGCCCGCGCCGTGTTCAAGGCCGCAATCAATTACGCTCTAGTGTTTTCTAGTAGACGCCTATTATGAAATATTCTGATATCTCAGCGGGGTATAAATACAAGAATTCAGCGACGCTTAGTTTAGTTTTAGTGCCGATTTATTGCAGTGCTGTTCGTAGTATTGTGGCGAAGTGTTATATACTGTAATTGTGCGAGACTATATTTAGTTGACATTATTATTGCGTGTGAACAGTTTTCATTTGATTTTTTGTAACAGACTATCTTGTTGATTACAAACTGTTTAATTGTGATAATTAAAACTGGTGATTAGTGACTTAATTGGTGTCTTGTATTTAGTTTTCCACTGTACCATACGACGATCAGTAGACCGTCAAATAACACCAATCAGTAGACCGTCAGTAACAATAATCAAATTAATTTGATTTTATCTAATAACACATAAATTTCGTTCAAAATAATGAGAGTTGCGCAGCTCAGGCAGCTTATTAATAATCGTTTAATTATGATACTATTAATTATCGATTTAATGAGTGCTATCTGTTATACATAATGCGTACCGGATAGTAACTAATGTAACATATGAAAATTATTTTATTAAAGTTAATATAAGATTGTAATATTAGTAGTAAGAAAGTGTGAGAGACTTTGTACAGTGTACTAGTTATGTAAGCGGGTAGCTAAGGCGTGAACGCCGACACACTGTTGCCTGGCAGCTTAGAAATGTATTGTACATCCAAACTTTCTATGTCATAAAAATATAAAATGCTTTGTTAGCACAAACCAGCAAAAAACGCGATATACCGTTAGAAAGAGGGTGTATCGGCCTTCAAAAATACAATAGCTAACATACTGAAACGAGGGGTGTGTTTTAGAAAGCAGATTTCTCTTTTTACGAGTTAACGGCTGTGCGGGAAAATCTCAGCACCGAAATCAGTAGCCAATAAGGAATAGCGTCATCGCTGCGCACGAGAATTTTGCAAGTGATGACTGGATATTTTCAAATTTACCGGCGACACTTTCAAAATGTGGCCAATAGGGGTTATTGGAAGAGTGACAGCAGAAAGGGGAGTTTTGAAGAGACTATAAATGTAACTCTAGCAGAAGAAAAAGTAGTACTAAAAAGGCAGTCAAAGATAGTAGTAAAAAGGCAGTCAAAAGTAGTAGTAAAAAGGCAGTCAAAAGTAGTAAAAGAAGAGAGCAGTAAGGGTGAAGAGAAAACGTTTAAGTCAAGCAGAAGAAGTACGAAGTTCGGTAATGATAGCGGTCGGTCAATCATAGTATTTGTTAGTCAGAATTACGAATTATCGTAATATTTACATAGTTAGAATAAACTAAAGCAAGCAAGTGAAATATGAGAACTCGGTGATGTAAAGGTGAAGACTTGTGAGTATTATTGAATTGGTGCGCGGGCAGAGATGCGAAGAAGTATTTCACAAAGAAATAATAATGTGCGCGGAAGAATAAGTAAGTCTGAATCGCTAAGTGCGTGGCATTAAGTAGTCATCGCGATCGTGTGAAAAGTAAAAGCAGAGCAATAGGAAGTGAAAGTGGTATGTTGTGTATAAAGTGGAAGGAGCCCAGCAGCGGAATGGATAACCATTTACAAGTAACTCTATCAAAGTATATTGTCTAAATTACATAATCTTGATGTAGTAATAACTGTATACCGTAAATTCAACCCGTTTCATTCTCAAAGAACCCATGAGAACGTTCAGATCCTAAAGATGCATTTATATGGTATGACATAGAATTGGATAAGAATTAAATACATCTAATTTGTTAGACAATAAGTCGTGATGATATAGAATTGAATGACAATTAAATATATGTAATTTGTTAGATATTAAGGCATGTCTTTGATCAAAGTAAAGTATGAATGGAGAAAGGGAGATTCAAGATATCAAGAAGTTAGCATAATGTTATAAATGATTTAAATGTGTTAAAGAATCTCTCATAAATTAGTTAAATGTGTTAAATAATCTCTATTGAAGATTGAAGAATAAATATTTGAATATGTTAAAGAATCTCTGATAAATTATTTAAATATGTTATATAATCTCTATTGAAGATTGAAATGTGATAAGATTTTGTATCTATTGATAAATCATTCAATTTGCACAATTAATAGTAATCATGATGTTATATGTGTTGATATTATCTAATTTACATAAAGTTGATAAATATAACGTTGTGTCATTTAGCATCTGAACAAAGTGTTATTATTTAACAATAACCCCTGAGATTAATAATTATCTCTGGCGCCCAACAAAAATCCAGGAAGCAGTTAGAATATAGATGACTATGTTCGTTGCCACTTAATCAATATAATTAAAATTAACCAAAAGCAAGTAAATTTCATTAACGACCAATTAGAGTTTATTATTATTGGCACGTATTATTATTAGCATTCGATAGCTATTGCAAAAGAGTTTCTTTTATATTTGGCGCGACAACGTAAGGCCTAAGAATTTTATATTTGGCGCACGAACGTGGTGCAGTATAGTTATTTTATAATACATGACTGTATTTTCCGATTTAGTCATATTATATGAAGAATTCTAACAAACACCATTATCTGATTGTGCGTTAATTTAATGAAAAAATTCAAATACCACATCAGTTTGTAACAAATTTGTTACAAATGTAAAAGAAAAAATGTTCTTCAGACTCAAGCAGGTAAAGGAAATCACATGAAATAATTTGTAGTCAACTATTTCTCAGCCGTTGCTACATACGTTCCCTCAAATTAAGATTCAATGGGGTGATATTATTATTCAATATGTATATTATTTCGTGCAACCACCATTGCTGACGACACAATAAACACAACTTTTCGGCTACTTACAAGCTACGATCGTTTTCATGCGATTTCATAAAATCCAAAATAGTTCAACGAAGTATCTATTAAAAATCATAGAGATATTGTAATTTGAATAGACACAAAAATTAACACGAAATACAGCAAAAACGGAAATAGTGAATTACATTTTAAAATATAATTACAACGGACTTCTGCCACATAATTCGTTTAGCCGACTGAAACTGATTTCACACACACGGGCACTAATATTATGACAATATAATTGAGAAATTAATTATGTAATTATGTCATTGTCAATTAAGAAAATAATGTGTTCTTAACTTGTGCGGCACTTCCCAATCAGATTGCACGTAATATGTGATTACCGCTTTGAGTTTACACTGGCGCTGAATTGCTATCAACTGCAGCTTATCGCCTGCAATGGAGCCGACCCGTCGTGTCGTCGTCATTTTGCTGTCGCTACAGCCCTTGTTTCCACGCCACACATCAAAACGAAAGTTCATGTAGTTCGTTGTAATCAAATATAATATCACAGCTTAAACACGTCAAGAATATAGTATGCCTACATCTACGTACCTAACCTGAAAGAAAGTGGCAAACAAAATAAGAATAATAGGCATCTCATAAATCGTATGACTATGCTATAATTGTACACTAAGCGGTTAACTTAGGCATATTTGCTATTAATAATATTGAAATGGTGTAAGAGACACCATGGCAGAAACAGCTGATGCTTATAAAATGGTTTGCTAATATACGAAGAACGATAGCAGATTGATGACCCTAACAGACAAGCTAGTGGAAGCCTCCAGGACGAGGCATAAAGAGGAAGACCGTGGCAGTCTTGAAATTAACGAATCAGAATGCTAAGAAGACTCCGAACTAAAGACAAAGTCTTAAATAGACAGGTTTGTAGAAAATGGATACGTCAATAAGATCTCTTTAGTTATTTACGGGTTAATATAACACGCTCGACACAACTCGTTTGTGTGTGTGTGTGGGGGGGGGGGGGTATTTCGAGTTGTTCTCGCGTGCTTGTGTTTTGAGCCTTAAGAAACTAATTTAGGTTGCCCCTTAGATCGTTTTCATTTTGTCCGACCACCTAAGGGCAAAACCAAGCACGGTGATCCTTCTAAGGGGCCTGAAAATCTTATACGAATATGTATATTTTAAGGTCAAAAACAGAAGCACTTGGAATCTTATTCTACTCCACTACTATATTTCGTCAATAATCACATCTTACTGAAACATACAAAAAGGAGGGCCGTTATGTTCGCATACTCACAGACACCAAAGAGAGAAGTGTAGAGAAAAAATAAGAGGGGGCGGAGAGGGGAGGAGGAGAGATGTTAAACCAAAATTTACTGTACTTTTCCGTTATACCGTATGACGACATAGCACATCTGGCGAAAAATTGTTATAGTTATTATAATAATTTAATTTTTTTTCCTGAATGTCATGTATTTTGGAACCATCTATTTGACGTTAATTAACCAAACAAATTATTTCCCGTTTAGTTTTAGACGTATGAAACTATCGGTCCCAATGCTAGGAATAATTTACGAACTTTTTCTTGTTAGTTCACAGAATAAGTTTTGAAATTCCTACAAATCATTATTGTGACGAAATTATAAAGTTCACAATAATTATTGTTTCCTACTTCTAGAATACATAATAGATTGAGTCACAACGTAGTGAATAAAAAAACTACGCTCTTTGCTGTCGCACTTAGGCCTACGAGATTTCTGTACCTGTGTTCACCGTGTTTCCAAACTGTGTACGTTATCAGTTGCAATCCCTCCCACGATATGTAGATGAACTTTACCACGCTGCCTTCATAGACGTTGAGGAAACTTCCATTTTTTAATAGGTGTAAATTGTTTGGGTGTTTTACTTAATTTTTTAATTACTAATACAGTAATATTTTACCAAATGTCACGTTACGAAAACGGATTTTAAAAAGTTTTAAGTTCCTATATTCGTTTATCTATAGAAATTTATAAAATGTATATTTCAAATTCCAAAACTCTACATATCTCAAAATAATGGTAATAATATTAGTCAAATTTTTAATTTAATTAATAATCTTTATAAAAATATTAAATTTACTACTGAACATAAAACTAATAACAAATTAAATTTTTTAGATATTACTATTATAAATAACCATAATAAATGTGAATACAATATATTCAGAAAACCAACTCAAACTTCTTTAATAATTCCAAAAAATTAAATTCATCTTCCTCAATACAAATATGCTGCATTCAATTCTATGATATATAGAATGAATAATATTCGTTTAAATAAATTTAAAATACAAAAAGAAAAGAAAATTATATATGTTATTGCTATAAAAAATGGACATAACCCCAAAATTATTGATAAGATAGTAAACAAAATTAATAAAAAAATGCTAAATAATTCTTTCAGTAACAAAACACAGAAAATCAAAATATTAACTATATTAATTTCACATACATAGGCAATATTAATCACAAAATTATTAAAAACCAAAATATAAAAATTACCTATAACAGTAATAAAACAGATTTTGATAGAATCAAACCTAAAACAGATAAATTAATTCATAATTTAAATGGAGTACATAAAATTGAATGTCCTGGCTGTAACCAACTGTATGTTGGTCAAACTAAAAAACGTTTAAAAGAAAGATATATACAACACCGTAATTCATACTTAAAACCAGATATATACAAATCAAATTTTACTACACACTCAATAAAAAACAAACACATATTTCCAAATTTAAATAATATCAGTTTTATTAAAACACATTTTCAAAGGTCCAAAAATGGCCTTATGGGAAAATTTATAATATTTAAACATAAAACAAACAATAAATAAATACCATAACGAATTCAGATTAGTACAGAAAAATGATATTTTCAAAATTACTAATTTAATAAAATAATAAATATTTATATTATATTTTACAATTAATTAACTTATATAACATATTTTATATACACATATAAAAACATTAAATTTAGTCTACATATAAAACAACTGTTTGAACAATTGATTTTAAAAATTTTGAATTCATTAATTATATCTGATGATGATAGTTATATTTGTAATTTATAATTATATAAATTATAATTTGTATTTTACAAACATTTGTAATTTACAAAATAATAACAAATATATTCTTGTTCAAAGTTTGTTATTATTAATAATTGTTTATAATAATGTACAAATATATTACACAGGGGCTGAGAACGTGAGAATTACGTCCAGAATTGGCTTGAAGTTTGACTGTCATCGTGGCCACAATAGTGACGCCATGGCCCCCAAAAGGTGGGTCCAGCGTATGCCGTGGCATGGGGGCCCGGAACAGTGGAAAAAAATACGACAGGCAGCAGTGTTTGTTTGTTTATTTGTTTTTTGTGGAGTAGATAGGCGACACAACGCAATCTTTGTTTATTGTGATCCTATTTTAATTTTATGATAATTGTGATAAAAGGACGGACCCTCACTCACCACATCACATTATTCTCATGAAAGCATTTATAAAACAGTGTTTGAATCTGAAAAGAATCCACTAAACCTACTCTAATCTATTTATGACAAAAACCTTCGAGCTATATTTGTGAACTTCTGCCTTGCCCTTAGGATTTTGTGAACTATTCCAGTTACAGTTTTGACTGCTGAAAGATCTTTCAGCAGGTTAGCGAATTCACTGGAAACTTGGCAGAGAAGCACTACCTCCCAAGAAAGGCTTAATAATTTGGCAATTTTAGCTGTTGAAAATGAATTGGCTAAGAGTATTGATTTTTCAGATGTTGTTGACCAGTTTGCACAAATGAAAGCAAGAAGAAAACTTTTTGTAATACTTAAGCCATTTTAGAAGCTAGGCCTCTCTCTTTCACTTATGATTGGTTATGATCTTAGACATATCATTGTTTTTTGTTTATTTTTATAACAACTGTAGTCATACCACTTATGTATTGATAAACATCAAAATTTTATTTTTTGTCTTATAAAAGTTAATTTTGGTAGACGGTTATGTAAAAAGTGAGTTAATTATTTTATTTGATTAGGACAATACATAGTTTAAAAGTTTACATGAAAGATACCGTTAATGTACCTTTTGTTACATCACCACACCTTCGGGATATGTATGTAACAAATGGATTCACGCACGCGTAGCACGACGAATGGGTACAGCGACAAAAGGGTACATGCGACATTACGGTACAAGGCGTTGCCGTGACACTTGATGAGGGTTAAACACGAGGCCATAAATACTTGACAGGCGACATTACGGTACAACGTCTAGTAATTTACATTACGGTAAATGCAAGATATTTCCACGAAAACAACCCTTACGCCAGGTAGCCGCTCCCGGTATATATTAGCTGTAGTTCATATTATCTGTAGCTCATTGTGAATATGGAAGTGGTACTAACTAATAAGGGAAAGCCATCGGCGCATTACCTTGGCTACGGTTATCGCAAGCATAGGGAAAACGCGGAGGGAGTTGTGTCGTGGTTGTGTTTGAAGCAGCAAAGAAAGGGATGTAAGGGAAGATTGAGAAGTAAGAACGGAGACGTACTTGAAGTTGCAGACCATCAGTGTGGGCCGCCAGATGAAGCACTGTTAGAAGTAAAGAAGCAAATCTGCAAGGTTAGTTTCGATGTAAACAAATTCGAAAATACTTCGATCTGACAACATTATACTATAATATGTTATTTCTGAATGTAGCAAATTCATTTAAATTAACCAAAAGTTATTCCTTAAGGTATTATTAATCAATGAGATTTTGATTTTTTTAATTATCCATATTAGATCAAAAGATATAGGCATTTGTTTATAGCGCGCGCGTGTTAAAACGGTGCCACCGGCTGCCTCGTCTCTCTCCACATAGGCAGTATATACAGCACTATTGTTTATTGCGCATCTCATTTATTTATGATTTGATCGAAATATGCTTATAGACGTTTTTGTGTAAAATGTTCCGCTCTACATTTTTAAAAAGAACAATTTTTTCTGTAAAATCAATATTTAATGAACTACAGCTTGGTCCGATCCTCCGACGAATTTTTTCCCCTATTCACATGTTACGAATCTAACGTTCCTCGTCTAAAGAGAAAATGGGCTTAAACATACATTTCCAGAGAAGCTTGTTAGAAAAGTGCCCTTAGGAATGGAAGTCTCTTCCTAAACACAAGTCATATAAAATTGTTTATAAAATGTCCTTGCAACAGTCAGTTTTCTCTTTGTTTATAGACAAAGAAGCGGGCACGAGAGGATTCGATTTCTATATCTCAGATATACTCCGAAGAACATAGCGATCTTCATAACAGAGGGTATGATTTCGTCACAGAAATGCCATCAACTTCCACTGTTAGAAGAGTACTGCAAAGAAACAGAAGTGTCGCTCGAGGAAACCAGAGGGAGCCACAATCGCGTGATGAAATTGTCCTTGATGAGGGTTGTTTAAGGATGAGTGATGGCAGCAATTTTCTTTTGAATGACGATTCATATGCTCAAAGAATATTACTTTTCAGCGGTGAAAAAGGCCGAGAAAAGATGAAAACGTCAAAAATATTTTTTATGGATGGTACATTCAAGAGTTGTAGCAAACAGTTTGCTCAAATCTACACAATACATGCCGACTTTGACAGCACAGAAGAAGAAACCAATGTGCATCCGGTAACATTTGCTCTGCTGCCAAATAAGAAAAAAGAATCGTATGTCCGGATGTTTCGCCTCATCCTTGATGAGATTCCCGAATGGAAGCCTCAAAAGATTAATGTAGATTTTGAAGCTGCGGCAATCTCAGCGCTTAGAGACGTTTTCCCGGAGGCAGAGATCAACGGTTGTTTCTTCCACATGAAAAAATGTTTGTGGAGGAGGGTCCAAGAAATTGGGTTAACGAGAGAATACCGTGAAAACAAAGAAATCCGACAGTCAATCAGGATGTGTGCAGCCCTAAGTTTTTTGAAACCAGAAGACGCCGAAGAGGGATTTGCCGAGATACACTCACAAGCACCGGACAACGAAAAACTCACAGTTTTTTGACTACTTCGTAGACCAGTGGCTCGAAAATGCTGATGTCCCGGTTGAGTTGTGGTCCTGCCATCGACGAAGACACCGAACAACTAATGCTGTTGAGGGGTGGCACCACAAAATAAACAACATTCTACACACCCCTAATCCCAAGGTGAGAGATGTTGCAGAGTGCTTAAAAAAAGAAGCAGAGAACACCAATTGCATGTTCATGCGAATGGAGCTCAACATGGAAGGGAAGAGGAGGAGAACCAAATACATAAAGCTCGACGAGTCTTTAGAAAGAGCAGTGAAAAAGTACGAAGAAACAGGGGATATTTATTCTTGTTTGAAATCCGTCTCTTATCTTCAGAAACTAGATTAAGATTTTGGTTAAGAGGCATTTTCTAAAATAAAAAAATAAAACTAAAAATAAAAAATAAAATAACTACAAAAAAGACGAAGCGAAAGCTGATTTTAAACACGCCAAAATGGTGGTATTTGTGTGCACTATCATTTTGCCAGTCCAAAGCCTGGGAAAAGTGTGATGGAAATCAGTTAGAAAAACTTAATCAAATAGCTTAATTTAGGTCGCAGGATGGATAGGATAATTTGATATACTAAATAACCGGGGGAAAGTGGCATCAGGTAGCTAGGGACTAGACGTTGTAACGTTTTGTCGCCTGTCCAGTTTTTATGGCCTCGAGTTTAACCCTCGTCAAGTGTCAGGCCTTGTACCCTTGTACCCTTTTGTCGTGCACGTACTTATTTTCTACTACCGTGTGAACAATGTTGACATTGGCAGCAGTACGGAACTGCGGTAACAGTGTAGTAACGTATTGTGTGTGCGCGCGTTTGCGTGCGTGCGCTGTTTAATAAGAAGCATTAGCAATACGTAGTTTCTATATTGTTGATTAATGAAGCATGAAGGCCGGCAGCAACCAATACAGATTCGCAGTGGCGTTCGGTTAATTTGTGTGCGTGTACGTGTCGGCGTAACAAACGGGGCGCTTTACACAAATGCGAATATTGTCCACTACGTGTGGGTTTTGTCGGTATCAACAAATGTTAAATCCACAAACAAATATCCACGTTAAGTGTTTCGGCCGCACTAATTTCGAACTATTTCTTACGTATCAACTATAATAAGTTAATTGTTTCCTTCTACACTTTATGGTTTGTGCTTCAACTCGTTCCAGAAAGTCTCCCACCATCGTTTCTACGATCTGCCACGATACCATTAATATTACCTAAGCCAAACGACCAAAAGACTGACAGCCGGAAGTCTCTTATGTATTCTTAAAACTATCGCACTGCCTGTGTGCACGTACCAGACTGTCCCATTGTCAAACGACATTATCGTGACGTGGCCTTGAAGTTGCCACAATTAATATTCATCAACTGCAGCTTATCACTTTCATCGTGTCGTTGTCATTCTGCTGTCGACGTAGTCGTTGTTTGAGCTATGTGCAGAAACATGTCAACAACGTTACCACAGAGGTAGGTATATAAAATTAATTACATTAACACATACAAATATTAAGAGCTAAAAAAACGGCCGACGTTAATGGTCTGAATGAGCGAGATTTTTCGATAAAAGACTTTTCGATTCCACTTTTTACTTCTGTGCAGTAAAGGGTACCCCTGGTTAAGAGGGGTAAAATCCCCCTTGAAACCATTCATTTTTTTGACTATGTAGGTTTATTACAATTGTAAAAACATTACATTACACAAAGTTCTTAGGTTCCCATCTAGCCCCTCTACAGAGGGAGAGTGAAAAATTGACTTTTTTCAATCTTCATTTTTTTTCTCAATTTTTATGAAACGTACAGTTTCCAAAAAATGTGATCAAATTTTTTGGAAACTTTACGTTTCATAAAAATTGAGAAAAAAAATAAAGACTGGAAAAAGTCAATTTTTCACCCTCCCTCTGTAGAGGGGGTAGGTGGGAAACCTAAGAACCTTGTGTAATGTAATGTTTTTACAATTGTAATAAACCTACATAGTCAAAAAAATGATTGGTTTCAAGGGGCATTTTGCCCCTCTTAACCAGGGGTACCATTTGTAATGGTTACAACTCTATAAAATTTAAGCTGTAGCTACCTATATGCATTATTCTTTAATACTATTTTAATTGTCGTACAGGTATAACTAAATTTATTTGACTAGTCACTGTTTTCGATTACTTTATAAGGCTAATCCATCAATTAGCTTTATTAGGTGCATTCAACTCTCTCAACAACACCTTTGCTTATATCTTAACTGATATCTCTTATATGTGCAGTCTGCAGTTCGTTGTTATGTTAACTTAAGTTAAGCAGTACACATTCTAGTGGTTTATAACTATCGTTCCTGCATGAGGATAAGACAATCTACGATACGGCAGCCGCTTTAATTGAATTAGAGGTTGTGCCACTGTACTTTATATGGGGTACTCAGTTTATTACTGAGTTGCTGGTTCTTACTGGCAGAACTGTATTAACTGATTACGTTAAATGACGAACGACGACAGTAGTTTAAAGGAAACCACTGGGCTACGAAGCTAATAGGCCATGGGTTTCACACTACAGTATGGTGTTCCTTGGTTGAATCCTGCTAACACACATAGAAGATTCCATCGGTCCTCCTTTCATAGAAGATAACATCTTACATCGAAGATAGGCTACATAGAAGACATTGCAAGTGTCATCAAGCCATCAAGAGAGCTTCACTGAATTCTGAAAATATTGGTCTCACCAGTTGTGTTATGTAACGATGTGATTTTCGTAATAACCGTATTACCTTTCTGCCTTATTAGGGCTATCAATGAATATATGATACTACTCTATTAATTAGCTTTATTAGGTGCATCCACCTCTCTCAACAACACTTTTGCGTAGACCTTACGTGTTATCGCTTATTTGTGCAGTCTGCAGTTGTGATATTGACTTAAGTTAAGTAATACACGTTCTAGTTGTTTATAACTAGCGTTACTGCATAGAGATGGGAAAATCCACGACAGTGCAGCCGATTTAATTGAATTACAGTTGTACCACTGTAGTTTATATGGAAAATCTTTGTACTTTACAAAAGGACACGTAGTTTCTTTAGTAATTACTGAGTTCCTCGTTCTTAATGCCTGAACTGTATTAACTGATTACGTCAAATGATAATAGGCCAAGCGTTTCATACTACGTAAGGTGTTCCTTGGTTAAATAGGCCTACTTCTGGACAAGCGTTTCATACTACGTAAGGTGTTCCTTGGTTAAATACTTCTAACACACGTAGAAGATACTGCAAATGAACCGCATGGACAGACAAACATTCAGTTGCTATTACTCCGGAAGATCGGAGAAGGATGCAGCTTCCTGAGATTTCAAAGACAAATTTAATCAGTGTACAGAAAACGATTTTAAATGTACTTTATATTCAGATTTAACTACAAATGATGGATCTCACTTTTAATGTTTTGCTTACACAATGATGAAATATTAATCGCGATCGAGGATGTGAGCGAAAAGCCACAAAGCTGGCAGACAGTAAATGTGTCTGTATTCCAGAGCGACACACTGCGTCATCACTTGTGTCTCCCTACCTCACCTCAAGTAATAGTAAAATTAATCGGAGACCGGAGCAATGATAATAACACGGCTTATTGTTACAAAAAAAAAAAACGAAAACCGAGGTGCCCAGTTATCTTCACTCAAATCACTGTCTTTTCGCATTCACAATAATTGTCAGTTTTCACATTAAATGACTAACACAGAGTTCACGTTAAATGCACTTGGACCAGTGGTTTTGAGGGACGAAGGGCATGCCCGTCGCCCGATGTTGTGCCACGCCCCGAGCTTCCGCCGCGGGGACCACGATGCTCTGGATTCCTAGATCTGGCCTGCACCGGCCGTCGGATTTCAATTAGACAGGTGTAACTGAGCGTGAGAGTTCGTCGACGCCGGGTCCAAAATTCACCTGGCAAAAATGGGTTGCTAATTAGGGGGTTGTCCTCAAAGCGGGCACTGCGCCGGTAAAATTTTCTGGAAAAGCTCCGTGTAGTGGCGTTCGGGGAACGGACACGAAGGGATTGTCGGATGGTCTGCTTTGAAGTCAAATAATGGGCTTTACATGCCAAGCGCAAGGAAAGACTGAAGCTTACGCTTATGAGTTTTTGTCAAGTAGCCCATACAGGGATCGCGTAGGTAACCATCGGTGCCACATACGTGGTAACGATGAGTTTACCTAGGCGGCGGGTCATAGATCTGGTGCAAAGTAGGGGTCGGAGTTTGTAAAGACGACTTGCAATTTTGCGGGCTACTTGCTCGGAATGTGTCCGCCAGGTGAGACGATCCAGGTGAAGCCCGAAGTACTTGACACCAGAAGACCAGGACAGGGGGGTATCGCCTACGTAGAATCTTCTGCGTCTGGAGAAGACTACAGCTGTCCTCTTGGCCGAGTTAATAGCGATCCTCCATTTCTCTTCCCACTCAACGTAGTCGTCAAGCTGTTTTTGGAGCCAGATAGCGGCCGTTCGGCTGCAGTATCGTCGGCGAACATGGCCAACCTGGTTTCAGGCAGCCTGGACACGTCATTGACGTGCACAGGTTAGGTGGACTGTGTTCACAGTTAACTCGAAACACAATCATCCGGAAAACGTACCTGAGTGTACCTGACTTGACTTTATATGTAAACTGGCGATATAAATAAGGCTGACATAAATCCGTGGCCCAATGTCATATTTATTGCACCTGCGGCAGTCGCATTAATTGACGCTGCAATAACTACAGATGCAGAGCCACTAAAGACATTTACGTATTGCGCAGGTGCAGTTGAAACGTTTAGTAAACACCTGACAGACTTTCTAGAGCTGTGTACTGCTCTAAACTCGCTAAAGAATTGCCTCCACTTACAAGCATAGCGTAAAGTATCTAGAGTGGAGAGACGGGAGACAACGCAATAACAATTCGCCGTCTCACTCACACGCTACCTCTCTCTCTCTCTCTCTCTCTCTCTCTCTCTCTCTCTCTCTCTCTCTCACACACACACACACAATGTTCGCGTCAGCCTTGTTGCAGCCGACGTTCACACTATGAAACACTACACAACAGTGTTGTGCGCATGTGCGAAATAATTGGAAATTTCCTTACCCTCGCAACGAGATGATTGTCCATTGCGCATCTCTAAACGACTGCTCAAAATCTATCGTTAGGTCTATAACTAATACGACGTTGGGCCACATTCCGTCAATCCTAGAAATTTTGACCGACTTTACGCCGGACGTTAAATCTCATGACTGACGTTACCTCTGGTTTGTTGCTCCACGTTATTGCTGAATTGTGAAACACGAGTCTACTGATTGTGTTTACTTTGTCACAATGTGTTATGACAGGAATTTGCTGCCACAATTCGTTAGTTTCATTAGTTAATGAGGTTACTCAGTAAAAGAAATTGAAAGAAGAATTCTGGCTGTTAATAGAAGCTATTACGGGCTGAATAAACAATTTAAATCAAGACTATTAACTACAGAAACTAAAGCCACGTTTTATAAGTTATTGGTAAGGCCTGTATTGACATAGGGCTCTGAGTGCTGGGTACTCACGAAAATTGATGAATAGAGGCTGGCTGTGTTTAAAAGGAAGATACTGAGAAGGATTTATGGGCAAATTCAAGAGGACGGTGTCTGGAGAAAGAGAAATAATAATCAATTAGGCCCATATGCTAAGTACAATGACACATTACAGTTGCCCGAATTGGCAAATATTAGAAGCGTATGGTGCCCTATGCTGCCATCAGACTGCCCCCCCCCCTATTCAAAATTCAACCTTTTATCCATTATTGACACTGATAAATATCATACACAGTTTCGAAAGTTAACAGTTATTTTATTAAACTCTCAAATTACAACAAATATTTAGCTAAACAGTGATTACAATGACCATAGGAGTACTTAAGTTTATAAAATACTAATCGATCCATTTTTTTCTTGATTTTGTCTTAACGAAGTCTTGTATAATTTATTCTAAATCGAACGATTCAAGTATCTCGCTTTCAATATCTCTCATCTCCCATTGCTGAACTCAACATATCTTTAATGCGTTTTAATACAGAAAACGATCTTTCAGATTCGCAGTTAGCTACTGGAATCGTAAAAAGCAGACGATAAGCAATGTATATTCGGAAATACATAATTTTACAATTAATAATCCAGTTTTAACACTTCGAGCGGACAAACTGTAGTATCATGAAATCTACCACCTTAATTCGAACGATTTGAAAAAACCTCTTTCTTGCAATTTTACTCGTGGCACGAAGTGCTTCAATTCTATTAGAAGATCGTTATTCAAATCATTCGAGTAAACTTTTATAAGAGTTTTCTTTCGCTTGATTTTCCAACTAGACACTCTCCAACTAGACACGTAAGAAAACCAAACAATTGCGTAATGTGATCACAAACTTTGGTTCGCTTAGTCAGTTCAGCTGGACGGTGCCCTCTCTGACAGCTGAGTCTCTGGTGCCCGGTGCTCCAGCATACCCTAGCGTTATGGCTAATCCGCCACTGCCTGCAAGAGACAGCTGTGTACAGGAATTCGTATTCAAATATGTAAGATACAGCAACAGATGGCTTGTACAGAATATTATACACGCTTTTACATTATCGACGAGCAGTCGATATTGTACGAAAATTCCATTTGGGGTATGTCGACCCGACCCTGGCTTATTGACATTGCATTGCATCTACATACCTTATTCCATGAACACGAATTAGTACGGTTGTCGCATTCACGTGACTGATGTTTATAACGTCTTCATTTTACCTACCCTATATGTTTTTAATAGCAGTAAGATTATTATTTGGAAACAATTATTACAATGTAGGAAGAATGTCTCACAAAGAACTAATATTTTTATCTGCTTTTAATTATTAATGAAAAAACACAAATTTTTTCAGAAACCATTACAGGATACCCTTCTGAAAACTGAAAAACCTGTACTAGGATATTCCCTTAGACAGTTTATGCTATACAAACTAAGTACAGTGTAAACACAGTACAGTGTACACGACACGGTTCACGGAAACGCATTAGTCAAGACGACAATGTTTTCCAATTATGTGACCACAACCTTAACACAAAACCACTGTCGTTTCTGCCACAGAAATTTGTGTTGTTTAATCTTAAAAACGTTTTTTGCGGAAATACGAACATCCAGTGCAAACATTCCCCCATCTGCTGAGTAAACACTTTTAAACTAAAATTCTTTATACCTTCTATATCTTTATTCTCACGTAGGCATCGGCGGCCGGTGTTCATATCTTTTTGAAGTCTTCTTCCGGTATGGACCGCGTCAAAAGTGCCTTGTTTGACAAAGTTTCACTCACATTACAATTATTGTAGAAGTGGAAGTGGGCGGTCCGGTAAGTGGTGCCCGCCCTGTAGATGTTACGCCCCATGCGTTATTTTTGCAGTCAGTGAACTACCATACAGTCAACCCAGAAAATAAAGGGTACCAAGTCGTGGTAAACGCGACTGCTTCTCTGTTGATGCTATTATTGTTTTTATTAATTTATATTGTTTCTAGGGCCATTCTGTCATAATACCTATTACATGACCTTATAACAGATGCGAGTTCAAAGTTTATACGTTATTAGTTATGGCTGAACGCTCAGCAATTGCGACTTTTCAGCTGCTAAGTTCTTCGTATGTCAACATTTTCTTGGGCTCTTGTGTGGAAATCAGGTGGACCGTCTGACCAACGTAGACCTTTCTGCAGCTGCATGGAATTTTGTAAATATCTTCAGTGTTAAACGGGATTCTGTCCTTTAATTGGTTGTCTTGGATGACAGTACGCAATGCATCCCCTCTGATACCTTTGATGATCATCCCACGTGTGAAGTGTTTATGTTACCACCCCCTCGACGTACAAACAAGCCAATGCAATGCCTCGCTTTTCGTCAGCGTTGTCTACTACAACTGTCACCTTAGAATACACTCTGCACTGATGAGTAAACTCTCTGCTCGGACTGCCTACGTCGTAATACATTTCTCTAACTTGACGTTTCGATCCATACAATCTGAAATCGTCCTCGGAAGGTAAAAGAAAAAATAAACAACTGTGAGCGGCGATTAAAAGGCCCCGTTGAAAGGCCTAAAAGTTTATTTTATTTTACTTATTATTTTACTTTTTAGCTTCCGAGGAAGATCCCAGAACCTAGGGATTTAAAGGTCAAGTGAACAAAAATATTACGTTGGAGGAAATCCGACTAGGCGGTCTAACTGATAGACATCATCCTTCGCTCAGGAGTTTTAAAGAATCTGGTACCTGGTGATCAGGTACAAAGTATGTATTAGACTACGGTATTCATAAATCACAATATTACTATGGATACAATCTGATGTAAACTAAATACGTATGGCTCCCCTCACTATATCTCAACGGCATGAAGAAAGACTGAAATTTATTAACAAAATTGTTATCAGGATCTACTATACCTGATAACATTTTCCATCTCTGGATAATCCAGAGATGGAAGTTCATTTCGAACATAAACTTCAAAAACAATTTTAAACAAATTACAGGAATATAAAAAATTAGCGTTTAATCGCATTCACGAAAATTAACTATAGTTCGCAAATTAACTCTCTTGTATACGGACTGTTTGCGATAAATAAAATGTAAAAAAAGTTCTATTACACTTTTATACAACCTGTAATAAATGTTTTATATAGCATGTGAAGCATCATACAACATGAAATGTAAGAAATCTATAATGTTGATAACACTTTTTATACAATATGGAACTGAAAAAACAAACAAATTACCGAACTCTGAAGTTTAAGATACTTAACATCTTCAGTTGATCTCTACACTGCGGGACCCGTTAGTTACGTCAGTACGCAGATTTCTATTTATTACACGTAACTCGTCGCTACAAGAATTACAATTATGGAACAAATTACGACACAATATAAACAGTAAATTTATATTCCTTAATATATTCCTCATATCCGACGGCCCAATAATCCAACAATTCTCGTCACCCCGGACATCCACAATCGTTTTCACATAAATTTTCTTAGTGTTCCGGTCTATGACATTTTTAAACTTCTACATTTAGACCAAGTGACGTAGGGTTTGATAAAAAAAAAAAAACTCCTTAAATCGAGGACTGAAGGTTGAAAACCCGATTTTTACAAAATTTCTTTAAACAATGGATTTTTAAAACTTATCAAGAATTCAGATGTAAAGTTATGTAGATTCCTGATATTTTGGGTGTTCTCAATCCAATTTAAGTAATAACTGACTGAGACACACATTTCTGAAAATCGTGGTTGTTTGGAATTTTTCAATATTCAATTGTTTTCAACTTTACGATCTATAAAGTAGCCTACATGGTCAGAATCAATCCAACTTGATATGTAACGAGATTTTCGAAATTAAAACAGAAGTAAGGAGAAGTAAAGACCCACCCTGAACCTACAGAAGGACAATATCAAAGAAATTGCTGATAATTTCTTTAACGAAATCCCAGACCAGATGTATTCAAGCAACCGAAATGATATTTCTCAGGCACGTGGTAAGATATACTCGTAAAGTTCGTAGAAGAAATGTAAATACACGCCATGAACTGAATACTGTATATACTTGACATATTGCCCATATTGGCTAAAATGGTTGGAACATCTTAACCAAATGGATGACTGCCGCATCCCCAAACAACTATTGAATTATAAGCCGAAAGGACGGAAAGGTGTGGGACATCCACAGAAGCGTTGCAATGACCAGCTCTAGCTATCTGCTTGGGATCGGGGTCGGAATAAACCATTTTTGGTTTAATCCTAGTTAAATATGACAACGGGGGAGAGGTCACGGGAGAAGCAAGATAGGAACTTATTTAAAAACAGCCCAAGGATCCGACACCGTAACCATAAGGAGAAAGGAGAAGAAATATTCTGAAGACGTCAAAGGCCAAAGCGCGGGGAATACTAATGATATCCGTGGACATACGACGTATATAAAGTATGGAATTCTGGATGTATTTCCATAATAAATGTACAACAAAATCACAAATACACGTCCCTTTAGTGGTGGCTCGCGATTAAACCTTAGGAAAGGGCGTTCTCAGAAAACAGTCACGTGTACATCGGTGTACCTTATAGGTCTACTACACTGTATTTAACTTAGAGTATACATAAAAAAGTATACAGTTAATATAAGTTGTAAAATGTCCAAAACTCACTTGGTTCGAAGTCAAAGCCTGCCCGTCGTAAAACACACACACACACACAGACAATAAAAACATATAAAGTTGGTTCTGTAACACTATATCGAGTATGTAGAATTAGTTAATCGCTAAAGTTATAGTTTCTAAGAAAAATCTGATCTTCTGTTTTTCTCAAAGCGAGTACTAGTTCGTTAAAGCGTGGTAGTAGCTCGCGAATCTTCGACAGTTCTATTGACACACAGCCGAAGCAGTTAATCTGTCTTCTTCACTAATGCCGTTTCATAATCACGAGGATGTAATAAAATCGGTGAAGCTGAAAAACCCAATCCAGTTTCCGAAGTACGCTAATAATGTAAAATAGTTGGACGAGTTTTGAATGCTTCTGCAATTTCTTTAAGCAAATTCCTGAACAAAATGCGAAGAGGATTCACGATTAGTTTTCTATGTAATTGCACTTATAAATTTTTTACTTCCATGTTCCTTAAGGAAATGGAAGTATGGTGATGGCAAAAAAAATCGTGTTCGAGATTATTGCAGATTCTGATTGTACTACACTCAAAACATGAAAAAAATCGTTTTTCGAAAAGTGTCTGTGTGTGTGTCTGTGTGTCTGTAGATTTTTTTTCTATGGCAAACGATAACAGCCGCAAATTCAAACAGAATCAAATAATTTATTGCATACAGCCATGATTTGTAGAGTACTCGCGACCTATTGTTTTTGGTGAAGATCGGTTAAGGGAAAGGGGTAGTTTACCTGCAACGGTTTTTTTTTTATCAAGGGTAACTTTGTTTGTTTGGCAAACGATAACAGCCGCAAATTCAAACAGAATCAAATAATGTTTCGCATACAGCCCTAAATTGTAGAGTTCTCAAGATCTATTGATTTTGGTACAGATCGGTTAAGGGAAAGGGGTAGTTTACCGGCAACGTTTTATGTTTTAACAAGGGTATTTCCTATGGCAAACGATAACAGCCGCAAATTCAAACATAATCAAATAATGTTTTGCATACTACCCTGAATTGTAGATTTCTCCAAGACCTTTTGGTTTTGGTGAAGATCGGTTAAGGAAAAGGGGTAGTTTACCTGCAACGTTTTATGTTTTAAAAGGGTATTTTCTATGGCAAACGATAAGAGCCGCAAATTCAAACAGAATCAAATAAGTTTTTGCATACAGCCCTGATTTCTTGAGTACTAAAGACCTATTGTTTTTGGTGAAGATCGTTTGAGGGAAAGGGGTAGTTTACCGGCCACGTTTTTGTTTTATCAAGGGTATTTTGTATGGCAAACGTTAACAGCCGCAAATTCAAACAAAATCATATAATATTTTACATACAACCCTGAATTGTAGAGTTCTCAAGGCCTGTCGTTTTTGGTGAAGATCGGTTAAGGGAAAGGGGTAGTTTACCTGCAACGGTTTTTTATCAAGGGTAATTTTTTTCTATGGTAAACGGGTAAACGATAACAGCCGGAAATTCAAACAGAATCAAATGATGTTTTGCATACAGCCCTGTATTGTAGAGTTCTCAATACCTATTGGTGTTGGTGAAGATCGGTTAAGGGAAAGGGGTAGTTTACCTGCAACGTTTTATGTTTTAAAAGGGTATTTTCTATGGCAAACGATAAGAGCCGCAAATTCAAACAGAATCAAATACGTTTTTGCATACAGCCCTGTTTTTGTTGAGTACTAAAGACCTATTGTTTTGGTGAAGATCGGTTAAGGGAAAGGGGTAGTTTACCGGACACGTTTTTTGTCTTATCAAGGGTATTTTATATGGCAAACGATAACAGCCGCAAATTCAAACAGAATCATATAATATTTTGTTGGTTTTGGTGAAGATCGGTTAAGGGAATAGGGTTGTTTACCAGCAACATTTTATGTTTTATCAAGGGTAATTTTTTTTTTGACGAACGATAACTGCCATACATTAAAACAGAATCAACTACCCTTCTGCATACCTTTTTGAATTATACAGAACTCAAGGTCTGTTGATTTTGTTGAAGATCGGTTAAGGGAAAGGGGTAGTTTACCTGCAACGTTTTGTTTTAAAAGGGTATTTTTTCTATGACGAACGATAACTGCCGTAAATTCAAAGAGAATCAACTAATGTTTTGTATACAGCCCTGAATTGTAGGGTTCTCAAGACCTATTGTTTTTGGTGAAGAGTGGTTAATGGAATAGGGTATTTTACCAGCAATGTTTTATCAAGGGTGTTTTCTATGGCAAACGATAACAGCCGTAAATTCAAACAGAATCAAATAATTGTTTGCATACAGGCCTGAATTGTAGATTACTCAAGACCTATCGTTTTTGGTGAAGATCGGTTAAGGGAAAGGGGTAGTTTACCAGCAACGGTTTTTTATCAAGGGTAATTTTTTTCTATAGTAAACGATAACAGCCGCAAATTCAAACAGAATCAAATGATGTTTTGCATACAGCCCTGTATTGTAGAGTTCTCAATACCTATTGGTGTTGGTGAACATCGGTTAAGGGAAAAGGGTAGTTTACCAGCAACATTTTATGTTTTAACAAGGGTAATTTTTTATATGACGAATGATAACTGCCCTAAATTCAAACAGAATCAACTAGGTTTTTGCATACCTTTTTGAACTAAAGAGAACTCTAGGTCTGTTGATTTTGTTGAAGATCGGTTAAGGGAAGGGGTAGTTTATCAGCAACGTTTTATGTTTTAAAAAGGGTAATTTTTTTATGACGAACGACAACTGCCGAAAATTCAATCAGAATCAAATAATTTTTTGCACCCTTTCCTGAGTTGCAGAGAGCTCAAGGTCTATTGATTTTGGTGAAGATCGGTTAAGGGAAAGGGGTAGTTTACCTGCTACATTTTATGTTGTAACAAGAGAAATGTTTTCATGACGAACGATAACTGCCGCACATTCAAACAGAATCAAATATTTTTTGCATGCTTCCCTGAATTGTAGAGGGCGGAAGGTCTATTGATTTTGGAGAAGATCGGTTAAGAGAAAGGGGTAGTTTACCCGAAACATTTTACGATTTAACAAGAGTAAAGTACTTAATTTTTATAAATAAAGTATCCTGATAAGAAGCTCATAGTAATCCACTGTAGAAACGTAGATGAAATATCTATAAATGAAGAGGTTAGGTGAACGGGGTGGGGGTAATTTTCTATTATTAAAAATTTTAGTTGAAGGTGGAGGGGAGAATTTTGTATATGTGTACTACGTTATCAGCAACAAAGAAGTAGTTTTTTGTTAAAATTGTTTCCCGGGCTCTTTAGCCGTAGTCCAATGTTTTCTACAAAACCAGACTTTTCGGCAGTGCCATCGACTGCCATCATCGGTAAAAATCGAGTGCGAAAACGTGAGGTGGTATACGTTTGTGACCACAGTACTGTGGTTAATGCTGAAGCAATAAGTAGAAAGACGTAGTTTCTATGGAAATATTTCATTTCGAATATGATTTTAAATATAAATCTTAGAACATGGAAGTCATGTATGGTTCTCCATACCGATATTTAATTATTTCAGGATGTTTAATAGAATTCTCATTATGCCCCACCCTGACATTTATTTGCCATTTACTTGTCATTTGAGCCAAAAACTTATCAAGAGATACTGATTGGAGTCTATACAGAAACGATATCTGATGACAAGAGAAATATTACAAAAACGTGACTGCTATAACAGTTTACTTTAGTATAACTAACTGTTCGATACAAATACGACAGCGTTCACAGACTAGAGTATAAGGCTATGTCATAAATAAAACAGGCATGTTTACTTGGTCAATACTTACGTCGCTTACAGCGCCTGACAGTCTGACATTACTCAAAATGTCATACCACAAATTGCTCACGCCAACAATACGACAAGCCTTTTAGTTGCAGAATGTATGTAGGCTATAATGCAGTCTGAATGAGTGATGCACTTCTCTACTCAAGAATGTCTACCGCGTCAGGGTGATAAAACTCCAAAGAATTTCTTTTATTCACTACTTTTATTATACAGACAGTAATATTTTATATTTTTATTATATGTTTAATATTTATAATGACTTTACCTCAAGATGTTTTTTCCTTATTTGGAACATGTTTCGGGACGCTTTGTGTTACCATCATCACAGCCTTCCTAATTTTGAATCTTATGAAGTACTTGTGTGTTGGTTGGTTGTTGTTGTGGTTTCCTGTTGGCCTTTGACACATTAAATTGGTATTATTGTGTGTGATTGTGATGTATATTTTAGTAGTTTGTGTATTTTCGATGTTGAGTGCTTTGAAAATTGTGTCATGTTTTATATTGACTTGTATTTGTTCAGGTGTTAGTTTGTTTTGTGTTTTATGTTTGTATATTTGTAAATTTTCCCAAAAGTTCATTATGGAGTGTCATGTTGGTTATGTCTGGGAATTCATGTCCAGTGTTTACTGCATGTGTGGCAAATTAGACTTATATATTATATTATATTATATATATTTTATTATACACAATTCAAATACAAAATAGTAAGCTCCCTGAGCTGCAGAATTCACTCACTATTTTGTAGAAAGTACATAAATTATACTATTAGACTATAGTAGTAGATTTATATTGTTTAGATTAGTTTATATTAGTAATTTATATTGTTAGATAAATTTTGATATTATAAATTTTTGAATTATTAGAAAATTACAAAAATACCTAATACACTCCTTACACTCCTTTTTTTTACAATTGTAGAGCAGACAATCATACAAGAAACATTGAATGCAAACATTCGGATTTGTGTTAAAATTCCATTTAGTCAGACGCCGAATGGATTTTACAATTAAAAAAAATTTGTTATCTTTTTCCGGCCAAAAGTTTTGAAATTTCTGAAATTGTATACTACATTCAGATTTTGTTAAAATTCCCTTTAATTGACCGAGCGAAGCGAGTTCTCAGTTTAAACTCGACCGTTTGGCATTTGTCTGACTCTCTGTCTAGGGTATGTATGTCTCACGATAACGTTTGGACGCATCAACCGAATTTCGTAAAACTTTTACCCTACAGAATCTAATTGTTTGTGAGATTAATCCCTCCAAAAATAGGGGTGGGGCAAAATAATGAAAAAATCGAAAAGGCTATGTGGGGTATCAAATTACAGGGAATTTTACCCAAAATCTGAATTTAATGCTCAATTTTTAAAATCTCGAAATTTTGGGACACCACGGCCCTAAAAAGTGGGTGAAAATTGTGATTAAATCGCAAAAAAACATGAAGTATCAAACTAGTATGTTCCCTGAGCTGTACAATTCGCTCCCTATTTTGAATGCATTTACTATTACATAAATTTTCATTTATGGCAAAAAATTATTAAAATCCTGATTACTCTTCTGTTCCTCTAGTAACATATCAATTGTAGAGAACACTCTCCAGTATTCGCAATCCTATTGAATGTTTACGAAAATCCAATCATTAGATTTGTTGTTTAGACCTTTTCAGTTTCTATTGTCTTACTTTTCAAGTAGTGTGTATCCCATGTTCATTAGGCTGTGCTGCAATTTTGAGTTTTTGATTTCTACTCCAATTGTTAGCATATTTACCTAACTCTACAGAACTCTGTTAGGTACATACCACGACGTAGGATTATTTACTTTGCTAGGACCACCTTATGTTGATACATTTGGAACATTTAAGACACACAAGAGGGATATCTTTTGTAAATACAATAATTTAGTCAAGCGTTATTTAAAATTATACCTCATATATGTAAACAGGTCAATAGCATGCTTAATTTTCATAGTGTTTAGAGGTTATGTCAAGGCATGCCTATAAGTCAGGCGCACAAAACCGCTCGGAAAAATTCAAGAAAGAACTTGATAAAACCCAATTAACTCAATTGGTAACTACTGTGCTTTGTCTGAGAAAATCGTACGTACATTACCTTAAGAAACAGGACCTTCAACATCGACATACAACTCTACAGAAGCAGAAGATACAACAGCTAGTTACACTTCACACTCATAATGATTGCCCCTGCTGTAAGTTGACACACGTTTCTCACGACAACGTTAACCGTTCCTTCTGAAAAAATTATATTTAGATTTGTCGACCAAAATAATTTCCCATACCATTAGTAGCCTACATACAGCACTCACAAGAAACTCAAACTGAAAAACAACACAAAAAAGTATATAGTTTTTTTTACTTAAATAATTGATTATTTTGTAACAACAAGGTTTAGGAGGAGAACAAAGCAAACACTGGAACTAAGCCACAGGCTTCCTCTGATCAAGATGGCTGTGAATGATAAAGGCCCGTAATCACTCGTTTCAGCTTTTGAACACGAGCTGAAATAAACAGGAGTATACATTTGATTTCGATAAAAATTTTGATGAAGATGTGCATTTCCTTACGTCTATTGATTTCAGTACACGGAACGTGTGCCATTGGATTGATTATCGCACTCGTCATGCAGTAACAAAAGGTAAAAGTGGAATGGATGTATTACAATTAATAATGACAGTACGCTGGGTGCAACGTTACAAATGAAATATTATAAGTCATGTTGGGAAGACAGAGGTGAATTAAAAATGAAATGTTATCAAATGGTTTCCTTGGACAAATGACGCTAGATAAATAAAACTCCTTACGCCGCCCGCGCCGGTTCGAATACGGAGGTGAAGCTTGCAGTAACTAAAGATATTGCTCGTAACTTACATGTGCTCTTCAAAATTTCGAATACGCCTCCTGTCTCCATATACCTTTCGATTATATACGTATTACAATGTGTGTGTGTGTGTGTGTGTGTGTGTGTGTGTGTGTGTGTGTGTGTGTGTGTCTGCGTGCGCATCTTAACACAAAAGAAGATGCTTACGTTTGCTTACGTATGTTAGGACACAAATTTTAATTATATATAATTATTAGAGTCATATATTTATTAAGAAGAAAATCGAATCTTAAAACACCAAGTCCGTCGAACAGGTAGTGGTCGTTCGGGACTTGGTAATAGTAGACACACGTCCAGTGTGAAGCATTTTGGCAACAACCTACGACATAGTTGTGATAAATTTCTGTGCACAATAGTACAGAGATTGAAAACGAAGTCTGTGCACAGTAGTACAGAGATTGAAAACGAAGACAGAAAGCAAACAAATTAAAGATTTATATTAAACAAAGCACCTTTTTTTATGGAATTAACGGGCCCAGGTTTATGTAGCTGGGACCTGCCTCAGACTTGCTCTAGCTGAGGCTGTTCGGGTAGGTAAATGTCACACCCAGAGCTTCTATCAATATGAAGCGGCCTTTTCATGACACAGCAGCGAAGCGCGTTACTACCTCGAAAAGAGATACTACCATCCTCGCTCGAGACGTCGCTAGTGGGCAGATAGCGATGATTTTTCTGCCCTTATGTGGACTTACTGAAATGGTTCTCGGCGAAGGTAGTTCCGTTAGTTTCTAACAAATTATCCGATGTGAGTGACTTACACGCGAGGTACAGACCTGGCGAAAGATTCTGAACATTCGCTTAGAGATGCGCAGTGGACAAACATCTCGTTGCGAGGCCAACAAAATTTTTATTTCATTCGTACAACAGTCTTCGTACAGTGTTTCATAGTGTGAACATCGACTGTAACAAGCCTGATGAGAACATTGGAAGTTTGCCAGTGTCGCTGTGGAATGACAGGGTCGACAGGGAAAGTAAGACAGCGAGCTGTTATCGCGTTGTTTCCCTGCTCTCCCACGTAGACACATTATCCTATAATTTTAATACACTTTTAATAGGGGGGGGGGGTTAAGTCATTCGAGGATCCCGCTCAAGCGAGAGCTTACCCCCCACCCCACCCCACCCCGGCGTGACTACCAACTCAGCGTGTGAAACCTAGGGTCATGGCTCCGTCGATAGGAAGACAAAGAAGCAATTCCGCGTTTGCTCTACGCCTCCCGAATCGGCGCCGGAGTAAACCGGTACATCACTACAAATAGTAATTAAATATTTCTAACATTATATTTCAACATATTGTAACGAGAATCGTATCGAACCGCGTAGAATAGCCTCGACTCGTCCCCCGCCTAGTGTGGCAGGTGTGCCTCAGTCAAGGCAGCGTTAAAGTTTGTTCTAGATTCTTCAAGAGGCCACTTGAGATACGCATTAGTGTCAGCATTAAGTGGCGTGCACATTGAGGATGGAAGCTTTCTAGAACACGTGCGCTACGTGTATATACAGTCATTGCAGCCGGCTTGTGAGTTCAGTGGTGTTGAGCTATTTCTTTAGCGCGGATATCCAGTGTTTGTAGCGAAGTGCTGTGTTCTAATTTGTGCGGTATTCTTTGTAGTTGACATTATTATTGTTGTGTGGACAATTTTTACTTGAATTGTTGTAAGAGATTTTCTTGTTGATCACAAATTATTAATTGTGATAATTAAAGCTGGTTATTAGTGATTTCATTGGTGTCTTGTATTTTGTTTTCCACTGTACCATACGATCAGTTAGACCGTCGTAACAATATCATAAAAACATTAGAAAGTACGTTTCAAAAGAAATTTAAACAATAAAGCGTATTAAAAACTCAAAATTCAGCAAACGGAGTATAAGAATAAATTTAATATTAAAGTTCACTAAAAATAAGAATTTGCTGGGCACGCCAAAAATAACGATTTCGTAAGTACAGAGTGATGACAGATAATAAACACGCGACTTAAACGGTCACCAGCAAACCTCTTATCCACGCTACCTGCTAAACGTATTGACCGTACTACAGGTTGCGTATCAAATATTAACAGCTCTCGCCACGTTATCTTTGCTTATTTATAGCGTCGACGTCTGCTTTATGAAAACATCGTTATTGACATGATATTACATCTGGCCATCGTTTCTTAGATATCCACAAACTTTGTTTTTTGTTCCAAACAGCAGAACACTTACCTTTGTTCACTAACCGTTTGCCTGGGCTATTCCAACTGTCCCCGTTGTCATAGAATACCTCCACCAAGTGGCGGCTGGTGTTATGGTTGCAGCGTTGCACAACCCCCAGTACAGAATAACTAAACTATAAAATAATATACAAAAACATTAAGCCGCTAAAAGTGTCATAAATTTCAACGGAGAGCGTACCAGATTCTACGCGGCAATGTTCGCGTACAATTCAAATGTGGCGCGCAGGCTGGTGTTGTAGGCCGCTTGCAACTTCAATAGTAAATAGCAGTGTTACAAGATTTTCTTTATATTGGGAGTTTTTGATAATTGTAATGCCCCACGTTCTTTGGGCGGCAAATACAACATCTGCCACGCGTTGGGTAGCCAAATACAACACTGTTGGGGTGTTATGCTATTACGCTACTGAATTAACTAATCTGTGATTGAGTAATTATTGAATACATTAATTTGCATAATGAGCTCGTGTAATCAATAAATAACACGTTAATTACTTTACGTTAGCATAACTATTGCATGGAGACTCTAGTTGTTGCATTAATAAAGAAAATAAAATAAACTACCATAAATCACTCAAATGTCATTACTTTCTCGTTCTGAGGTAATTTGACAATGATGAACGCATATTGATAAAATAAACACTTATTTATTAACATTATATCATTCATTAAATTCAATATATATATAATATGGATGATTCCCTGTAAATACATACATTCATAAACTCATGAAAAGAACATAAAAGAACACATGTTTATACATCAAATTACAAGGTAAATCCAATACGTTGTTTGCTGAAAAACATACACATATATATATAATGTAATCGATATATAGAAACACAAATATTCAAACAATAAATCCTATACTAATGCGTTCATCGTATGCCTCAGATGGATGGCGTTAAATTATGTGTATCATGTTTAATTTAAATGCTCAAGGGGTGTTTCTTGAAAAAGAGGCAGGACAGTAGAGCTCCTTATAATAAGAATAACATAAAGATTACTTGTTTAGGTGAATTATCCGATATTTCCATCGGCGTAACTCCTCTCTGCTGGATCATGTGTGGGAAGCTGTGGTCACTGACACTTAACACACGCGAAACAGATTCACTCGCGCAGTGTGTTCGTATTGTGTTGATTCTGCTGTTATTGTTCGAGTCATGAAATTATGTGTCGTGAAGATAAGTTCATCGTTAACTATGGTGTATATATATATGTCTGTCTATTGTTCAACGTTTGATATGTTCATTACTGTTTGTTTTGATGCCGCGGTGTAATTGTTCCACATGATATTGTATCGCACCGCAACACTGTATAATGTTATGATTTCGCCGTCCGGTGTTACAACAACGATAGTTCTACGCGTCGATTATTGATGTAAGTGTGACTGGTTAGTTCAATTCTGAATTAGAGTATAATGAAGAATTCTATAATTGTTAAGCACTGGCGTATGTCGCATGTTTTTAGACACTGAAAGTACACTATTACCGGATACGCGCCAATATCGAAATGTCTAAGTCTCTTAGTTATATGACGCGTGGCAAACTTTCAAAGTCCCACTGCCGTCCGTATGTTAAGCGAACTTTGACGATCGACTGTTGAAAATTATAAAGACTGTTCTACTGACCGACTGACTGCTCAAAGTATATGAGTAAAAATTTATGAAAGACTGTCCTCCCGCGTGCTCTGCAAGCAGTTTTTATCAAACATCGTGTACCACAATGCACCGTACTGGAAAACACGCCTCAAGTTGAACATGATAGGATGGAAGATCTCCTACCCTTAAGCCAGAGTGTCGTTCTTCACTTCCCATTCGACGTTCCCGTTGCTATGCTGGCGACGGTCCTCTCCACCAGGTCTCTGGGTAGATGCTGGGTTGTGATTGGATATCCTGTCTCCCCACGGGTTCGCGTCGAAAGCCTCCGTACTCTTTTCCTAGAACAGGAGAAATTTCATGCTCGTCTATCATGCTATTGTCTAAGCGTACTCCGGGTCTCGCTGCAGTTCTCACGAAAACAATGTGTCGTCTCTTGTTATTGTTCGCTGTGTTTGACCCTTTTTTCCTGAACGCTATCCTGGCGCAGCGTGACGTCGTTTCCAAAACGGCACACCTACCGCCTGTCGTAAATATCCGTTGTCGCTAGTAAGTCGTTCCCCTGCTGTTTACAAGTTCGATTCTATTATTTTAGGTATCGATGTCCGTCCTCGTATAGGGTATATACTATTGTGTGACTTACACTCTTTTATTCTTTACTGGTACTCTTACAAATTAACCCGGCAGTGTGTCCGTCACAGTTTCTCCTCTAAATTGGTACTTGACACAGTTTCCATTATCTTACATTTGCAGGCTGTAAATCTCGTGTTTTAGACGAGTCTGTCACGGCCAACCCTGTTCCTATTGTACAACTATGTGAAACGTACTTGCATTGTCTGAAGTAAACGTTCACTTGACACATCGACACACATTTCTTTATTTATTGCTCGTGGGCTGAGTAGGTGTGTCATGCTGAATGTAACGTCTTTTCAGTCACACTAAAAAATTTTAAATTTTTGGTTGTTACAGTGTATACTACACAAACATATGGGAGGACGTGCGCTACTCTTCACAATAATTGTCCTATGTTCCCAGTGTAAGCTTGGTGTTTGCAAAGTTTCTGCAACGCTCCACAAGTAGCGCTGTAGCGCAACTTTGTGTATGAAATCAGCACAGCCTCCTTGATTTACAAGTTGTGTCAGGTTTTACACGTTGGTTCAAGGTAAACGTTATCTGTTGTTTGAGGTTACAAAATTGTAGTAATAATTTACTATTATCAAACTGTGATTTTGATAGTTCAGTGTCTTTTAACTCCTCTCTCATCCAGTCAACCAACTACTGCAACCACCAAAATTTGGAACCACCAGCCGCCACTGCCTCCACCCCTCCCCTACCAATTATACACTTCACAATTAACGGTCTTTATCAACCACGAGGGCTGAGAAGTTGTCCCCATATTCTGATGCACAGCAACAGATTTCTCACTCTAATGAGTACACTAGCAAAGTCGGAAATAGTTTAAAAGGAGCCTTGATGTTGATGACATCATAAGGTGGATGTTATCGATGTAGTTTCCACTTCTCAACTTGGCTTCACACGCAGACAAAAGCTAACATCGCGACTATACGGGTATATACCAGTCATTAATACTAATGTCTGCTTTTTATACCATTGAAATAGCTTACAAAAACAGAAAAAGTTACCTGAGTAAGGCGTTCGGCATACAAGCAAGGGTAGTGTGGCCACCATTAAGCTTCGACCGCCAATTATTAACGCAGGGTGTTTTCCGGATTAATCAAAGAACTGATATCAGTCGTAATTAATGTTTTATTTCCACGTGTGTAGTTACATGTTGGCATGTTTCTACACATTACTTAAAAAAAAGAAACGGCTACACCAACAACAGAATGACAAAACGAGTCGGCTTCGTTGAATCTGATAAGCTACGGTTGATTGTGGCAACGCCGAGTCCACGTGGACTAAACATGATAAAGTAATTTTACTAACGATAAATCTGACTGGTGCACAGAGACAGTGTTCGGACATTATTACTTCCGACTGTCATCGTTTTGGCTGAGGTGGTACTACTCGTTTCCACAGGCTGAGCCGACCTGAGGGATGGATTGATTTTATGGTAATTACGAATATACTACGAATTACGAGGTTATATTATAACGTAACATCTCGTCATTAAACGAGAAATTTATACGCGTACATAGTACGTAGATAAGATATGTATTTATGATTACAATGCGATTGCGTAATATTCTGCAGTCCGATTTACGTTATACATAGACCATCATCATCATCAGCATCATCTTCACAACACGACACAGGCAAGGTGCTGATGTTCCGTCTTCAAAGATCCTCCAGCAATCTCTTCCTGGATCTACCCACACACCTGTGCCTTATAGGTTTGTATTTCCAGACTTATTTGGCCACTCTGGAATCTAACATTCTTTCGTTCTTTTCACAGTTGATTATAACCTTTCATTTTTTTTCATTCAAGTTAGAAATTGTAATTCTTCTCTTAAGGCCTCATTCTTTATACGGTCAAGTTTAGAACACGTTTTAACTCCTCTTAAGAATGCCATTTCCGAGGCCTGTATTTTATTTTCTTATTTATTTGTTGTTGTCCATACTTCACACCCATAGGGCAGTACAGGGACCGCCATAACTTTGTAAAACTTTAATTTTGTATCTCGACGTACCTAACTTAACGTCAACATCATAATTCATATCATAGCCAATATCATTTTCCAATTATACACATAGTATAAATGACATTAATTTCTTTATCACAGTGTAAGTAGTTGATTTGGTATGAGCACATCCAACGAACAATTCCACACAAACGGCCAAACACGTATTGAATTGGGAACCCAAAAGCCAAGAAAGAAGGAGACCAAGTAAACGCTGGCAAGGAGGCATAAACAGAGACATACAGAAGAGGGAGCTTGAGCATGACTTACAGAGGTAGAGATTGCAAATCTGAAAATATGAGAGAATGTGATAACGCGATCTACAAGAACAACAACGAATTAACTTACAGGGAATGTTCAGTAACGGAGATGAAAGTACTGAGACAGTATTTACATCAGTATTCAACGCGTCGAGCCGTTTTCGTAATTAGCTATCTAGTGTTCTATATTCCGCGATTCGCCAGTTCGATAAAAGTTCAATTAAGAGTAAGAATTTGCACGCAGAGAAAATAGGCCACTTTCTGACCTAGAATTAGTTGTGTGTTTTTTATCAGGCAGGTTGACCTCAGCGAAAAGCATTCTTTACGGCAATTAGACGATTTTAATGGCCGTGATACAATTTCACATTTGACGGTGTTACCATCACACAATTCATTCTCCACCTTCGGCAGTAGCCCTACGTCTACGTCATCAGTAAACATCCGTGTTCTTCACGAATCCGCTGCTATGTCGTCACGATGCTATTAAATAAATACTAATTAACTGAACACAGACGGCAGCTCAATGTAGACTGAACTCGTACTTTTCGCTGATGGACGCGTTCTAATATCCGTTCGCTTGGAACAATGCAAAGCGAAATGCAGATACTTAGGTCGCAAAAAGCTTTAGGCCTAAAGCAATTGGAAAGCAGATGATGATGAGATGGTGATTATTATTATTATTATTAACAGACTCCCTTTGTAGTGTCGAAACGATGTACGGAAGGCTACATTGAATCAATAGACATACAGGAAAACCAGTGTAATAACACTGCTCTTCAGCAGCTTACTAGGCGGCTAGGTACTCCTCCAGTTGCAGCTGAGCCGACTTGAGTGCTACAAAACGCATATGACTTTACACTGCTACTCTGAATAGATCTGTTCATCTGCAGATTACTAGGTAAAGCTATACTTTCTTTGTGAATATATCAGAAAATATAATTACAGATTATTCATGTTACTTGTTTTTTTATGCGTTTCCAGACCTCCATCTATTTTTTTTTTCAAGTCGTGCAGATTCACAAGAGAGAGGATGGCGTTGGAGACGAAGCTCGGGAAGTTCACGACCGAGAGCGCAGCGGAGATTATGGTTCGAGGCAATGCGGAATGAGGCCCCATTTCTGCATTTATTCAGTGGGTCCTACTAGAAAAGACAGGCCAAACGTGGACCCAACGGGCAGTAGAAGATAAGGGACGATTAGAAAGAGCCCGATAAGGGCGCACTAGGCTCCATCCTGAAGTGATACGCTAAGTGATTCCAGGATCGACAAGAATGCCTGAATTTGAGGTGGGTTTTTTTAGTGGGTAAGAGTCTCACACACCAGAGTAAACACTGTCTCCTTTGACGGTGTATAAAGCATTTTCCCCACATTAAAAAACTTATTATTATTATCTAAAATCTATGCCTTCTCGCTGCAAGACGAGTCACGTCTTTATACTCTTGTTTTCATTTGGATTTAATTCCCGTTTTCCAAGATAGTTATCTTGATACCTATCATACAGGTTTTACGATATCCAGTCTAAGTAACGCTATCTACAATAACGCATTAATAGATCTTCTTCGTCCTCTGCTTCCTAAAATGCTTCCTTCATGAACGCTCGTGACATAACGTGTCTCATACTACGTCATACAAATTCAATCTTCCTAGACTTCACTTCTTGCAGTAATTTCCTTTTCTCCTTCATTTCCATCAAAACCTCTAAAAAGTGACTTTCCTTTCATTTCACCTTGTTCTTGACATTTTCCGTTAAATCCATATTTCTTATCATCACAAAATTAATCTCGTACATATCTAAAGTCTCGATACAACTTATGTCACAAAAGATACAAATTTTTTGGGACATAATACAAAAAATATTACTAATTTTGGGACCTTATTTCAAAAAGCGTAAGAGCAATAAATGACGTCACAGGACGGAAAAACTGGTAAACATATTCATCTGACAGGCCTATCTATTCCAAGTAACTTACAAACAACAGATCTAATCGTTGATAACAATTATCTTATGTTCTGAGTTTGAATAAGAAATATCTGTGTAACGATTCATAGAAATCTTAGAACTAAAACAAGACACAGCGCAAGAATTAATAAATTTAATAAGACAACTGATATTGCGAGTGAGGTGTGGGTCATGAAGAAAAAGGAATACGGCAAGATTCATAGTGCTGAAATGCAGTTTCTTCGAAATACTTTGAAACTATAGCCTACATTGCACGATACATGAAGAAATGAGAATATAAGAGGAGATCGTGAAGCAACGGATATAAATGGAGTTATTCCAACTTATACAAGACAATGTTGTGATCATTTGCACAGGATGACAGAGGATCGATTGCCAAAAGCGGCGTTGAAATATTAAGCCATTGATAGAAGAGACGTGGGTCGTCCGAGGATAAGATGGATGCCGGAACAGGTTTATATAACCTAGTCCTTGTAATGAAGAAGAAGCAGTTTTGAGTTTGTATAAATACTGTGTAATGACGAACTCGAACTAAGAAGATTATGATGGTGCGGCTACGTAAGAAGAATGGGGAGGCGTGGAAGAAAACTTTCAGACAGTCGAGAATTGGAATTTGCAGTAAAAGAGAACCAACTATATAAGGCCAATAACGTAGAACAATGTACAAAGAAATTTGGGGAATGTCGGTGCGGAAGACAAAGACACGCTGAGATTTCTCATCGGACGATTCACTGTATATCTCATCGGAGGGGAACTGTACATCCATTTTCAAATTTAAACTTTTATGCAGCATTAAAGTTTTGTAGTTTGAGCGGAATTTTAATACTGTTTTGTGAATCATTCATGGAATATTGGCTGGAAATAAAGCTCAAAATATAGGATCATTATGAAATAAAAATAAATACAAATCTGCGCGCGCGCATGTGTGTTGATTGTTGGTTAAATTATGAGGATTAACATGATTAATTTATTTTTAAAGTATAACACACACACACGCGCGTGCGCGCCATAAAATTATGTTTCTATGTTAGTAAACATGTTATTTACATGAAGTTACAGAGTAGTATCGTATCACCTTTTAAGCTGGTAACTGCACAGCCAGTATTGGTAAGTATATATCAAATTGTGCCTACATCAATTTTGTTCACACTCGAGTGCGAGTGTGTTAACAACAGAAGTGTGGGCGTGTGCACACTGATTGGACAAATTCTAAAGCGTAACTCTCATTGCTCAAGTAAGATAAAAAGAATCTAAAACAAATATATGTCGTCAGATCAATCACTCTCCGTGTTTACACAAACCCATGACAACAAATAAAATTGGTCGGGCTGTGTGTGTGTGTTTTGATACACATATTTACCGCAAACGTTTACGCGAGGTCGCAGTACTGCGACCGGAGATGGCGGCACAGCGACTGGCACACAAGCGATCAATGAAATCTAGACGCTCTGTCTACACCAGTCGAAACGCTAACTACAAATCTGTTCAAAACATGAATCTTATTTATACGATTGTTCGTAACGTATACACTGTATCTATCTATGCTTAAAAAAACTGAATAATTAAAAGTTAATACGCGAACCGATAAACAGCTCACTGTTTACACCGTAAATAGGCCTAATACTTCAAACGAAGAATCAGCCTATGCATTACGATAAGGAAAACTCTTCGGACCTCAACTGAAATTTTACAAGATTATGTTGGTCCCAGTTCTCCTGTATGCTGGTGACCACAGAGACATAAGTCGTATCTATACAGCGTTCCAAGTCGCATGGCACTTGAGGGATTATTAATATAGGAGACCCTTACTAACACACACACATAAACGGAGCTGGCCCGCAAGCCTGGGGTAGGAATCATTTACTGGTGCGTCCACTACGTAACTGCAACTTTTATAATGTGAATTTTTTAACAAACGAGCTTAGCATATATTTGTAATCTCCAAAAAAATTTTAATAAAATAACACCAAACACGACGTGGTTGTGATATATTTAAGATATACAACTATGTCTAATTCTAATTCATTTTGGTTTTAGAAATAAATATTCTGCAGAACTGTGCTTAAATTTCAATATATTTATATTGTAAATATAGCATGTAAATAGGTAATTCTATAAATTATCATATCAATCAATTTTTTTTCTTTTTCATTGGGATACATTTTTAAATAAAATAATTTTTTATGAATATTACATACAAAACAGTATTTGTTATTTTTAAAAAAATACAAATTTTCATATTACCGACGTAATTTTGCACCATGAATGTAAATTGTAAATACATTTTTGTTTATAATCATCAAGATAGCACCAACATACTTATTACTTTATAATAAAATCTTTATTATGTAGGCCTACTCCAATTCTACGTTTGCTTTAGAAATCCCTAAAATACTCATATTTACCGCAATTATGTGTTGTTTGGACTCAATTTTTTTCACAATTTCACGGAGATTACAAAAATTGTAGTTTAATTTGGATTATAAGCTAAATTAAAAATTTTATAATTTTGAATTGGACCGTATACTTATACCTAAACCGCCCGGGTCGTGCCTGGCCGGCCCGGGCCGGTTGTGAGTGCGCGTGCGAGAGTAAGGGTCTTCTAATCCTTTAGATGTCATCCGGTTTGGAACATCCTATAAGCAACAAAAATAAATGCAGCAATAGATTCTTGCGATCTGTCAAGGGCTGCACGAAAGAACTGAGAGAGAAATTAAGAAATGCGCTGAGATGCGCTTGGGGTGTTTCTGTTACAATAGAAACTATGCTGTTCTCGCGCAGCACTATAAAATCAAAGTGCTTCCAGGCCGATTCATGTGTAGGTATACATGCCTGGAGGAACGAGTAGAGTAATAATATTCTGAAGCATAGTTTTCCAGTATAACATACGGCTGAAAAAAAAAACTATATAGTACATATAAATGGCAAAAAAACTATAAAGTTTCTGAATATAAAACCCAGAAAAGACCATCTGAATAGGATGACGGATGGCAGCATTCTCAAGCCAATTTATACTTAAGGGCGAATAAAACTGGAATGGGATTTCGTCTGTTGTAAGCGGAGTGAGGAAGAACGGTTCTATAATCTCTCGGCCAATCAACGCTTACCGACCGTTGGCAATCCATGGAAAAAGACCAGTGGGAAGACCAAGGAGAAGATGGGAGGATGCGGTGGATGAGGATGCAAGAGAGATATTGAAAGTGCGTTCCTGGAGGAGGATGGCTGCTGACAGAGGAGAATGGGGGGAAAAATTGAAGGAGGCCAGGGCCCAACAAGAGCTGTAGTGCCATAGGAAGAAGACCGTTGGCAATGATCTACTCAAGGTCCAGGTGAACGGAGGAGCAGCTTGACGTGCTCCGGTGGTTGCAGTGTCCGGGCGAACCCGATGACTGCCCGATGCCTGCTTGTTACAACGATTAGTGATCGCGCGGTATGCAGGACTGGAACCTCCTTGTTATTTATTTTTGGAAGGATGGGATGATGTTAATTATTTGGACTCTTTTGGACTTCGACGCGTCGATCGCAGATACGACAACCTCGTCAAACGCGGCAACTGCCTCGTCGACTTGGCGGACGGTTTCGAGTGGTCCCGCCGCTGGCAATCGGAGACTTAACGCCGGGCCATAGCGGTCCAATTCTACCACCTCCTGACATCTCTGCGTACGACGTGTTGGGTAGCGACGTGTATCAAGATGGGGAGATGATCGGACGATAGTTCCGTTAGTGCGGACACATCGACCGGGCAGTCAATTCCTTGGATCACCGCTATGTCCAAGACATCGGGAGCCGCGCGGAGTTGTGAGGGGTGGAACGTAGGTTGGGCAGGCCCAATCACTGTCACCCTGCGTGAATCTGCAAACCTGCGTAAGCGCTTCCCGTTTGGGGTAGTCAAGCGACTGTTCCAATCGCGATGCTTACAATTCAGGTCGCCGGCCATGATGACCCTCTTGTGTGCATCGAACCCGACCGCTAGATCGGGGTGAAGGAGCTCTCAGCGGTAACTTCCAGGTGAGTCATTGCAGGCAAGAGGACTCGGTGATGCTCAAGACTGAGCCTCACCGTGACCGGAGTACCGCCACCAGCAGTGCCCGGCCTGCCGTTTCGATAGCACACATAGTTGGCCAGTCGTAACCGGTTCGCAGGGATCAAGCGGGTCTCATTGAGAAGTACTACATCGGGTTTGAGTCGGGCCAGTAATTCTTTGAGTTCCTGGATCTTGTTAGCCAACCCGTTGGCGTTCCAGAAAAGAATGGAGAAATCTCGTTTGAGGACCCGACTCATAGAAGTCCTACACAAGTGGCGCCTTCCACCAAGAGCATGAACCTCTCGGTTATATCGGCAGTCTCCAAGCGGGAGCGGATGGACCTGAAGGTCTGGGCAACTTTGCGGAGGTCAAATTCCACAAGGAAGTCTTTGACGACCTGGTAGTCGTCAGGTACGGCTTTTGAGGCAGAGTGCCCGGAGACTGTGTGCGCATATGAGCGCCGAGATTTATCAATCGGGGGATTGGTGGAAGCCAAGGGTGTTACAGGGCCAGGTGTAGCGCCTCTAGCGGAGGTGCTAGGAAGACGGACAGATGCGATTGCGTCGGTCTTTGTAACGCGATGCGTAGGCTGTCTGGACTGTGCGGCTGGGTTGGCAGGAGCCCGGGAGCGATCGCCACGGAGCTTACGATGCCGCTTCTTTTTGCCTGCATTAGGAAACGGCGGGGGTGGGAGGTTAGGCGAGGCTGCTTCTACAGCAGGGTCGGGGTTCTCCGGTGTTGGGGAGGATTGAGTTTTTGTCTCAGGCTCCACAACCGAGATGATTTCTATGGGCTGGTCTGTCTCACTTTTAGATGACGCGATGTTACAGCGCTTTTTCGCCTGAGGTGGGGCAGGGGCCTGGGAAGGAGCCTGAGTTGGGATTGCCTGTACCACAGGTGATTGCTTCGGGCCTTTACTCCTTTTTTGTTGTTTGTTAACAGCAGTGGCGAAAGTCACGGCGGCCGTAGCAGGAGGCGAAAGGCCTGGCTGCTCGGTTGCTGGTCTGGAGCCAGCTTCCGGATGCCTCGGTGGTAGCAGGGGCCTTTTTGGCTTTCGCCGCTCGAGCTCCCGCTTGAACACCGGGCAGGACCGGACGTTGGCGGAGTGACTTCCGCCACAGTTGATGCACCTTTTAAAAGCAGGTGCATCGCAGTGTTTAGAGGGGTGAGGCAAAGAGCACCTTACGCACGCAGAAGCGTTAGAACAAGTATCGGAATGATGCCCGAAGCGTTGGCACCTGTAGCATTGAGGCAGAGCCCCGGGAGCGCGGCTTTTTTCCATTTTAACGCGGAACCCAAAAAGCCGCGTTAGAGAGAGTAGGCTTGCGCCTGCCTCGCTGTTCTCCGGCATTATACGGACCAGGGGAATTGGACGCTTTGGTCCGGCTGGGGCAAATACCCGATGAACCGAGCGAACTGGATAGCCCAGCTCACGCAGCTCATCGAGGATTTCCTCGAGAGGTGAATCCACGTCCAAGCTTCTGAGCACGAAGGACAGAGGCTTCACGTGCTTGGGGGAAAAGGTGTGGAACTGCAGCTGGGCGGATTCCACGAACGCCATGACATTGCGATACACGTCCATTCCGCGGACAACGATACTGACTGTGTCGCCCCCAAGGAGCTTCAAGTCGACGTTGGCCGGGGAAAGTCCGGGAGCCGCTATCAGTCGCCGGTAAAAACCGGTGACCTTGTTCACGCCGTGAACGAACACGGGCGGGATGCGACCAGTGGCCAGCGGTGCTTGGGCAACGGCGGACACAGTCGGCGGCCCCGTGCCGGATTCGCCATCGGCGGGGACAACTTCCATGGCGGACGCCGAGGAAGAGGTAGAGGAGGACCGGTTCCGCCTCGGTTTCTTAACCGGGCGCCCCCGTGGCCCAACCGCCACGAAAGCGTCGGTCTCGTCACCGGGCAGCAGGACCGTCCGGGGATCGACTTGGTCCGCAGCCATTGGCGGAGAACTCGGCGAGTCGCTCGAGTGGGGCAATGCAGAGGCGAGCGACTGCGTGCTCGTTGACTCGCCCGTACCGGGCATGGCCGTCAACGAGTGGGAGGTTCGCCGACCAGAGGCAGCCAGGCTGCCTCCGGCTGTAACCAGGGACCTAGGGTCCGGCCCGAGCCGGACCTCGAGTAGCTGAACTGGAACGCTCAGGCTGTCTAACAAGCTGGGCTAATGACCGGCTTCGTTGAATACCTCTCCTTACCAAGAGAGGTGTCCACCGGCTTCTTTACCCCGGCGATATCCAAGCTCGCTTATCACTGGTGGGGGCTAACAAGGATCGTCCGGGGCAGCGCTACCTATGAGCCTGAGCGTCAGCGAATCAGATGCGCTGCGCAAAATAGCTCTGGCAGGCTATTCTCCTCTTCAGGAGGCGAGATGTTGGCCCTGAGAAGGGTCGCTCGGCTGGTGGCCCTTAGAAGGTCCGACGAGACTCAGCTGTACTTGCGCTAGCTACTAAGTTCACCAGCCAGCTGAGTCGTGGTCTCCTTTCTTGTTGTTGTTGTTGAAGCAGCAAACAACCGGTCCAGAGATGTCGTCTGTCCTCTGTCCTAAGCGGCGAGGCAGCAGGGCAGCGGCTGAGAACACAGCGAAGGCTTCCAGTAGTCCAGAAGAGCAGCCAAGAGAGAGGTGATTCTTCCTGGTCCAGTGCTGGATGACTGATAATGAACTACTGGCTTGTGGAACTATTTTTAAGACAAGTCACGTATTGACTTACGTCATTGTTAGCAAAGAAATAACATTAATATTAATGTTATTTGTAAGCAATACAACTTCATCTACATTTTCCACAACACAAAATGGCTAGCGAAAACTTTCTTGTTCACTGTGTCATGTTTCTTTCTTAACCTTTCCTGTAAACTGTCACTGTCCAAATCTTCTTCCTTCCGGTTCTGACTGTACGGGCGTAAACAGAGGACGTTTTGGGAGTTGAAACCAACCCGAAATTTCCCACTCACCGAAAGAAAACCATAATATGTGTCCTTGTATTGTCCTTTTAATATTCAAAAATCTGTTTTTACCTTAGCACGATTAAACTGTAATTAAACTGTGTGCACGACGACACAAAATTTCACACCAGACAATCCGTGTTTAAGAGCTGCACGCTGTCTGCCCGCCATTTCCATATAGATATCTTACTTTGCTCTGGTCACTCTATATACTGGATTTGTGAGTTCCCATATCGTCAACTGAGTGTGCGATAACAATGCTCCATACACTTTTGTCTTAAATTTCGCAACCATTACTATATCGGCATACTGTGTTGTTACGGATTACTCGGTAGCGTGAACCGCAAGCGTAGAACAGTGAAATCAACACCAGAGAAATCGATAATCTCAATTTTATTAACACGCTTACAAAATATTAAATTAACACACTTGTATTAAGTTACGATAACGTTTTACAATTGCGATACATTCGCTTTACACAAGGGGAATACTAACGACAGGCAGCAGATAAAACCGGACACTAAATTATAATATTGTAATCTAAATATACAATTTTAATAATAACATATTTGCACTGATCCCTCTCTCTAATCACTGTAGAGTTTACACCTATCTAATCGCCTAGTTTACACTTGACGAGTATTCGGCGGAGACAGTGAACTAGCCCCGCATACTTAACCAGTGTGAACGCTGGAACTTCGAGTCAACGTTACATAAAAACAAGGCAATGCGTGACGCTGTTTATAAGAGCATTGCAACTGCAATGAATATAGACGGTTTTGAAGTTCAAGATGGAAAAAAAAAATAAAAAATTACGTTCTACGTACGCCCAAGAAATGAAGAAAATTGATTACTCAAAGTTCATTCTCATGAACACTGATGTTCAGTATTCATTCTCATGAACATTCTATATTCTGTGGTATCTTCACTTTCGAGATCTTTAAGAAGTCCAACTGATGCTCCGTGTGTAACCCTTCTTAATATTCATGTTCTACTCCAAATCCGCTTCTTTTTATTCGCTAACTCCTTTTCCAATAGTTCTAGCCGCGTAGGAATAATACGGTTGGTGCAATCCTTGAAACTTTTCTTCAATTTATTACGTCCACCACTCATTTTGTTTACGTTCTTCACTACGCATCTGAGTGAACTGTCTCGCTCAAAATCTTGTATGCGTGTAGACGCCTATTCGATCAAGACTGACGCTCGGTCGAGTACCATAGCTGGTGTCTCGGCCGAATGCTTGTCAGCAAACTAGGCTTAAAACATACACAGTAGGGAACTGCTGTCGCACACACCTGGTCTTTTAATGATAGCTGTCAACACAAACAATACTGTAATCACCGACAGGGATCTTGTTTGGCGGGCTTGAATTGCTTACTCGATTTGTATGGAACATTCTACTAGATGGCTACGGTAACGTTGGATTCGGGGAGGGGAAGCGTAGCAACACTGGCACTGCGAGTTGCGTGGAGATACAGTACGTTCCCCTACGCTGCTTGACGTTTGTACAGTCAAAGTAAAACTCACACGCATCTTGAAAATTTACCCGCCGAAAATTACAGTAAGAGCATTAGAATACTTACACTTTGTCCTTTGTTATTCCACATCATTTCAAATATCATACTTTGTAACACGAACACGCACAAATATTAGCCTATACTTGTAATACAAATCTATGCTCTTGATATTCACAGCTGGGAAACGTACATTCAAATGACAACTTCTGAGTATGACTGTAGACTGCTCGGTAGTGTCAGACGCGCTTGCGCGTTTGTCTCTAAACTCCCGTAGTTCCATTTTTTCCGCATCCTTTGTTAAATTTGTCTAGTAGTAGAAACTTCATGACATCGCTATAAGATCCGGTCATCAATGCAGTGCGTGCGTCTGCACAATTAATAACAGTATCACCGGAAGAATATATTGCGACACTTGTTGCTTAGCAATAACCTCACCCAGTGATAGTGTGTCACTAGTATAGTAATAACTGTAAAACTATGATACGCAAACAAAAGTTGGCGGAAAGTTAAGTGAAACAATTAAATTACTCGTGAAGTATTATCTCAGTAAGCTCTCGCAGAGTTGCGCAAGTTAACACCAGAAAAGCTGCTGATAAACAGATTTTATTGAAGAAACGTCAAATATTCTGTGATTACTGTTAAGAATCTGTGACGCTCTAATCATACAACGATGCACGAACAAGCAATTCAACAGCGGATCCAACAAGCAATTTGGGGTGGGGGAACTGTTGAATTTGATGAGGGATCTGAAAAGTTGAACCATTCTTTAATGGTCTAAAAAATAAATGATAGGAATCAGTGAAGATAAAAATACAGTGTGTTATTATCAACACAATACGTTTATTGCTGTACAAGTACAATATGATGTCTGTGTTTGTCAGTTCATTGTTTTTTTTTAATAATATTTATTTACAGTTTTAAATATATACTATTCATTTAAGTTATGTATCAATCAAAAATTAAAATGGTGGTAAGGTATAGATACAATTTAAAGTAATTTTAGAGTAAAACCATGAACATAATAACGTGATATGAATTGTGTGTCATATTTACAATCACAAAAACATTCTACAATCACAAGTGAAGAAAAAATTTCGTCTGAAGTGACCATCTGGGGGGAGAATCCCCCCCCCCCGTGGTTCCCCGCCTGGCACAGAATTTTCGAGTATTTTGACGTGGGAGGACACCGATAGAAAGTGTAAAAAAATGTGACTCAAAAATAAAACAACTTTGTATTAGCACTGTTTAACGAGACAATGTATTTTTGTACGGGTATAGTTGAAATCTTACTGAATGGTACGATGTGACGAAAACTGTGAGAATACGACTGAAGCTAAGGATGGCCTATGACGAATGTGCGTGTACTAGCTTAGTCTGTACACTAACTAGCTACCTTTACAGAATATGTTATTATTTGAAAAATGACACAAAATAGTTACACTACTCGTCGAGGCATACAACAGTCACACAATCAATTTTCTGTTTTTACAAACACTTTTCTAAACCATATGGAGTAGATATATAAAGTACATACACATTTCATTACGGTTACCATACACCAAAGAATAGCCTTCATAAAACAAGCATTTAAGGATAAAAAAATTCAAACACGTTTCTTGATCGGACAATTACCATAATTAAATTTTAAACACACACATTTAGATCACTATCCTTCACGTATTCAAGTGATATAAAAACGTTAACCCAATTTCTATTAAAAACTAAAATACATAAGATGCAACATCAATTCGTCGTATAAAACATTAGATTATATTTTGCATTTTTACTTTAAAATTTCTTACTGCTCGTGTTTTTTGACGACGGATATTTTTTTGTCCCAACGATTTGCTGTTACAGTTACAGATATCCTATGTACAGATGTCTTATGTATCTTATATACGATCTAAAATCGTATTTTAGATTTCAGTAAGTATGAAAACGGCCACAGATGAGTACTGAGTAAAACGTTGTGCCTTAAAATTTAACGATGGTAACTGTTAGACCAGATACTGTATATAATGTTAATCTATCATAGAAAGTTATATTTAATGATGGTAAAAAGACCTGTTAACATATACGCATATCAACATAGAGGTGTGAAAAGCTTGTGCAAAATCACTGGTACGAAGCACATTATAAGTTTATGGAAGTGAGAGTTAGACATTGGGAAGTCAGTAGAAGACCGTTTCGAAATAGCAGAAATGTGGTTATGACAACATGTAATGTGAGGAGAGTGGCGAACCACCCAACCGTTCACCAGGGTTGCTCCTATACCAGATGCCGTTATACCCGCTAAAAAGCTAACAACCGACGGGAAAAGGAACCAGGAAAAATCCCCGTCTCCGTCCGCCAGATACGTCCGCAAGCGGGTCTGGAGCCCTCTCACATACACGAGGAGACTAACGGTCTTAGCCGCTGCGTTATGTGAAGACACGAATGTCCGTACAAAACGCAACGTTGTCCAGCGGGGGCCTCGAGGAGGTTTCGGTACCAATAGACCGCGAACGACGACGGGGGCCAGTCACCGCACTCGAGTCAGGTACAGGTTCCTGCAGCGCAGGTCACGCACAGACCAGAAAACTCGACCTGCGCTCCCCCAACGCTGGACGTACGCTTTGTCCCGATTATCAGTCCTGATATCACCGAAAATTGGATAGCCCCGCACCCCGTAAGGCAGCGTACGCCAGGATGGGGTTCTCGGAAAGGGAAAGGCCACCGGTAATCAGCGGTATATCCTATCCCACGACCATCCCAGGGCCGCAGCCCAGGGCCCACCTGGTGGGGCTCAGCCAACAACACGGCGTTTCCCTGCACGGCCCTCTTTCACCAGTGCAGGGACGTCCCGCGTGTTGACTCGTACTGCTAGGCTTCACCGTACATGATCTGGGCTACTACCACTGGGGCAGGGGTGGTTTCCTAGTGCGGCTATTTCCCAGGGACGCCGATAGCCTGGTTACCGTTCGCGAGACACCCATCTTAGCCCGCTTCAATCAGCCCCAATTCCAGCCGAAATACCGGTTCACCACCGGGCCAACGATGAGGCGGCGGGTGTCAAATGGGGAGGGCAGAGTCCGGAACCACCGAGAATGGCGGTATAGGCTCGTCCTGCACGCCCCCCGGGTTCGAGACCCCCCAGGCCACAACCCTCGGGGGTGGTTATGACAACAGTTACACGTACTAGAGGTTGGACTAAAAGAAAAACACATAATTAATAAAGCTGTGTTAGTGGTTATAATCACAAACAGAAATTACGCGGTTGCACTGTGCCGGGACTTGAATTTCCCGGCATGTTTCAAATTTGGAATGCCGCCGCTGTCTGGCCGTTGGACGGCAATGGGGACTTGATTGGTATGTCGCGGCAGCTAGCGACGACGTTATATAGTAAACCAGCCTGCCGTGACCTTGAACGGCGATTCAGTCAGCCTCCGCCAGCTGATCCGTCATAGACGGCAATTTCTGACTTGCTTTTGCGTACCTTTGGTGGGTTAACGGAATACGTTATTCGCTCTCATTTCGTCTTCGTCTTCCAGCGAGGTAAACTGATCTGACGGTCCAAGGGTGAGTACACAACCTTACATAAATTTGTATCTATTAGGCTATGACTTCGTAATCCAGTAAAGGCGTGTCAGGTTAGTAATTATTTTGTTCGACATTAATTTAACAATGGGCATGTATGTTGTGTGTGTGTGTGTGTGTGTGTGTGTGTGTGTGTGTGTGTGTGTGTGTGTGGCCCAAATGTGTAAAGTCATTTTATTGTAATACCTTCCGCTGTAAATTAAATTATACGTTACTTCCGGTAACTGTGAGCACGTGGCGACTTCGCCATTAAAGGGTCTCATAAGTAAAAGTAAAGGCGGTATTCAATGAGAAAGTGGGTTACATCATGTGGTTCATATGTACTTGCAGCTATTAGTCATTTAAAATCTTTTGCCATCGCTTAATTAAAAGTTTGATATGTCAGGAGCAATTGGAGTGTTAACAAAATTTATTACATTGAGTGTGGTGTGTGTTCAGTGGCGAGGAGTGTAGGGGTGAATCTTATTTGGTGACGGCCAACTACAAATAAACACGGTTACGGGGTCCTCGCCTACACGAGAGAGAAGGAGATGCGATGATGGTGACAATGACATCCGTCACCATCGGCAGAGCAGGATAGCGCACTACTCCCCGAAGGCGTCAGATTCAGGAAACTTACACCTACAAGACCCCAAGACACCGCTGGCCAGATGAACCAACTGGGAGTTCTGGACTTTCCGACACACCACCAACATCAACCAGATTGCTCGTCAGAGTGCCATGTCAGTTCTTCAAAGCAGGTGGGAGATCTCCAATAATTAAGTCAGTGAGCAGCAATCCACCGATTTTACATCAATTTTAAATGACATTCTAGATCCATGTACAGACATGCTCTTATGGGTATCAGAAGCCCAGTGTTCGGTTCATTAACAATGTAATTAATCCTTTGATATAACTGAAATTGTAATGTGTGACTAAGATGCAATCTGTTGAAAGCTGCAATTAACCTTTTCTAATAATTTAATTTTGTAATTCCTAACTGAGATTCAATTTTTGAAAGCTGTGATTAGAATTTTCACATGATTTAAATTTGTAACTTATAAGTGAGATTTTATCTGTTGAAAGCTGCGCTTAAACTTTCCACATAATTTAATTTTATACTTACCACTGTGATTCATATTCTTAACTTGCAACTTAAACTTTTGTTGTTAATGGTATTTGGTAATGATGATTAATACAGATTGACTATAGATAATCTGTTTATATATATTGCAACGATACAGCCATATGCTGTATTAGGCATTAATTTGAATAAATATAAAATTTGTAGAATTATTATCAGTTAAGGGTAAATGGACAGGTCTGAGATTGTAAAAATATTTCATTGTTAGATTAGGGGAGAATTTAACCTGTTCCGACAAGCAGAGAACACCTGCTCAATTGTATGTGTGTGTTAGTGATGCATGTACAGACAGGAATCTCAGCTACCCGCCCCAAGTAATTAATAAAATAATTATTTTAACTCACTGTGTGAAAACTAATTAGTGTATAAACAAACCAAAGGCACCAAAGTGTGTGTAAATTTTATAGTTATCCCCAGTGAAAAAATGACGTTAATAGGACACGCTACGCGAAATCAGTGCGAAATAAACGTGCCAAAAAATATGCAAATTACTCTATGACGCTAAAATTAATACAGTGCGTGCTTAATCGAATTAGCTATGATTTGTGCTATCTCGATTCCGTGCAAAACTTTGTTATTTGCTAATAATTGCAAATAGATGAAAAGGTTCGGGAGTGGGGGCTATCAGGCAATCTGCAGGTATCGACAGGACGATTATGGAGCCAACTGGCGCGGAATCTCGAGAGGGTATAAATTGAGGGTTCGACCGAAAACCCTTCTCTTCATTTCAAGATACAGTTGCAGTCGGACATGCTGTCCGTCGGCAGAACAGTTTTAGTTTTATTACAAGTCTCATTAACGAAAGAATAAAACGTTCGTTAATTATGTGACAATATTCCGGAAAAAGTAAAGTATCGGGACCTTTTAAGTCTACCAAGAGTATCTACGGAGAAGCTACCAGAGCGACGAGGGATGCTAGACCTTAGACGATGTTTAAGATCTACCTTGCAGCAGATAACAACTCTCTGAAGCGGATCACACACTGCTGGAGAACGACGCTGGACTCTAGATGTAACCAGGGCCACACACTGCTGGAGAACGACGCTGGACTCTAGACGTATCCAGGACCACGCCAGGCCAGGAGGAATGGAAAACTAACTCTGGACAACGCTGGACCCCGCCAATAAGTCGTAAGATCATTAGAACTCGAGGGGACATGCATAATGCATTTTAAAATGATTTTTAAAAGAGCTCATAAAGACTATATTAAAAGACAATAAATTGAAACAAAGAAAAAATTATAATTAGAAATAAATATTTTAGAAATGTAGATAAATGTTTAGTCGTAAGAATGAGCGATCGCATATAAAGAAAAAAAAAAAAAAGAATTTAAAGTTGAGAAAGTAGATTTTGTTTATCAAAGTAAAGAGTTAAATTGATTTGATATTTGCATTATAGAAAAGAATATTTAAATGTGAATATAAAACAAAGGCCAGTCTAAAAGTAATTAATATAAATTTAAATTTAATTTTAAACATTGGTATAGACTGAGCGAGTTGAGGTCAGATCTGAATTAAAAGAATTCAATTCAAATTACATTTTAATTTTATATTTTATTAGTAAATCAAATTATTAACATGTCTAGATTAAGATTATTAACATGTCTAGATGTAAGAGGGTTTTTAAATATGTGTAACACTGCATAGTAGAAGAGAGAAACATTTAATAATGAGCAATATCGTGACCGACGATTATTAATGATGTTTATTATTTATAAGATTGAGTAAATAATAAATATGAATTTTAAGTAGGCCCTACTCATAAATATAATACTCTTATTATAATTACACCTGAACCCCAATTACACATACACGGTATTTGTATTGTTATAATTTTGTCGCGCGTCAACGTGTGGCACGACACGCTTACACTTAATAACGTTGTATCGTTATAGTAAATGGCGCTCCAAGATCGTGGGGCGCCACAAATTTAAATTATATTAAAACTGCAAATGTTATACTGTTGTAATATATTTGTTGATATAAAAAGCTATACTGATGATCAGTATTTTCACATTTATAATGATTAAAATTTTGTTAGAACCAGTCCTGGACATACCTATATTTGTGATTTATATTATTAACTGCGCTAAAAGGATCCATTTGTTATACTGTTTGATTAATTCTTATTGTTAATAACATTGGTAATTATGATGAATACAAATTGGATATATATTGCGACAGATTAGTTTTGCTAAATTTTTATGTAATGCTAAATTGGGATGACCCACACTTTGTAGCGATAACTTATCTGCAACAACTAATGTGATACAATTTAAAGGGGATATCAGGTGTCTCTGTAATAATAACTCTATGTAACTTGTAACGGTATTTCAAATTTATTTAGTAATAATGAAATTGTGCGCAAGGCACTTGATTCGACTTAAAAACATTCATTATTCCTTTGTTACTATGCCGTAAGGCTTACGCTGTATACATCCTTACTGACTAAATATTCTATTCTAATAATTACTTTATTAAAAATATCATTTCCTGACTACTCAGTCAATTAGTGTGCTTCTAAATATCAATGCTTAAATATCTTTCTAGATATTGTAACGAAATTCAAAACATTAATAGCTACTGAATTTATCTTTCTTTTTCAGTACTGATTTATAAAACTCTGTGACGATTTAAATAAAAGAAATAGTCAAGAAAATAAAAATTTTTTATAATTAAGGTTGCGAGCTATTAAGCCATTTAAATCTCACTGTTTTAATATAAAAAAACCTGTATGTACTCAGTATTTAACCCTTTGCTTGTGAGCAGGCGCTGTCCTGTTGATTCCAGACTCGACATGTTTTCCGAGTCTTGTGTAAGTTAGAATAAGATAAAAAACCTAATGTTAATAATTAAAAATCTGAAGACACAGATAGTCGCTAAAACAATTGATTTAAATTATGTATATTTGTTTAGGGATAGTTTGTATAAATAAAAATGTTAACATAAAGAGAGACAGGGACTATATTCTCGCGCGGTAATTGCCCCACTACCATTTTGTCCAGTACCAGGCGAAGGGAGCAGAATTTCGCTCTCTCGCAATGGCGACTTCATACAGTATAGACGTAAGAGCTGTGCTCTTAAAATATGTTACCTATACTTTGTTTTACCTTAAGGTGGTATACAAGAAATAGCTGCTTGAAGCATATGTATGTGTTAACTAATATAGTTATGTAAATAAACAAGAGCTTTAAAGTGTAAAACTCGAAACGTAAAAAGGTGTAACACAAGATGACTTCGAACTTCAAGAACTAACAACACTTCCAACATCATACCTGGAGATGTGAACTATCAGAAGCCACAAACTCTAGTACACACGACAGAATATGCAGATCAGGACATCCGAGAATCTACAAGTACCATCGTAGAAGGTTCTACCTGCGGACTTTGGAGCCCTTTACTGACGAAGACCAGACCGAGATGACGACGTAGCTGTTCCTGTTTCCCAAGACGGATACCCCAGGACGAGTCTTCTGCATACCAATTAAAAGGTGACTCGATAGCCTGTCTATCGAGGGTTACTAATATTTGTTACACAACACATCTTGAAAGAGAATTTTCAGAAACTATTAACTTTGTAAAGACTAATAAATTAAATCTAAGAATTTCATGTAACTATTCTAACTTCATACGTTGTAACAGTTTATATGCTAATGTAGAGTAATATAATTCAAGCAATAATACCATTCTTCCAATGGTTGAATAAAAGAAAGTCTTGCAAGCTAATATCATGAATTGATTATGACTAAAAGTTTTAACGAATAAATACCGAAGGTTACCCGGATCCGAGGTATAGCGATACAGAATCAATTTTGATCCCAAAGTTTAAAGAAACCTTTCAAATAACTTAATAATTGAATTAGTAATATCATGGGATCTGTCAGTAAATGTTTTTAAATGTTAAATAAAGAGAAGTCTTCTTGTTACACACATATGAGGAGTGCTTAAATCAATTGTATACCTTGCCATTGTTTCCTTACACAGTTAGTTAGTAATTTGTTATATTAATTATTTGTGATACATTCTGTTACAACGTAGGCAGCCCATCTAATTAACGGAGTTTAATTACGATGGGTTCCCTGGATTTGTAACGCGGAGAAAAGACGTTACAACTCTAATTTTTACTTAAATTGTTTGCATTCTTTTCATTTCAATACTAATTTGAGCTCTTGTTTACGTTAATCTTACTTCAATAATATCTACCATTTTAACTCTATATTTACAAGAAATATTGGCTCTTAACTTTAAAGTTAAACAAGAATGTCTTTAATTGTCTTTGAGTTAATTGTTCGACTAAGAGATAAATAAGTTGTTTATCACCTTAGTGTTGTCAATCATACTCAATCGCAATCGATCCATCTGTAATCGTCCTCGTCTCGAACTCCAGCATCAATTCCTCTTGTTCAGCGTCGCTTCTCTTGCCCAGCGTCGCTTCCAGACTTCAGTCACGCTCCTCTTGTCCAGCGCAGCCGCTCTAGACTCCAGTACCATTCCTCTTGTCCAGCGTAGTCGCCTCTAGACTCCAGCGTCGTCTCGCTCTCTGGAACTAAGTCGTCAGCTCTCTCGCTCTCCGGAACTTCATGTTACTTCTTCTCTGCTGTTTCGGACGTCAGTTGATCATCTTATATGAATTTTCTTCTCGTGTAATTCTGTTACTATTTAAAAGTGATTGTATTTACAACTTAGTTACATAGTTGTATGTAACTGGAAGAATGAAACTATTTACAAAAAAATAAATACGCCGTGCGGACGGACAGAAGCTCCCGTCGCAACTGTGGGTGATCAAAAGAGATACAACTGTAGCGTGTGAGTCTTATTTATACCCATGCCTTGGTTAACACCTGCAGTTGTACGAAATCGACATGTCTGAAATTGTCTCTGGGCTTTGTTCCCCCACTCCTCGTCAATTTCGCTATTTCTTATATTTCTGCGAATTGCAGAGTCTTGTGAGTACACTCTTATACCCATCTTATAACTATTTTCACTACACATGTTCACTGTACTTTTGGACATTGTAACTTAACCCTTTGATCTGTACACAGTTTATTTCGCACTACACTCGTACGGTGTGTCCCTTTCACGTGGTTTTCGTACACAGTATGTAGTTAATTTTATTACATTTTATTGTGTCTTTGGATTTTACTCCTTATTTATAGTTTATTTATTCATACTGGGGTGGCAAACTCGCCTGCATAGACCTGCGTCACACACACATTCAAAATACTATTGTACACACTCTCAGTTACATGTGTGTGTGTGTGTGTGTGTGTGTGTGTGTGTGTGTGTGTGTGTGTGTGTGTGTGTGTGTGTGTGTGTGTGTGTGTGTGGACAAGTCGATTCAGGTCGAAACACCTGTCCATATTTTTGTCTGAGCAAGATTGCAATCCCTGACATGCTTACTTCTAATACATTATTAATTATTTTACAAATTATTATGTATATTTAAATTTTTATATTCAATGCTCAGTACAGCACTTATCTGTACTGCCGCAATATACATACATAGATATTGTGGATAAAATGAAAACTAAGTACTGCTATGAAATACACAAAATATTCAATCGCTTCAACTCTGTAGCAAAACATGTTATGATGTTAAAATGAGGAAACTTTAATAAAAGGTTGTTATTGTTAAATGAGTATTTTATTGCAAGTCCTGTCACTATGGGCTCCAGCACATTTTTGCTTCATCTAGGCCAAGGGTCTAGTTTTAAATTTTACGTAACGGCGGAAGCCGTTACAGCACACCACTGCGTAAATAACAAGAACAAAGGTAAAAATGAGCCACAACAAAGAACTATGTGGGGTCATTGACATACACAGGAACACAGAAATGAAAAATTATACAGTGTGTTTAAAAAAAACTGAGTTGATATAACAATTATATCAACAATATGGAAAATGTGAAACAGCATTTGATAAGATAAGAAATAAAAATACACAAGAAACCCCGATATTACAGAAGAGCGGAGTTTATAAATTAAAATGCAAAGAATGTAACAAAGTGTACCTAGGTGAGACAGGATGGAAATTCGAATGCAGATTGTCTGATCATAAAAAAGTAGAAGACAACAGAACAACAAATTGTTTACATGCAAGATATTTCATAGAAGAGAAACACAAATTTGTTTATCCACTTGAAAACCATGAGATTATAAAAGTAGATAATAATACGGTCGAAAGAAGACTTACAGGTGAGTTAGAAATTTTGAAAGAAAGGAAGAAAGGTTCGGATAATTTAATGAATATTAAAACTAAATTTGAAATTACGAAATATTTTATAATATATAATTAAAACGTAAAACGTAGTATAGGGATATAAAACATTAGGGATAGAAAGTAAATAGCACACATGGAATGTTTTTTTGAAATAAGGGTAAATAACCGATACGGGTGATTTGACCAGGCCACATGCGTTGAAATGACTAGATGGAAAGGGTGTTTATCTCCGCTGCTGTTTACATGAGAAGTATTAAAAGAAAGAGGGAATGGTTAGATGATTTAGTGTATACCAAAACTTATGCCGAAAAGGAAGTTATAACACAGTTGAAAAGTCAAATGAAAGAGGGAGGATTTAAAGCATTAGGTATAGAATGGCATGTACACAATGCATCTTTAGCCAACAAACACAGAGGAAATGTACTAGAAATGAATTTAAAAGTACGTACACGGGTGACTCAACCTCCCATGTGCGCTGGGAACCAGAAGGTAAGGGCATTTACCCACGGGGGCCGTGATTTACCTCGGGGCTTCTTTACGAAAATGCGCTAATCGGGAATTTACATTGGAACCGATATATCCAGTCATTTTTGATGGACGTTTGAAGTCAAGTATCCGAACATCTCTAACAAACATATTGTTACGACGGTCTAACTGGTCGTCGTAGGTACAGTGGAAAACAAATTACAAGACACCAATGAAATCACTAATAACCAGCTTTAATTATCACAATTAATTATTTGTAATCAGCAAGATAGTCTCTTACAACAATTCAAGTAAAAATTGTCCACACGCAATAATATTGTCAATTATAAAGAATTCCGCACTAATTATAACACAACACTTCGCTACAATACTTCTACAAACACTCAACCCGTGATAAGGAAAGTCGCTCACGTAACTGAACTGACAAGCCGCCTACTATGGCTTTATATAGGTCGCACAGAGGTCCAGTATAGCTTTCCTTCCTTACTGCACGCCGGCTTAATGCGTATCTCTAGTGTTCTAGAATACACTAGAACCTACTTGAGAGCGGACTTGACTGGGGCAACACCTGCCACATTCGACGGACGGAAGAGTGGAGAATGTTCTAGGCTTCTCGTTACAATATAGTACTAGGAACGTAGTTTAAAATTATGACCAGTCCGTTAACCTGGCCCGTTAACTCTGTAATAATCTGTTTAATTTAATCTATCTCATTATCCCATATTTAGACTTTGCTTCTTTTATATTACTTACCAACTAATGTGTCTTCAACTGTAGTCTTCACTGGTTAGTTTTCTTTTCCCAGCGAATCACACTGAAAGTAGATTATCATACCTGGAAACAATAAAAAAACACAACGTTACTACAAAAGTACGCTACTATGCACCAAGCTTAACAAAAGACGAAGTAAAAAAAGTGTCTGTGACGCTATGAAAAGTTTCTGTAGCCTTAAATCTGACAGACTCTTCTACAGACCATTTTAAAGAAGATTATTTCAAGCAGCAAAATTACCTACTGACAAAAAAAAAGAAATTAATTGAACCTTCTACTGATTCCAGACGACTTAAAAAAACCGATTTTGAAATAAAATTACTTCTTACCTTATGGGAAAGCATAATAGACAATATGGATACCTATGAAATGGTCTTTTACAAATACAAAACTAACGGACAGGATTTTTATTTTTGTATATGTTTTAAAATGTTATACCTACCTGCTACTTAAAGTTGTTTATAACATTTTTCTTGCAGAAGATATTTGTGCAGAACCGCTTTTCTATGAGAAAATATCATGTGTTTGACCACATGAAAAACAAATGATCAATAAAACATTAAATGAATAAAGATTTACTGAAACTACAAAATCTGCACAAAAATTCTCCATAAGCTGTAAGTGATAGGTAAACGAAACTGTAATGACTGAAAATAATCCGACGTCACCAAAATACATCATCTCACTTTTAAAATCATCTGTTAATCGGCTGATTTTCTCTACGCAGTGTAGACGTGATGACATAGTTCTCAACAGATTTTCGTAAAAACAGTAATCTAATTCAAATTAAAAAAAAACATATACATATATATATTGTTACGTAATACGGAACGTTCTCGTGCGTTCGATGGTGTCGTTCTACAAGCTTCTCGAGTAGCCCTGCTGGTGTGTGTTTCTGCCAAGGCAGCGCTAAAGTATCCTCTGGAATTTTCAAGTGTTTGTTAAGGACGCATATTATGGAACCCTGCAGACTATAAATAGCCCCCACCTCCCGCTTAGTTTTCAGTTTACTTCGAGCGATTGCTTAGTGCGTTTCAAGTGGCTATTAGTGAAAAGTGATTATTGTGCGGGAATCTATTAGTTGACATTATTACTGCGTGTGGACAAATTTAATTTGAATTATTGTACGAGTATAATCTTGTTGAATAACTTGTTGATTACAATCTGTTACTTGTGATAATTAAAGCTGGTTTTTAGTGACTTCCTTGGTGTCTTGTATTTTGTTTTCCACGGTACCATACGACGATCAGTGAGACCGTCGTAACAATACGGAACCAAACCATCAACAAGCTACATGATTAAATTACACGGACAAATTACGTTAAAAATTAATAAATATTGCTTAGAAGAAAAAACAAAAACTATTTAATCATTATTATTGTAATAATTTGCATACCTCTGTACAAGCCATTTCACAACGAAACAACCGCCCACGTATTACCAAACAACAGCAGTATTACCAAATCAAATACTTCATCCGACAGCGGATCAACATTGCTAGCGTGAGCATAGGGCATAAGTCTCGATACCTGTGTCGTGCAGCACTCATGTCAATACTAAATAGTGTTATTAATTTGTACGTCAACGAAAGCAATTGTATCGAAATAAATTTATTTATGTTATGGGTTCTGAATAAAGTACGTAGGCTATATTCGAAAGGAGTTAAGTTTTCCGGAATGCGCGTTCAAATATTCATAACCCATTTATACATAACAAAATGCCAGTTACACAATCAGATACATCTTAATTCATTTATATTTGTTTCCTTCATCTGCCCGTTTATTCAGTGTTTCTGAAGTCTCTCTCTCTCTCTCTCTCTCTCTCTCTCTCTCTCTCTCTCTCTCTCTCTCTCTCTCTCTCTCTCTCTCTCTCTCTCCCTCCCTCTCTCTCTCTCTCTCTCTCTCTCTCTCTCTCTCTCCATACTTAATTTTTTAATCAGTCTAAACATCTCCATCTAACTTCTCGAGAAAATTCAAATTGTTTTGCAAAGACAATCTTTAATTCAAGATATCAGCGCATCACGCGTTTAATTCAGCTTTCGAACTCTTCATCTAGAATGTCCAACAAAACAATGTCGAAGGTTTTCACGGTCTGTCAGTACTATTGTTTGTTAAAACTACCGGACTATTCGGCCGTACTCTGACGTTAAAATCCGTATCTCTGTTACTATCTGAGTGTCGATGGTTCGAGAGGTCGTCAGCATCAGACATGAAACTAATGGCATAATGGTAAATGTCCCAAAACATTCGGTAACAAAGAATGACAACCACCGGAGACACACTTCGCTACATAACTTTGCACTGAATGATAAAACGATATCATTCAAAAACATTAGGATTCCGCGTTCTCCTCCAAATGTGGGTGAAACAAGTCACGACGCAGGCTACAGACTGGATACCTGTTATTATTTCTTCAAAAATGATATACTCGTTCACCTGTTGGTCATCGTAGACGTGCTGTGAAAGTCGCTTCTACTGGGTTACCTACAGTTCGTGGGAAATTTTCAGATTAATTTCTAGTAAATTTTAAAACGGGTTTTAAACATACGTGATTTAATTATGAATTGGAAAACAGGCCCAAACATATACGTAAATACTATACTATCCACGGACAAGATTGCTATTCAAGAAAATGACGACGAATTCCAATTCTCGATCTATAACTTGAATTGAATATGTGAAAAATATAAGGTAATAATATCAACAAATAGTACTATGGCTGTGAAAGAAGACAAATGGTTAGATAAAAAATAATTAGAAACAACCAAACACTGGACTAAGAAGAATGTCACAACTACGGGAGTTCTGGTAGAGACAGGGACGAAACAATTGACGAGTGCTGATAGACTTTGATCAAGTGAGTGATCAAGAGTGTTTATGAGATTCTCGACGAACTACGTATAAGCGGTGAAATATTTAAAAGTCGTATACACAAAAAGAATATACAAAAAGGATGGGTAACGAAAGGTGGCACAAATAGAAAACCAAGGGAAAGAAGGAATGCAGGACGACCAAAGTAAAGACCGTGAGATATATGGAAACTAACAGAATAATATTTAAATCGTGTACCATGAATATTTAAATATTAAGTATTTTAATCACGATTGCGACTAGATTAAACATAACTTATTACTGACTAACCTTTATCAGATACACAGATATCCACCACGTATTGGCCAGTTAAAAAGTCATACGAACGTTCCATCACGTCTGTAGAACTCGTTCATTTTCCTGGCACTCAAGATTTAACCACACCGGAAACGTAATTACCCGTCCCCAGGCTGGTAAGTATAGTCTGCATAAAACTATGCTATCAGCATCAATTGCACTACATGAACACGTGTCACTCATTTTAATGATGTAATGGTCGAAAATTCAGATAATATCGTTTACCCATTATCACATTTGTTGTTTTAATTCAGTGTCTGTATACAACAAATCTGTACCAGTAGTGTGTTAATGTTTCCGTTTTATCTAGTGTTATTATCGTATGAGCATAATCCTGTATAATCCTTAGTTAAGTTCGTATGTGTTGCGTTTATGAAGGCTAAATTGATCATAATTTCTTTTCAAAACGTCTAAATTCGATGGTAAAGTACTACACATCCAAATACGGTCAAGTTCTGTGCAGTCTATGAAACTTTATGATCAGTGAAGCTATAAAGTATGATCAGTAACTGATTAATTCACAATATATAAAAAATGTAACAGAGAGACTGCATCAGGTATAAGGAATGCATCAGGTATGTAACAGGTATAAGGAACTAAAAAGAAATCCATTTAAAAAATAAATAAAAAAATAATGAAAGAACCAATTAAAACTGATACACGCAAACATTCACGTTTCATAATCGTAAAAAAAAAATAAATCAAACCGCTCGCTGGATTAAACGACTTCGATAAATGTGTAGTTCGCCATGCAGTAAATAAAGTTTAAGTTTCTGAAATACGCGTAGCTTCGTTGGCAAATTTATACAGCAAGCTTGCAAAAGATGGTATTTCCACAGAGGGTTAACAAGATTTTGTTTGAGTTTGAGTTTCAAGTCAAAAATGAAAAAAATTCGAGGTCACTTTTAATACAGCACCCGCAAATTCAATAGAGTTCACTTTGCTTTTAAGGTCGTTGCCAAAGACCAGAAGTCATAGCAGCCCAGTAATTTATACGGACGAAACCTATAATTTATAGTTTTCACGTGTGTAAAGAAGGGATGGGTACACTAACACTACATGTTCCAACTTCTAAACTTTCAAAATTAATTACACTACATGCAGGAAGCGAGTGGGATGCATTCCTCAAGCATTAAATTTCTAAAAAGCCAGTCAATCGATTAGGAATTATCACAACGTATTGAATTTTATTAATTATTACCTGTACCAGAGTTTATTGCCGAATTTTCCTACTAGTGTTTTAGTAATAACATATTATTAATAATAATAACTTATTAGAAGTGTTTTAATGATCTACTATACCCCCTGTTATCTTGATACGCAATAGTCCGAATAAAGAAATACGGTAGTGGTAGGGAAAAAACGATATGCCTCTCTACGAAAAATGTTGTAATTGAAAGTAGAATTTAATTCAGTTATAAAAATAAAAAAAGGACTGCCACTGATAAAATGTTAGACAAAAAAGAAGACACTATTAAGACTATTGTACTATTACGTCTCCCCCCCCCCACCAGTTACTGCGACCTAAATTCTATAGAGCGTGTGTAGGCAAATGTCAAAAACTGGGTCGCACACAACAATATAAAGTTAATATTGACGATGTAAGAAGAGGCTGTATAACAAAAAAAAAAACAGCATAGAACTGGACACATTCGTGAATAGGTCAAAAAATTGAGGACGAATACAAGAAAGCGTAGAACTCATTAACAAGTAACCGACTGTTTTATTATAAACTTGGTAAACCATAAGATTTGTAGTTGCATTCCTGATACCAATCATATGACGTCAGGACTGATTACCATCATTAGAGATTTTCTGCAATTTCTCAGCAACGGAAGCTCCACTTTTGACGAATCAAACACTACAATAAAATTTCACCTTTTTTCTATTCTTAGTCTGCAGACAGTGTATAGGCCTAATTATTTTTCTTGTTACGAAAAACACCTGGACAGTCAAATTTTTTTGTTACACAAAAAACAGATCATTACTATAGTGATCGAAATTTAAAAAAAAAATTTTAATTTCTCGATCAAGTGGCACGTTCACACACTCGAGTTGACGGACACAAGCCCGGGTCGTAAATAATGACGAATTAGGGACACGTCAGACCCGACGCCAGTGCGAAGACAAGGAAAAAAACGTCTGTGTACACGACACAATAAGAATTTAAGGAACGTCGTTGACAGCTCAAAGTTTGTTACAATTTACAACACCTAGCGAACGAAACAAAGACTTAGTCCAGCTGCCTGGTTACGCAGAAATGAAATGGAACACATGCTGTGGGGGTGAGTTGTAACGAGCACAAATAAGAAAGGCTACACCCAGCTACAAAGGGGTACAGAGAAATCTCGACAAACATATAAACAATAGAACGTAAACTTAGTGAATACTGAAAGTACGCCCTGCCCAGCATGAAAACAACCCATGACAGCTAACTAAATTTACAGCTAGAAAGCGTGGGATTCGACTAGGGACGTCTCCAGCGAAGAGTTGATAATCGGCGGAACGAGCGAAGAGTAAATTGAACAATTGACCAGGACACTGCAGACTGTTAACAAAAGCTAAGTCAGAGAACCTCGACAACGTCGAAACAAAGGTTGACAGACAGGCGAGGGAATTGCTCTAGTTTCTGAGAATCTGTACAACGTTCGTCGCTGGAATATTCCGGGGATGTCGGCGACCAACCAGCGCGTTGGGCATCTTCCTAAAGAACTCGTGGAGAGAGTAAGAAGGGTTCGAAGGACGAATCGGGAAACCGATGACAAGATCTACAGGGTAATAGGAATTTAAAGGAACCTATCACCAATCCGAAAGGGCGTGGAAATATAGAATTTGGCCTTCTGGGTAGTATGTTTGATAAAAACTGTTTGCGAGGACGCGGAGCGGCAGTCTGTAAGTAAGTCAGTAAGTTAATACGACAGTAAGACAGTTGGTTATAGTAGTAGTTGGAGCGGTAATACAGTTAGTAATTGAAATAGTTTGCGCGACTTACCGAATTTTTAACTCGGTGAACTCGTAACCATGTCGCGGTCATAAGTGAACTTAGACATTCAATACAATCTCAATTACACAAAAGTCTGTTCGACAGTTGTATGAGTTCCGATAAGCCACAGTGCGTACAAACATAACTATCATTAAATATCAGTGTGTACGTGACTTTAAACTACGACCGACACGCAACATAATAATACAAGTGATTAACATTCTGAGAGTATAACAGTGGGTGACAATTCAAACACTATTACATCATAATGATTCGCTATGTTGAACATTTGAACTGAATGAACTATACCGAACACAATTACGCACATAGAATACACTACGTCCAAGATAGATGAAATAGTTAATTATGAACACGCACACAGCAAACTCTAAGAGTAATTCATCTTAATGACGATATTGACATCTTAACACTTGAACTCAAACACTCGACACCAGCGGGGAGTACAACAACACAATACACATAACGAGAGTGGAAATTAGTGAAGTGAAGTGAAGTGTTCTCCAATTAACAGTGATTAGGATGTACGACGAGTCCACCAGCGGATGTCATCTTACGCCGATGGAATTTTGGATAAACCCTTTTGCAAGATAAGCCTTTATGTTTATTAAATCTTAGTGATACATATACTACTGCACTGTCTCATCTTTTCAAAGAGCTACTCCCGAGAGATTTTATAAAGTTATATAAATCATAAATCTTATAAAGTAATATTAAAGTAATTCATCTGAGCATAATGAACGCATTTAGCTAGGGATAAAATATATTTGATTGTTTATTGTTTGTATATGTATATTATTGCGTTGTATTTGAATGTACCATATGTTTGTGTTTTCAGGAAACAACGAACGAATATTATTGTATTTTGTTGTTATGTGTTTTTAATTATGTATTTGCAGGACATAGTAACTTACTTAACTAACAATATAATAAATAAGTAATTATTTTTATATACTTAAATCTTGCGTTCATTATTGCAAATTAACCTTGACAATTAATTTATCACATTCTAAGCATTTTCATAAAGAGTCTCAGAGTTATGCTAATTATCAATGGACACAACCAAATCGACCATTGAAATGTCCGATTAACAGGCTCATACAATCATATTGATTTGATAACTATGTTGAGTCTAATCCGACAAATATAAGTTACTTTCATATGTGTATTAACATTAATGTCAATTACAACTCTGTTTGAATGAATACATACAATTAGTACACGAAGTTAATTAGACCCAATTTGCCAATTTATAATTGGATAATTCAATAATAATCATAATTAGCATAATTACACTAGATATAAATGGCACGGCAAACATAATTACTCAATTAATTGCCAATTCCGTTTATATACGTTAAATTACGATACACTTAATATTTTGGGAAATCTAATAGACCTCAATAAATGTCTATAAATGGGCGTTACCAAGCGTAAGAAATAAAAATGAACGTAAAAAAAATTGTTCGGTTTTGGTCATAAATAACTGAGATAACTAGCCAAAGATCGGGAAGGAACCAGTAAGTTAGTGGCTGGACGCGAATCCACTATCACAGTAACCAGACTATACCAACGTACCCGCCCTTCACAGCCATAGCAAGTTATACGATCTGTAAATACAACATGGTTCTGTAATGTCTGTTAGTGACCGATGTCGCACCAAATGTGCGAACATCTTTGGACATGAAACTTCATATAGGCCTACTCATCATCATAACGTTTAAGTTTCACGGCCGCAGTCATTTGATCATAAAATTGCCGGCTATCGAGGTGGTCCAGTGTTAGCAATACTGAAATTAGACTTCAGTGCGGAAGTCATCTTCAGCAGGTTTGGACATTTGGTATCAGCTGCAGACGTCATCTTCAGTGACGTTTTGACGTCGGCTGTGGAAGACGTTTTGACGTCAGCTGCGGAAGACATCTTAAGTATTAAGAGATCTTTTTTCTTCACTAGTTGACTCTTTCTTCTGGGTCAGGTTGAAGGAAGATTCGATTAGAGAAAAAAAAAGATGCCATTAAAAATGATTTCTGCAGCTGAAGACGAACCGTCTGCCGTTTTTAATAAAGGACCATGGCTCGATCATCATCACGAATTTTATCACCAAATGTTATATTTTACCATTATCTCCGTCCGGCTGTGTTCTCTGAAGTTGCGAGTAAATTAGATTAATTCCCCATTACAGGCTACTGTTTCCATATGTCCCTGTACTGTCCTATGGGTGTGAATTATGGACAACAACCAAGAAACAAGACAGTAAAATACAGATCTCGAAAATGGCGTTCTTAAGATGAGTTAAAAGGTGTTCCAAACTTAACCGTATAAGGAACCGTATGAGGCCATAAGAGAACAGTTACAAGTTTTTAACTTGAATGAAAAACTAAAAGATTACAAACAACGGTGGAAAGAACAATTCACTTAGAAAGAATATCAAATTCCAGATTGGACAAACAAGTCTGTAAATACAAACCTATAGATCACAGGTATGTGGGTAGAGCCAGGAAGAGATGGCTGAAGGATTTTTGAAGGCGGAACAGGCAGCACCTTGCCTATGCCGTGTTGTGAAGATGATGATCTTATTTTTTACTACTAAAAGGCACTAAATTACCTAACCAACTTTTATTAAAAGACCGTTTGGAAATTTGACTATTTTGTTAAAACATAAAAATCGGACACTCTCACCGTTAAGTTTACAGAAATGTTGGCTTTCTCCCTCCCCCCCAAACTGCTGTGGGGATGCGTGGGTTGTCTATAGATGTCTGCTGATGAACTGTGTGGTTGTCTTTGGGTAGGATAGTTAAAAATTACGGTTAGGCCCCTACATATAGGACTAACGCCCAGCAAAACAAGACGAAAACAATATTCCAGGTAAATGTAAAGACATGAAATGTAGTGTCTATCGCGTGACTTGAACGTCAAACCGGCGGCGTCTAAAATAAGAAAGAGAAATTAAAAAATAAGATTAAAAATTAAGAAATGTTGCAGAAAACGGAAACAATAAAATAATGTGTGTTCACTCCCTATACGTCAACAACACAAAATGCTGCATAAAAAAGATAAATAATATGAATGAATCAAATTAATCCAGGACGAAGAGTTTGTACGAAGTGCATTTTTATTATATTTTCCCTTATCAACACAGCTGTGATTACTACACAACAGAACAGTCTTGGCACTATTAGCCGCTGATGTGAGTAGAGAGGGCGGAGTCATAGACCGAAGTTCCCCTCCAAAAAAACCAGGACGAGTTTTATTTATTTATTACGCTGTTTTTATTGTTCAGAAACCGAACTAAGGAAATTTCTTTTCTAACTGACGTAATACTAACTGGTACTATTATAGCTGTGAAGGACCAAAGTAACCACGTATGAAATCCTTATAAGTCACCTACAAATGCGAAACTTGGGCGTTAACTAAAAGAATGGAAGAAACTTATCTGTATTTGAAGTTATGGTGTTCAGGAAAATATACTGGCAGATAAAGAAAACAATGAGTGACGTATTAAATACAATCTTCAGATAAGACAACAATGCACGGATTATGGTGTAGAGAAATTTATAAAAAGTACAACAGTTTAGATGTGGAAGGGATTAAAGTATTTTTATACGGGCAGCGCGTAGTAGCAGTTGCACACGCTACCGTATTACGGTTCACTTGTAATGTTAAATGAATCTGAGCCAGCACACATCATCTTCACAAAATGGCGCGGGACAACACTACTGTGAGATTAAACAACTCAGCTATCCCGATAGCCGACTCTGTAAAATACTTTGGCATTCACTTACACAAACAGCTTACATGGCGCAACCACATTTGGATGAAAAGGAAACAATGTACACAAAGTTTCACGAGCATTACTGGCCACTGGGCAGAAAATCGTTAATGCGAAGTACAACGCTGTTGGTGTACAATACTGTCTTCAATCCAGTGTGGCATACGGCTTACAGCTTCCAAATCCAACATCGCTACAATGAAAGACTTCAGACTAAGGTACTGCGTTTCATAACCAATCCACCGTGGTTCGTCAGCAACCAGGACATCTATAGCGAGACTTAGAGTTCCCTACAGTCAGTGAAAGGTATAGTACATGAAACGGCTTTAAGAACACACTAATCCTCTAGCCATAAATCTGCTAGATAACAGCCTGCAGACAAGACGATTAAATTAACGTTTCCGCTGGACTTTAAGACTCTAAATTAATGTCACTTTCAAATATTCATACAGATAACTAGTAATTGTACTAGCTCTCGCCATGCCATCTGTTCTGTCAACAATTATGCTTATTGTCAATGTATAAACAGATCGCACAAAAAAACTTTTAAGTAGTTTGTGTAAGTTAATATTCACATCACATAAGGAAAACGTATTACTAAAAATAGATATGTAAAAGTAGGTACCTATTTCCAGGAGCTGAGTCGACCTCGGGGTCTTGATGCTGCCCAGACGCGGGACCCTAGTAGTGAGGCACCATATCCGCTGTTCTACTGATCCCCAATAGTATAGACATAGATTGCAAAACAAGGTTGTAACGCATACGAAGTACGACACAGTAAGGAAGGGAATACAAAGTGGAAGTCGCTAACCGCTGTAATGTATTCACACGTCCAATTATTCTGTTTTCTATATTTACGTTACAGTTCGTTACCCTTTCGATCATTATCGTCAGTACTTAACGTATTGCATGTCGTCATCAATCGCTAAAAGTCAAAGTGTTACTCAGAACGTTTACCAGTCTCTCGTTTTCTTCTTACTATTGTAGTAAATTCTTTACCACCACCACAATTACTATTAAAATACCTGCTGTGTACTACACTAGTTTCTGTTACTTAATATTACACGACTGATGTGTATAACAAACCGACTGTTCACTGCTATTACAAACACCATATTTTTTAAATTTCATATTCATTAATACATAACAACTGAAAGTAAAATTACTATGATCAATTGGTTACTAACGTGGATGTTTGTTCCTCAGGTCTGTAATGACCTTTGCGGCTCCCGCTTGGTGGTCACTTCTGTCTACCACCAACAGTTGCAGACTAGAAAGATTACAATCGAAAACCCTCCGTTCCTTGTCAGGATCTCATTGGTTTGTCAGAAAGAATGTAATTCGAGGAGGTCTTCGACTTCTTACCTTGACAGCCTTTGTCCAGTCGTCACCTGTAACTCTCTTTGCTGCAGCTCCAACCTCATCCTTCCCTTACGTAAGGACCAGCAGCACCACGCAATCTCCTCCACCGATTCGGGTCAAACGCGATCGTGCGATTCTAGATGACCCGCCGTAAAGACATCCTCAATAAAAATTTAACTTCAGTCCCAGCCCCTGAGTTAACCTTCGAAGCTGTGCGCTTGCTTCCCTCCTTGCACGCCGACCGCGCTGCTTGCTGCTGTCACCGGCACGGAGGCTCTCTCCCTCGCGGAGAGCGACCAACGCCTCAGGGCCAGCTGGGCGTCTGCTCGCGGAGACCTGTAACCTGAATCACTTCCAGCAGCAGTGCCATACACTGAAGTCTTCTTCCACCGCCATCTAGCGAATGATCGTGCTGGCGGTTGACCATTGCAGTTTTAGGCTCCCGTCTACTGAACCAGCATTAAGTTTATCACCTGCCAGCCATTGGACTCGACCCAGATGCTGCAATCATGCCCCGGGTACAAAGACACTCCGCAACCATAACGCAATGCAATGCAATAACCTAGGTGTATAGGATTGCATTTCCAGACAGTGCCAAGTGTTATAATCCGGACTAAAGTTAAGTGTGTTTTTCAGCCACTAAGTCGACTCAGCCTTTTAAACTAAACACTGGGATAACAGTACTGCAGTACGAGACATCGGTAGATAGTGCTGGTCAAACTACCCTCTAGCTTGACAGCCTACCCTGCCATGGCCACTCCTCAGCAATTTATATGCGCAAAAAGAAGCCTATTATTTAGGAGGAATTACGTCATTCATTAATTATAAATAGGCATGCAGTAATTTACACCTAATTTTCTATTTGAAAAAATTTACACATCATTCCCAGTTCCTGTTTATTTACAAATTTACACATTCCTGTAATACTTAGCTCCAATCAATGATGAAAATAATGTCACCTAATATTTCAAACATTTTAATATTGTAACCAGAATCCTATCGAACAGCGTAGAACATTCACCACTCGTCCCCCAGTCCACTGCGGCAGGTGTGCCTCAGTCAAGGCCGCTCAAAAGTAAGTTCCAGTGTATTCAAGAACACTTGAGATACGCATTAAGTGGCGTGAAGTGAGTATGGAAAATTTCTAGAAGCCGTGCGCTACCTATAAAAAGCCATATCAGCCGGCTGTCAGTTCAGTTACGTGAGCGTTTTCCTTAGGACAGATCGAGTGTTTGTAGAAGTATTTTAGTGAGGTATTGTGTTATAATTAGTACGGAATTCTTTATAGTTAACATTATTATCTAAATTAATTACCTCTCTCATACGTGCATGTGCGCACAACCATCCACCCTCCCACCCATCCAACAACACACAACACATGCGCGCGCGCGTTCACGCAACAATATTACGTGATATTATGATATTGATTTTACACAGTAGAGAAAATGGGCCGCCCGCTGATCAACGAAGACACGGAGTCTGGGTCAGCAGCGTACTGTACTGATAGAGTAGAGTGGGTTATTTCTCACAGTTTTCCACATCAAACAGTCCTCTAAAGAGTTACAAATGCGCAGGCACGAGCACATGTTGTTGTGTTGTACATTTTACGAATACACTTTTCCCTTTAGATTTACAAGTCATACCTATAACAAAATGTTTAAAACAATATAAGAAAAAGATGACTAATCACACGTAATAAATAAACTTTTAACCGTTCAACGAAACAACTCCGGACTGACTTGTTTGCTTTAACGCATAATTATATTCAGGGGCGTATTTACGGAGGGGACGAACGGAACCGGGTCCCTCCTCAGAGGGTCGAAAACGTTGACGATTTGTTAATCTCTTAATTTTTAGGTTGTTTTACTATTTTTTCAGCTGTGTACGCTAATATAGTAGTAACTATTTTCTAAATATACAAACACGTTTATTACAGAGCATTAGCGTATAGGCCTACGTTTGGAATATGAAATATAGGAAATCAATTCCGTCAGTAAGTACGCGTATCTTGTAAACAATCTTTCAAAAAGCGTATTTTTATTGTGTTATTACCGATTACTTTAATGGGGCTGATTTCAGCGACTTTAAAGATAGTAATGTTGATTAGTCTTAACTTGTTTTTTCTTTTGTATGAAGCCGACCGGACCCCGGATCCCTTCCCCAAGGCCAAATTCTAGATACGCCACTGATATATCAGTTCACTATGCTTGCAAGAGGAACTTACAATAAAACTACGTGTATCACGGAGGACGGTTCTACAATGAAGTCGAGATTAATTCAACTTAAGATCACATATAGGCTTACTCCAGATTCTCATATCGTCCTTATCTGCCGCTGTTTCTCCTGATACATCGCGATTAATATGCTGTTTCAATTTAGGGAAAACAAATGAATGAAACTGAGTAACATTTATATAAAGATCTTTACGTCTCGCCAAAACCTTTTTCGTCTCCAACCCGTAGATCGGTTGGCAGTTGTTGTCCACAGGGGTCTCTTTCATATCTTCATAGAAATTATGCGGTCCCTTCATTTACGCTTCATTTCTTCAGAGAAATAGCGGATCATTTTTTATTAGATTTACGTACTGGAATGCTGATCTTCCCATGTATCGCTACCTCCCAAATGTACTACTTCCCTCTTTTAGTACAACGTAGCTAATAAATTAGTCTCTATCATAGGCCGGTAGAAGATCAAGAATGGCTGGGTCACATAAGGGTAGACGAATGGATGATAGGAGAACGACTAAACAAATCGCAGGCAGGAAATCAACAGGCAGAAGAAAGACCTAGGAAAAGGTGGATAGACGACATAGAAGATGATTTTGACGGTATGAATCTGAGATGATTTGCGTCTCGAGAAGGTTGCGTGTTGGGAGGACGAAATAGAAGAAAACATTACTCAGCAGGCTAAGACCCGCAGTGGATTGTGATGTTAGGAAAAGAAGAAGTTAGGGCCTATCCTCTATGCTTTTCAGTTTTTTCATATTTCTCTTCCTTCTCCTACTCTATAAAGATCTTCTTCATTACTGATCTTCTCGATCCACCGTGTTTTGTAATACCTTCCTACACCAAGGCATGGCAAATGATTCGGCTTTTACTCTGCCCATTATCTACGTCTCACAGCTGGCATAGTTCTTAGTAATCTTTTTCTTGTTTCTACGTGTATTTCTTTAGCGGTCAATAACTTATATTCACTGCTGTATGTGGCTTTCGTCTGTCTAATTCTCTCAAAATATCTCTCTTACACTTGGTTAGTGTTCTCCATCCTTAGTAATTTTTAATAATCACTAAACGGGTGAGCTCTCAACAATCTGCACAACACTGAATTTGGTCGCTTTCCACGTGACCGCCCACGTTTTCCATTCTACAGCCAACAAAACAAAAACAACCGACTTCTGTCCCTTTTAGTGTGTCACACAGACGAGACACCGCCGTCTAATTAAGACACGTTATGTAGTAACAGTTCGGACAAAATAAAACTAGCCCACTTCTGTTCCCTTTTAGTGTGTCACACAGACAAGACACCGCCGTCTAATTAAGACACGTTATGTAGTAACAGTTCGGACAAAATAAAACTAGCCCACTTCTGTTCCCTTTTAGTGTGTCACACAGACAAGACACCGCCGTCTAATTAAGACACGTTATGTAGTAACAGTTCGGACAAAATAAAACTAGCCCACTTCTGTTCTCTTTTACTGTGTGACACAGAACAACACCACCGTGTTATTAAGTTACGCTAAATGACAACGATGTAAATTAGTAATCTAAAGACTACACTATCGAATACCAAATTCGTCACCCTATATTAACTATGCACCAACAATCACTTTAGGTGTTCTGATACCTCAGGACGACTATTAAAATAGTTCAAATCTAAATTTATGAAACATTCTTTTTACCTATACTTATTATTATCTAATATGAGGAACGGGGTCTTAAAGTAAGCTCATCGAAACTGGAGTACCATATTGTCCGTTGAAAAAGTCTGGATACTCCGAGTTTAGACATCTACCAATAAATGAAAGGATAAATCAGTTTTAACACAGGTGACACCAGCTGTTTTCTTTACGTGGCTAGCTGTGTTACTTGTCAAATTTTACAGAATGTTTACTATTCTGTCATGGTTAGAACAATAAAATTATTCATTTTTTCACCTTTTCGATGAAACCTCAAATTAACAATTCTATAAGTAAAATCTCATTGTCTGCTCTTAATAATATTTTAATACCCTAAATATTTTTAGTCTCACAGTAACTCACAACACTTTTTTTATTAAAAACAATGTTACTGTCGCATTTGTGAAACGGTTTTGTTAGTTTCTCCGTTAAAACTAAACTATTTTTACAAACGAACACAGATGTACGAATTTTATATCGGTTTTTATTTGGTAGTGAAATCTTGCGCTGGAGTTTCATAAGTTTGTAAATCGTAAGTTTTGTACGAAGTACCTAATTACTGACAATATTATTGAATTTAATAATACTTCTATTGGGTAGTAAGAGTTTAGACTTGCAATTCAAATTTTATTTTTAACACACTTTTTGTTTAGAGGATTATAAAATTGTATGTGCAGAGGACATCTGCCAGTTTTCCTTTTATGACACCTGAAATTACTTACTTATAAAGGCATACAGGGCGATTTTTTTTTTTTTTTTTTTTTTTTTTTTTTTTTTTTTTTTTTTTTTTTTTTTTTAGCCACTGTGGACTACGTTTGGTTCGACTGGTTCCTCCATTCTTCTTCTCCTCCCTCTTCCTCCTCACCCACATCTCCTTCATTCTCGATCGACGTCTCTTCCCTCCTTTCGTCAGTCCAGATAGCACCTGCTGTCCTCTTCTTGGGTTTTTCCTGAAAACCTTGGGCACTTCTTAAATTCTTCTTGAATGGCAAGCATTCTTCAGTATCTTCTCTAGTAATCTGGAGTTCTTCTATGCGTTTTTCTGTTTCGTTGAACCATGTATTGGACATTTCAGCTTTCTTAAATAGTTAAAAAGGTTCCCTGTTAGCCTGCCAGACTTCATTCTTTGAACATGTGTGTTCATTTTATGGTATTAAAATTTCTTTCCGTAACATTGCGAAAGTTGATTTTAATGGCTTAAACAAAGTTTTGGTGAACTTTAATGAATGAAATTAACCACGTTCAAAATTCAATTCTAACGCTTATTATAAACGGCGATACACTACTACACTACGTAGCTTTTAATAAAGTAATACTACAACTTGGTAGCATAACTAAGGTCTCATACCCCCCCCCAAACTCCAAATAGCTCTCTCACTCACTCTCTTTCTTCTCTATACGTTAAAGTAGCCACGAAGGTACCGAAAAGCTTTCAGAAAAACAAAATTAACAATGGCCTCCTCTATGTTTATAAACAGTTTAACAATTTATATGTTGTACCTAAACAGTTACTTACACAGTTTCACTTACTGCCACGGACAAAAAAAACCGTAGCATAGAGGTTACTGTACGCGCATTTTGTTAATCATTATATCAAAATATGTCTTTAAGTATTCAGGATAAGTAAAAAATTACAAAAGCCTTAGATATTAAACAACGAAATTAAACATCTTATGTGGGCTTCCTTAACGCTCCCCCTCCCCTTTATGGAATGCGGAGCGTTAAGGAATTTGGGTCCGCGGGCCGCCTGTTATGGTATGTTAAGCCACTAGATAACGAGCAAAAGTTATTAAAAATATGAAATTTCGTCGTGCTCTTTCCGACTCGACTTGTTCCACTTCAAACATATATATATATATATGAAGTTCTGCTTCATACATTCAAAAAACCACGCTCAGACAGTTCATAAGCGAGCATCCGCTTACTGTTTCCACTCCTGATCAGCTCAGCCATGACCAGGAAATTGGGCAAGATGATCGTCGGCGCGTATTTGCTGCCGGTCATTGCTTACACTTGCCCGGCTTGGGGTTACCTCGCCGCAATGCAAAAAAAAGAAGTTGCAGAGCGTCCTCGACAGGGGTCTTCGGCTAGCGGCCAAAGTCCCCCGTCGCTTTTCATCTCGCCTTCTGAGGAAAGGACTTGGCGTCCGCTCCTTAGACGACACATTCAGGCGGCTTGCACGCAAATTTTATGCACGTGCGGCGAGGTTCCCAGACAATCCTCTTGCGGCTGGGCTGGGCAGGTATCGTATACGTCCAAGTGATTCGTGTAAACGCCCTCGGTGCATACTGCGCTAGTGTAGGCTAGCACAACAGCCGAGAAACGGCCTGCTACAGAGCACACGCCCTACTTGGGCAGGGCCACGAGGCAGGAGCTCCAGAAGATAGCTCGGAACTCAGTTTCCTGAGCGGTTCGTCTCTGCGACGCACAACCGCACAGGCCACAGCAGCATACATTCAAATATGAAATATAACGGCTAAAAAACTACAAATACCTTAATAATTAAAAAGTATAATAATTACAAAAATTTCAAATTCATCTATAAGAACGACTTGTTTACTACGTTTATTAAGAATTTCAAGAATGCGCTTTATATTAAGGAAAATACACATTAACAACAAACGAGATTTCTGACATCCGGTAAAACTCAAAAAATTTATCCGGGTATTTTTTCAGTTTTTGATGCAAAACTTAAAACAAGCCATTAGTTTTTCTATCAATTATCACTGGATTTATCCACCACTGTCATTGAAGCAAACGCCTTTGGCGTCGGAAAATAATTAGTAAACATATGATTGCTTTGGATACAAATTTTAGCCTAGGCATATTGTCAAGCCATTAAGTGTAGCCAAAAAGTTTTATTAACTATAATTATTAAATAATTAATTAAATGAATAAATTGAAACCATAATTAAAACAATTACTACCTGTATTTCACTAAACATTTCATTTTTATATACTCATCTACACAACACGCAGTGTAGAGCCAAGCACCTCGGAATGGTAGCGGCAAATTACTGCTTCTGAGCGCTCTAAAATACAGCGTGTGGAGCCACCTCTTTTTTACAGCTAAATCTAGCCGTGAAGTGTCGCCTGAACACGCTGTAATTTACAGCTCGAGGAGTCGCGGCCTCAGAATCTGTCTTCCGTACTTACTCCATACGAGCAAAAAAAGCATTGCGTTTTATAGACTAAGTGAAATTTTATCATTCAAAGTACCCCCCACCCCCAACACACACACATACATATAAATGGGTGGACTCAGATACAAATCGTAAAAAAGCAAAGGAAGTAACAAATTTGCTGAAATTCGTTGGAATGGAATGAGGAAATGTGTATTTCGACTATACGATGTGAAATTGTTTTTCAAGTATTACGAGTAATTAAGTGTGCCTAAGAAATTAAAAAAAAAGGTATTCCAACTACCATTATTTTTTTGTATTGCGCTCACCTGAAGAAATGCGCTATGTTGGAGTAACCTAGTTATATTCCCTTGGGAGAGCAACGAGTCTCGACCCAACAGTGGCTAGAGCACTAAAAAAGAATACCACAAAGGTTTGACATATGGATGAAGTATGGGACGCATAAAATAAAATATTTAGCACGAAGTGTGTTATGAAGGACAACACAGGTCACGTTAAAGTTTAATCCTTTGAATATTAAACCGTAGGTTGTCTTTTATGTTTTAACATGTAGATGTCTGCATTTATCTATAGTAATGTAGTATATGACGAAGTAAAGAATACACAGCTCGTATTGCGATATTTTTTAACAGAAAGCCTGGAGTATCTGTAAAAATATTTCGTTAAGTCCGTCCTGTCGAAGCAATATATTTTAAACCTTAAAATAATGAAGTGGCATTTTATCCTTGTATACTTACGACACTTACTTATGAACCTTTTATAAGATCTTGAGACATTGTGGTATTTCGGTATAATTTCGTAAGTACTAAACATGGCTGCTTTCTTCATTTGTATAATAAGTACATTTATTTACTTAAGCACAAAGCATTCCGTTGAACATACCATCCACCGTGTTAAGACGTAATTGCTAGTGTGCTGTCAGGTCTTCTCGTTTCTTAAGGGGTGTCCGGTAGATGTTCAGTGAGAGTGCTGCCAAAAAAAGTATATTATTTTTTACTTGTTACCAATTTGAATAAAAAAAAAACACGAAGAAGATTTACAGCCATTAATAAAGTCTTTTCTACTTATCCAATCAGCATTATTGCATACCGTTACAATGATTTCACGGATCGTGATCTTAAAACAGTGGAACAAATCACTGGCCACACTACACCTCCGCTCGACCGCTATACACCTCCGCTCGGGTCTTATTTTATGACTTTAATCCCATATAACACCTCCGCTCGGGTTCGGCAGGTAAATTCAAGAGGAAAGATGTGAAACACGTTCCCCTCCCAGCACAGTGAAACTAACTTTCAAAGTGCCTGTCAAACTTATTTCAATACTTTAAACTAAAATAGAGAGCATATTTCACGCTTATTAGCGATCATGAGTTGTAGATATCCGCTGAGCGGAACTACAATATATGCTTTTTTATTCTTTATTTTATTCATTTTTATAATTTTTTATTTTTAGTAATTTTTATAATATTTTTATAAATAATTATAAAATAAGATCAGTACTGTTTCGTATCATGGGCTGTACCACTTAGACATAATTTTAGCATATTGCAGCCTCGAAATATCTTGTCGCCTATACATGTCTATTGTCCTTTGACGCAGCTGACTTTGTTTTTCATTTCTGCTTTTATTCGGCTTTTCCGAACTTTGGATTTTTATGTACGTTTCCATTTGTATACTCTGTAAGGCGTCTATAAAAACATACCTACAAAGATGGATGACTATGGTAGAATTTTATATTAAAATGACTATGAAAAGATTCACAGCCATTTGTGGTCCTGTTACTGTCTGCCAATAAAGAAGCCCAGATGTGCGGTGGGAATTCCGCTTCTTCGTCCACCTACATTTCAACCAAATAATCTGCATAAGCGTCAACTCTACAGTCGTTAGGTTTTGTTTCAGCTAATTCTATGGCGAAAAAGTCTCCCACTTCGTCAGAGACGGCTTTTCTTCGTCAGAGGGTTGTAAAAACATCATGCCAAATGTTAATTTTTAACTACTTTCCTATTTCGGAATCCCTATTCTTATATTCACAAAGCAAACCTAAGTTTTGTATTTTTCTCCACCAAGATTGCGTTAAGTGAAAACGACAACCAATTACATGTGACTGAGGTAGAACTTCGAGTGCCCGATGTATCGCTTTCTCAAAATCAATCATCACATTCCGGGGATTTCAAAGTAAATCTTTTGAATTACACGCCTCTTTTATTAAATAAAACACATTTTTGTAAGATTCAGTCGTCTTATTTCCTAAAACACAAAACACGAGTGGTAAGTAATATCATTTCTGAAACCGTGGATTGTAAAAAGTTGTGAAAAAATGTACAAAATTGAAATGTTCCGTCCGTATAAATAGTAGCTGACTCGCACAAGAATTTTAAGTTCGTATAACATGTAAAAATAATAATATGTTTCTGTCTATCAACTACGTATACGAAATTTTCCCCGCGATTTGTTTTTGTTTCAAGTGTTTGTAAAACATCGAACACTTCGTCCGCACTTTTTGGTAATTGTGGCAAAATTTTCCTTCTAGCACGGTAAATTGTTTGTCTATTAGCGCGCGCGTCACTCACACATATGCTGCTGGAATCCGTATTTTCTGCTGCGGAAAGGAAAATTTTGGATGGTCTTTCATGCACTTCTGCTTCAGCTTCTCGTTTCGCGGCAGCACTAATAAACTGACGTTGAATATCTTGCTGGTTAACGGTAGGATGATTATGGTTACCATCTCTTCTTGAAATTATTCTTTCTTCTGTGGTTCCGATTGAATACATTTTAGCGTTGCACGTTTGTCTATTACATCTCCACAGAGTGGGGAATACCTAAGGGGTGGTAAAGATGGGCGAGCGGACTTGTTATATCTCGTTTGGAGCGATTAACACAAGGCGAGCGGAGCTGTAGTATGTAATTATAAAATGTTTACCTGGCCGAGCGGAGGTGTAGTGCGCCCAAATCACTAAACGCCAGAGAAATCGTCAGTTACAAAATTACTACACTGTTATTGCTAGTCATATTTTTATGAACACTGCTATAAAACAATCGCACTCCCATTAAAATATTTTTTTATTTTATTCTCTCGTTATACACGAGTAGCGGTAATAAGTCAACATTGCGCCGTTTCACCAACCTCCGTTAAGAATTTAATGGCCGATAAATCACCCGTTAAGGATTTAACGGGAGAAAAGCCGTTTCACAAAACTCAGTTAAAGACATGGGCCGTTAAAATCGACAGTTAACTTAACGGGAGATATTTGGCCTATTAAGTAAGTAACGGGTCGTTGAAACGACGAGAGCTAACCTTAAAATTACGTTTGATGTCATTTATGTAGGCCTACGTTGTTTTCCGTGAAGTAGTCGTTCGTGTAACATAAATAAAATATATATGCACATTGTTACTGAACAGATAAATGTAGAGTTGATGTTATTGTTGAAGGTGATGTCTTCAATCAATCTTCAATATTTGGTTTAAATTAAAATTATTATTATTAGTGTTGATTATTATTAATAGCGTGGTTGTGGGTGTTCCCGTTTAAATCTTTCAGTTTTAAAAAAGTATTTAGCACTTCACTGTTCACCTCCCCACTTACCATATGTGGATGTTATCAATGTTCTGTTCTGTGACTTCTTCTGCTGCAACATACACTTTATACACATATACAGATATTCTATTTGAATATCCTAAGTAATACACATGTACAAATAAGTAAAATAATGGCTTAATTGTAATTGGAATTGTAATGAACATTCAAATTCTACCGCCACCTTCTGATAGAACTAGTTGTGAAAATTAAACTATTTTAATTTTGAAATCAAAAACTCTTTCCACTGGTAAATAAATCGGGATTTATTAACAATTCTGAAATGCCATTAACTCTTTCAAAACAATCAATCACTAATGTCTTTACAAAATAATAATTATTATAAACAATTCTTGAGCTCTTTTAACCTCAAGGCTGGTAACACTGGGGTCTGGTACAATAATTTTAGTTAACGAGGTTATGTCCTCTTTACACAGTTACATTACCAAATTCGTGTGTTCTTGGAAGTTGCATGATACCAGGTACAAGATGTTATCTTTTCTAACAATATTTAATGAAGAATTACTACAAAAAAACAAACAAATATTAAAAATAAAAATCGGTACCATAAAACCGATATATATCGTACTATCGTACGTTGAATATACTGGATTCAGCAGTTACTTTGACAACACGTGCTTTGTGCTGCACTGTTAAAAATTACTATTATTATTTATTAGTTGGTTATAAAAATCATTTATTGACAAGAGAGAAATATCTATAATAAAAAAACTCTTGTGATAGCTTTCATTGGATTGAAATTATTTGAGAGCAGATTCATTACTTGGTGACAAAGTTGTCGTTGTTATTTCTAGGTTAGTTAACAAAAGTAAGTAGTTATTTTGAATAAATAAATTATTCATTCAAATCTTAATAATATTATCACATACATTTTATTTATATTGCTTCTGATGTATAATTATCAGTTGGTTAGAATATTTTTCGCAATAAATTATTTATTCGTCAATTCAAACGAAATGAGTCAAATGTGCGACTACTCATTACGCTCATATTTTCGATATTTAAATTAATATTGATTTCTTTAATTACGATAAAATCGTAACACATTTATTTTTTAAATTAATAAATGCGAGATAATTCTTTTATTTAATTCTGATAATTTTCATCATGATTAATACACTTCGGTACTTCTGACTAGAGCAGTACCCAAACAATAATTCTTCGTTCACTAACGAAAATTATTATTTCCATTCAATTCGTTAAATAATAAAAATAGAGTACTCCCTGTTTTTTATAAAACACAAAACACGAAAACACGACCTTTATTATACACTGGCCGGTTTATTATTTTAATTCACTTAGCACTGGACACTCGCTATTGTTCTGTTGTGTACAGGTTATGTGTGTATAGCGTAACTTATGAATGTGTCGCGCACAATTTAAATAAAATCTTGCTACATTTCTTCATCAACCTTGCTCGTTGAATCGTGCTGGTAGACTCTTTGACGACTGAATGATGACTGAACGCTTCATCTAAGCGTCTCCTGCTTGTCTGGTTATTTTAAGTCATTTGATTGGTTTAAATTGTCGAACTCTCTACCCCAAAACACTTTAGTTAAATTAAACTTTTAATTTTTTACCAATTTTTTGTATGGGTTAGAGGCTATAGTGACGTAAGCGTTGATACACAAAATGACTAAAAAGTTTATAATTGCTATAACTTTTTTATTAATCATCGTATCGTTGAATGGTTAGTGGCAATAGATTGCGGACACTCGCGGCTTTAATTAAAGTCTAAACAAGGATAAAATCCGTCCATTATTAACGCACTAAGCCGTTTCGCAAATTCATATGGTGAATCTTAATATGAATAAGTTTATTTCACCATATTTTGCACCAATTACACTATAACGCTCATTATTAAACGTCTTGAGTCCATTTCTCATTTGTTTAATACAGAAAATAGTTGTAATTACTATTCAAACAATATTTGGTAATGGCGTCCTCAAACGACCATATTCGATTGTTTATAATCGCTTATAACACTATTATTTCTTACCTAAATACATTTGTTTGACATTCTAACAATACTATATACATTTATTTACATTGGTTTACACTTTATTTTATGAAAAATGTTGTTTTTCATGTACTAATAGTCTTATCAAAATACCTTCTGTTCTCTTTTCTTTAAATTGTCACTTTTTCAATTATTTTACCATATAAGGTATATGATGGTATGAATTAAAACAGTGTACAATTATAGTACCTTGTTTATTTAATATATTTATCAGTCTTTTGTTATCTGAAAGCTTTCCAATTCTTAGTATTGGGTTTGTTTACATCAGGTTTTTCAATGACAGTCAGTTAGTTTCTAATAATTCAAATACTAAATTGCTATTATTACATTTGACATGTGTTCCCATAGTGGTATCAGATGTCCTTCTAACTACTGATAACATTTTCAGTAATCCTTTAACAAGTTTTAATAATGTATTTTGCTTAACTAGCTTGTTACATAGTGTTTGTTTACATCTGGCTATACAACCATAGTCAGTTAGTTTCCAATAATTTGATTATAAAACTACTATTATTATAATTGTGATCTGTTCTCATAGTAGTATTAGATACTACTCTAACTACTGATAACATTTTTAGTCATCCTTGAACAAGTTTTAATAGTGTATTTTGCTTAACTAACTTGTCACTTTGGGCTTCTGTTCTTCTAGCTTTATGCTATCATATTGAATCTGCTTTATGTGCTGTGTATCTCAGTATAAATATTATTTATTAGTTTGCTTTACTATTCATAATGAATCTTTGATTGAAACAATTGTTGGTAGTTGCTTGGTTTAATTAATATATATGGTTTTATGTTATAGGTGCACTTCCTATGAGGTTATGTATCAATGTGCAACATATTGCTACGACAGCGTAGAACAATCTAGGCGTTTATCGAATGTCCCAGAAAGATCTCGACGTAAGCGTGTGGTGTACGTGCTACTAAAGGCATGTTGCGAGAATTTTCTCGCACTTTGCCAGCCTTCGCTCGGGCGCTCGGACTGTGTCAAGGCCGCAGCAATTACGTAGTTCGCGAGAGATAAGACGCAGTTTGGAAGCTTCTGGTGTGTGTAGCGTAACTATAAATACATCGCGTCGCGGCCTTAGTAGTTCAGTTCAATGCGAGATTTTTGACTGTGCGGTTCGAGAGTATTAGTGCGATATATTTTACAGAGCGGTTCGGGTTATTACGGTGTACGTTCAAGTAGTTATTAGTGAAGTGTTGCGTTTATATTCGGACGGTATAATTGTAATACAGTTGAGTTTTAATATTAGTGGACATTTTATTGCGTACGAACAATTTCATTTGATTTGTTGTAGACACTGTTGTTAATTACGAACTGTTTTACTATAACAATTAAAGGTGTGATTAGTGACTTAATTGGTGTCTTGTACTTATTTTGTTTCCACTGTACCTACGACGATCGAGTAGACCGTCGTAACAGTGGTGTCAGAACTGGGATAGAACGGTTAACAGTGGAAACAGTGGATACTTTGTACAAGACTAGTGTAATTCGTAATTAATCGATAAACAATGGATGCCAGTCAGATGATGGAAAATTTCCAGGCGCTGTTGTTGCAGACAGAAGAACGACGACGACAGGATGCAGAGAAAGCAGAGGAAAGACGCAGACAGGAGGCGGAAGAAGCAGAAAGACGACAGGATGAAAAACGCAGGCAGGAAAGAGAAGAAGCTGAGGAACGTCAGAAAGCACTAATGCTAGAGACAGAAGAAAGACAAAAAGATAAAACGGAAGCTCTCTTTGAAACTATGCAGAAACAGTTACAAGAACATACTACCGCAGAATTGGGTCTCCTACGTGGTGACGTAGGTGAATTACGAGGTGAGCTAAATAATCAGATTACCAGAATATCTGACGTAGAAGAATCCATGTCAAATAAAATAGCTAAAGTAGAAAAATCTGTCTTGACTGTGGAAGAAGTTATGTCAACAAAAATATCTGCAGTAGAAAACTCAATGGCAAACATAAGAGAACAAATTAAAATTGAAGTTGAACAGTGCATGAAGATTCAACCAAAACAAATTTCTGAACAGACTGTACCAGTGATCAAGACAGAAAAATACACAGAAAATAAGTTAACAGAGAAAGTCACTTTGCCTGCAGTAGGGACAGTTCATGTCAAAGCTCCAACCTTTGACGGAAGCACTCACTGGGCAACGTACCTCCGCCAATTTGAAGCTGCTGCATGCGCAAATAATTGGACAGAAAAAGACAAGGCTGTTTCACTTGTTCTTGCATTAAAAGGACCCGCGGCAGAACTACTACAGAAAGTGCCACCTGACAGCCAGAACACCTATGCCGAGTTGATAAAAGCTCTGGAATTACGGTATGGTGATAAACATTTGCGAGATGTGTACTGCACCCAGTTGAGAGCAAGGCGACAGCATTCCGGGGAAAGTCTTCAAGAGTTTGAAGCAAGTATCGACAGACTAATTAGACTGGCCTATCCTGAAGCGCCAGAAGATTTTCGAACGCGTTTTGCGATGCAGACATTTACTGCCGGTGTCCGAGATAACGAACTACAGCAAGTGTTACGAATGGCAAGACACCAAAACAGTGCGGACGCCCTGGTACATGCTTTGCAATTTGAGGCCGCCAAATCAGCGTCTGGTTGGACAAGTCATAAAGTGCGCGAGCTAAAAGATCGAGACGGCACAGACGATGAGGAAGAAGAACAAGGAACAGAGACTCGACGGTCGGCGCCACAGAATAAAATAAGAAAGAATGGAAGACCGAAGTGTTATCGATGTGGGAAACCTGGACATCTACAACGAGATTGTCGGGTTAGAATTCAGCAGCAGGGAAACGAGCAATAGTCGGTGCAACGGGGCGTGTGCTGACTAACTGGAGGAACGAAGCCCCTAGAGAATACGCAATTTCTACGCTTCAGAAAAACACCGGGAGCTTGGTAGTTACCGGATTTGTTCAAGAAAGGCCAACCTCGATTACAGTTGACACAGGCGCAACAGTTTCTATTGTGCGCCCCGACGTGGTGAAAGATCTCAAGCCAATCTGGTGCTCTTGCAGCTTGCGAACAGCTACTGGACGGCCTGTAAAAGTGTATGGAAAAGTGGAGATACACCTACGCCTCGGTAGACTTGAGTTTAATCATCAAGTACTTGTTGCAGACATTGTGGATGAAGCAATTCTTGGTGTGGACGTTATGAACGCATACGGATTTATAGTCGACTTCAAAAACAATGTCTTGAGAATCGGAGGCGAAGAGGTAATGCTATCAACAATGACGACAGCAGAAAAATCGATGGACGTCATAAACCAAGTGGCCGTAACTGTTCCGCCAAACTCCGAAAAGATCATCATGGTTAGAACTGGGGAAGATACTAGGGGCAATCAGTGCTCTATATTCGAACCCCAGGTAGTCAGCACACCGGGCATACTAATTGCCAGAAGTTTAGTAAAACCTGACGAAACCGGAAATGTACCTATTAGAGTGGCGAATATTTTGGATCAAGCTATCACTTTACAAAGCAATACGCTCCTAGGCAAATTGACTCCTGTGGCCTGGGTAGCCGGAATAACGCAACGAAGATCCAGTTCGTCGGATACTTCTAAATTACCAGAGGAACTGCAAGAATTATTGAACAGATCTTCTAACGACCTCTCAAGTGGTGAGGTAAAAGAACTCGGACAGTTTTTACACGAATTCAAAGATTGTTTTGCAGTTCGGGGACAGTCACTGGGAAGAACCTCTCTTGTGCAACATCGCATCAATACCGGGGACACAACACCGATACGCCAACCTCCTCGAAGGCCTCCATTATCTAAACAAGAGGAGATGTCTCGGTTAGTACAGGACATGTTGACAGAGGGAGTAATTGAACCTTCGTCAAGTGCTTGGTCTTCCCCTGTAGTGCTGGTAGCGAAGAAGGATGGTGGATTGCGTTTCTGCGTAGACTACCGGAGGTTAAATGACGTTACAAAGAAAGACTGCTATCCATTACCTCGCGTTGACGATACACTCGACACGTTGTCCGGAGCACAGTGGTTTTCCACATTGGACCTGAAGAGTGGATATTGGCAAGTGGGTCTTCATCAAGAAGACAAGGAAAAGACCGCTTTCTCGACCCCAAGTGGCTTATTCCAATTTAACGTCATGCCATTTGGACTCCGTAATGCACCGGCAACATTTGAGAGATTGATGGACCTGATACTCCGAGGCCTGACGTGGAAAACTTCCCTTGTTTACTTAGACGATGTCATAGTGATCGGGAAGACTTTCAAAGATCATTTGGAAAACCTTAAGGAAGTTCTAACTAGAATTCACGGTGCACAACTGAAGCTGAGCCCGAAGAAGTGTTCTCTATTCCAGAAGGAAGTACAGTATTTGGGCCATCTGGTTTCGGCAGCGGGCGTTAGCATGGATCCTAATAAAGTAGACACCATAAGAGACTGGCCAGTTCCGAAGAATAAACACGAAGTTCGGAGTTTCCTGGGGTTATGCTCATATTACCGACGTTTTGTGAAAGGCTTCGCTACTATTGCTAAACCACTACATGAGCTAACGGAAAATAAACGAAACTTCCAATGGTCGAGAGAGTGTGAACAAGCATTTAGAACGTTGAAGATTGCATTATGTTCGCAGCCAATTCTCGCTTTTCCAGCTTCCGAAGGGAAGTACATCGTAGACACAGACGCAAGCAATACTGGTCTAGGAGCAGTTTTGTCTCAAGTGCAGAACGGTGAAGAACGAGTAATAGCGTATTACAGCAAGACGCTTTCTAAAACAGAGAGAAATTATTGTGTTACAAGAAGAGAGTTGTTGGCAATTGTCAGAGCTTTGGAGCACTTCCATAAATACCTCTATGGGAGAGAGTTTTCACTACGTACCGACCATGCTGCACTTGCATGGCTCTTGAGATTTAAAAATCCGGAAGGACAGTTGGCAAGGTGGCTCGAACGTCTGCAAGAGTACAACTTCAAGGTACAACATCGGCGGGGGCGCCTGCACGGTAATGCAGATGGCTTATCACGAAGACCATGCCCGGAAGACTGCCGACATTGCCACAGAAAAGAAGAACAAAACTCAAGCGAACATGTTCAAGCCATCATTGTAGATTTCCTGGCTGATGGCTGGACAACACAAGACTGTCGACAAGAACAGATGACTGATGAAGACATTGGACTGATCTTGACAGCAAAAGAGGAAGGTCGCCGCCCGGATTGGCAAGATATCTGCCATGGTTCCGAAGTGCTGAAGGGCTACTGGGCACAATGGGAATCTCTCACCTTAGAAAACGGATTGCTGAAAAGGGCTTGGGAAAGTGCAGATGGACGAGACGTGGTCATGCAGTTGATAGTTCCCCGAAGTAAAGTGCAGTCTGTTTTGAAGGAGATGCATGATGGAACATCTGGAGGCCATCTTGGCGTTAACAAAACCCTTGACAAAATACGGAAGCGATTCTATTGGCTTCATCTTCGCCACGACGTAGAGGAATGGGTTCGGACGTGTGAAATATGTGCTGCAAGCAAGGGCCCACAAACCAGAAGCAGGGGAAAAATGAGACAGTATAACGTTGGACAACCTTTCGAGAGAATTGCCATAGACATTGCTGGACCATTCCCAGTTACTGACGATGGAAACCGGTACATCATGGTTGTAGGTGACTACTTTACTAAGTGGGTGGAAGCCTACGCAATTCCAAATCAGGAGGTTACCACTGTGGCAAAGCAGTTAGTTCACAACTTCTGTTGCCGTTATGGAGCCCCTATGGAAATCCATACGGATCAAGGGAGAAATTTCGAATCAGGAGTGTTTAAAGAATTATGCCGTCTACTTGGAATTCGAAAGACCAGGACAACGCCTCTGCATCCTCAGTCGGACGGGATGGTTGAGAGATTCAACAGGACACTTGAGCAGCATCTTTCGAAAGTTGTTGACGAGAACCAAACAGACTGGGACCAACGTATACCACTATTCCTTATGGCGTATAGATCATCAGTACATGACACAACCGGCATGACTCCAGCAAAATTGGTGTTTGGGCGGGAGATTCGTCTTCCTGGGGACTTGATGTTTGGATCACCTGAGACTCAGTCCCAAGAGCCAAAGAACTATTCCTCGCAATTAGAAAACCAACTGCGAGAAATGAATCGCTTGGTAAGAGGACGGCTCAAGATTGCCAGTGATAAAATGAAAACTCGGTATGACATTCGCAGCAATAGTGTGGGTTTCCAAGAAGGAGATCAGGTCTGGTTGTTCAATCCAAAGCGCCGTCGTGGTCGCTCACCTAAGCTTCAGTCTAACTGGGAAGGACCCTACACTGTAAAAAAAAGGATTAACGATGTTGTTTATCGGATTCAACAGGAAGGACAGCGAAAGTTCAAGGTCGTCCACCTAGATCGGGACGAACAGGCTTAAGGAGGAAAGCTACGACAGCGTAGAACAATCTAGGCGTTTATCGAATGTCCCAGAAAGATCTCGACGTAAGCGTGTGGTGTACGTGCTACTAAAGGCATGTTGCGAGAATTTTCTCGCACTTTGCCAGCCTTCGCTCGGGCGCTCGGACTGTGTCAAGGCCGCAGCAATTACGTAGTTCGCGAGAGATAAGACGCAGTTTGGAAGCTTCTGGTGTGTGTAGCGTAACTATAAATACATCGCGTCGCGGCCTTAGTAGTTCAGTTCAATGCGAGATTTTTGACTGTGCGGTTCGAGAGTATTAGTGCGATATATTTTACAGAGCGGTTCGGGTTATTACGGTGTACGTTCAAGTAGTTATTAGTGAAGTGTTGCGTTTATATTCGGACGGTATAATTGTAATACAGTTGAGTTTTAATATTAGTGGACATTTTATTGCGTACGAACAATTTCATTTGATTTGTTGTAGACACTGTTGTTAATTACGAACTGTTTTACTATAACAATTAAAGGTGTGATTAGTGACTTAATTGGTGTCTTGTACTTATTTTGTTTCCACTGTACCTACGACGATCGAGTAGACCGTCGTAACAATATTCTTATGCAGTATTTGATTCTACTATTATGATTTCATTATGGTATTCTATTACAATGGTTTAACTGTTAAATAATACACATGTTTACACTATTTTCCTAAACAATAACACAATTATTCTTACTCTAATAGTATTACATTTCTTGTTGTGTTGTACCTTGTTTTTGGTACATTGTTTGTTTGATACTTTACAAACTAGCTTGTTTGTTATTATTTATTCTGGACTTTCTTTATATTTTGTCCTGTCTTGCCGTGGCATTCAGTTATATTTCATTTTAAAGTTTACAAAGCCTTTATTATCAGTTTCTATGAACAATGATTTTACTGTTCTATCTCACATTTCTCGTGGTGGTCTTATGATTATCTATTTTGGGTTACAATCTTGATTAAACTGGTCACACTAATTGTCTGTGTATTTCAACTAGTTAATCTCTGATGTTTCCACTATAATGGTAACGCATTTTCCTCTGTTATAAACACTCTCACTTGTATTGTCTGTGGGGTTTATTTGGGTTAAAAATGGTTAATTTGTTACAGGTTCTCACACTTACATTAAGTTTTCACTATTACTGTTTGTGATTGCTTAATTATGCTAAACACTGTTTCTTCATAGTTGATAATCGTTATTCTTCTTCCGGTCATTAGTATAGTTCCTTGTATACTTGGTGAATGGTGACTTCTTGTATTGTCCATATATTATCTTCATTCTTCATGTTATGTTTCCTTGCTCTTCTTCTTCCTTTCTTCTCCTGTTTAATCGTCTTCTTCAATATTTCCATTTGTGGTAGTCGTTGTTCCATAGTATTTATATTTATAAATAAATTGGTTGTTTTGCCATCATTGTGGTTGCTCTAGAGTTGTCTCTTCTTCATTTTAATGGTTGTGATTTTTGTTGTTTCCCCTCACTGTTTGGATTCTGTTGTCTTCTCTTCATTTTAAATAGTTATTATTTTTGTTGTTTCCCCTCACTTTTGGAATCTGTTGTCTTCTCTTCATTTTACATACCTATGATCTTTGTTGTTTCCCCTCACTGTTGGAATCTATTGGGCTTGGTTTCTAACATTTTATATTGGCTCGTGGTCATTTTCTTTCTCCTTTGTACTCGATGATGCTATATTACTCTTCCTTCTTTTTTGTTGGAATTTTACAATAATATATCTCTGTAGATACACACTTTTCGTTTACATTATTTTATGTACTTAGAAATATTTTCATGATCTCCCGTCACTTGACGTAATATTTGGTTACTCTATGTAACTGCCAAATTTGGTACGTTACAACATATTTGTTTGATATGATCAGAAAATTTATTTTATCTGTTTTCTATTCTTCCATTAAACAATTTATTTTATTTTCAACTGCTACGTATACGTATATAATATAAGCTATTGTGACAATCAAAACTGGACCAGAGACAAAATTTTTACGCTTAAGTAATATTGGTATTAAAAATTGTCCAAACACTGAAGAAAAACAAAGGTCACCGGTATAGAATAGGCATACCGGTTTTGAAAATATGAACGAGTCAACATATTTATAGAACGCTAACAGGCTTTCAAAAAACTTACTCTCAGAATTCTTTAATTGAGGTTACACAGGAATGTCTTCAATGTCAGGAATAAAACAAAATGTACAGTACAATGAAATATAAAATATACAAATACACTTGACAAATAGAAACTGATGAAACAGGAACGTCATCCTACATGTTGTTTACAAGTTATTTTAATTTATCGGCTTATTTGAAGCAAAATGGACACTTATCGTGGTACCATAGTAGTGTTAACGAGAGTTTTACTAACCAGGTCCTAATGGGGGTTAGTGAAACGGCTACCAAGAAAACGGTCATTAAAATTTATTTCGCTAGTTAACAAACGGTCCGATACCATTCGTGAAACGGGGCACAAGTTAGATAAATTCTACAAGACCACACTATCAAAGTACGTGATACCTATCATGCTGAATCATGACACGGCTGGAAGTTTCCGGTTATTGACAGATACTCAAAGTTGCATAACCGCTACTACCAGTTAGCGGTAACAATGTAAGCCTATAACCTTTTCCAAAAGAGATGAAAGTAAAAATAAACTAATGATTTCGTGCATAATAAACGCAGCTATCGGCTGTCACAAATAAGTTATAAGCACGAACGAATACGGTTACGCTAAACAAAACCTGACTATAAACAAACTCAGATCGTAGCTTAATTCTATCCACTGCTGTTATTTTCAAGACATTTTCAAAACCTATAATACATTAATATAACTCTACAAAACCACCGTTAAAATTAATCGTTCCCATATGTTTAATGTTATTTCCTAAGACATATTGTCTTGATAATAATATTATCCAGTCTACCGAAAAAACCTCAGCCGTAATACAACGCTTGTGTAATTGTCTACGTTTATGCCAGCTATTATTTTTCAGATATTATAATATTCTATTTATGTTAGAGTGAATATAAACTTTCTATATTATTTCGTGCTACTGGCGAAAAGGGTTTTAGTGATCCGGAACAAACTCAAAAAATCACTATTCCTTTACACTTTAAGTAAATATAACTAAGAAGTTAAGCAAGCAAATAAAAGATTACTGCTCTCAGCGGCGTAACGACGTGTGGGGATCAATCCCCCCCCCCAACTATTAAAAAGTTCAGAGAAATTTCATAATCACTAGCCAGCTGCGTGTGTTAGAATACGGCTTATAAGTATGTATAGAAATAAAAGGACTTACAATATTTGTAAATTAATAAAATAAAGTAGCGTTTCCTTAATAATGACAATCGCTCGACATTTGGTAAATAATGTATGTGTTTGGAGCATTGCGTATGTTTTATAAAATGTATTTATAAAACTATATGAGAAGGAGTCCTGAATTCCCAACTGTTCCGAGGAAAATGGACAGCCTAACCTTCAAGCTATTCTTATTACCCCCCCCACAAAACAGAAGAAGCTAGTCTCATCCCTTCCCAGGAGCAGCTTCTAGTACGCCACTCACTGCCCTTATTATCAAAATACTTTTTGTATTCGTTTACTGTGTTTATTTAGTAAAACTTCGTTTACTGTGTTTATTTAGTAAAACTACAATTATCGTAATATAAAGCACAAATGTAATGTAATGTAAACGAATTCCGAAGCACCACACGATTTTATGATTTATACAAACGTTTGCAATTGGTTTCGCAAGGGTCACTAGTGTGAATGTTCCTGAGCAAAAGTTAAAACAACGTTGTTAAGCAGATAAACAAATCACTGAAAGAGGAGGATTCGTCACAAAGGGAGAAATCATTGAATATACTAACTATCTAACATCAAACGTTTTAACTGAAACCGTTACACACTACAAAGGGTGTTGACAGCAAGATACCAAATTGTTATGCGCGCGCGCGCGTGCGTGTGTGTAGGAGTCATTTGTTACACGCAACGTTCCATTTCCTCTCAGACAGTAAATGCGAAAATAAAATGTATATTTCAAAACAACTTACCAGTTTTCGAATCACCATCAAAATTACTACAAATGTACGGGCAGCCATTAATATTTCCTTGAAAAGACTAACAAATAAATATAACAAAGGAGAATTAAAAAATAAAAACAGACAGGAAGGAAAACTATAACAGACAGAAAACATATCCGAATTTCGAAATGTCTGTACACACCTCTGACTGCCTCAAAAAACAGTTATAAGACGCGACTAATACGTTTTAAAAAAGCGATTGGCGTTCAAGAAATCTTACAAATTTGTTCTAAATAAAATCTGTATAATACTTGAATGTCCAGTACTTTTAAACACTGAAAATCTTTAAAATTCCCATTCCAGTGAATACAACAAGAGTGTGAGTAATATATTTAGCTATATATTTAACTACTCATAGTGATTGTCGTTATAAATCTTAGCATCATACAAATCATTTCCCTTGACTTGACTTACTTAAGTCCTTAAATTACTAGGTGGAACATATGGCCTCGACGAAATTTCTCCAGCGTGTTCAGTCCATTGCCAGGGCCTTCACCTCCCTCTATGTCTTGTTGACACCACCCAGCTCCCTTTCCATAGTCCTCTTCCAGGTGTTCCTCGGTCTTCCACGTCTGCGGCTACCCTACGGATTCCAATTCAATGCCTGTCTAGCGATATTTTCTGGTGGTCTTCTCAAGGTGTGACCGATCCACCTCCATTTTCTTCTCTTTATCTGTAGTTGGATGGGACCCTGTCTTGTGGCCTCCCATAAATCTCTGTTCTAGATGGTCTTGGGCCACCAAATTCTCATTATGTACCTCAGACAAGGGTTTATGAAAGTCTGTAACCTTGTGGTGATGTCCTTTGTCACTTTCCAGGTCTCACGTCCACACAGCAACACCGATTTGATATTTGAGTCAACCATTCTGAGTTTTGTCTTCCTGCGTGATCTCCATACTGGTCGTAACTGTGCAAATGCTCCTTTTGCTTTATTTATACGACTTATCACATCCTTAAGAGCACCTCCATCCTGACTAACCATGCTACCCAGATAGCAAAATTCCTCTATCCTTTCTACAACTCATCCGTCTAGTATCAAATCAGAATTATTTCTAAGGTTAATACGCATTTCCTTGGTCGTTTTGTTTTACTTATCTTTAAGCTTATATACTTGTTCAGCTTCTATTTTCAGATCGTTCAATTTAATTTCCACATCTCGTAGGCTTTCTGCAAGAAGGCACAGGTCATCCAGATAATCATTCCCTTAATTATGCTTTATTTCTGCCAACAATAACAGCCCGGATTATCTTCGTGAAAGGTATGATTAAAAGAATGGACAAAACTTAAGTGAAAGAGTAAAACGCATTCCTGTTTACGAGAATGGGTGACCAGCACATTGCAAAACCTCAGACTTGACGGGTCAATAGATTATTATTCGGATCTCACTGAGACACGCTGCCTTCCTTTCAGTTTGTGCTATACCCATATTTTCGTAATTTAGCTTTACCTATCAAGTGCAATGAAGCTTCCACTTAAGTTACTTAAGTTATTGCCTTCCAACAACCAGCACCATCTTGGATTATCATAACAATCAGTCAATACCCCTTTCAATATTTAGTTCGTTGAGCTAGGTCGCCAAACAAATTTGTTACTCAAACAGGGCAGGGCTGTTCGACTTCAAAGTCAGAAAATTTATAGGGGTATAGGGCTAAGCACCAGAAAATCTAGTACTTGAAAAACAAAAACCTACTGGAACTGGCGCCTATAAATGTAATACATGAGGACTGTACGCTAGAAATGAAAGTGTACAATCGAAATTACGCGCATATCGTCTGTCTCACGATACTGTTGGCACTGGCAGCTCCGTGGAAAGAAATATTTTGAACACAATATCGCCAAAACTCATTTCGCCCCAACTGGAACCAAAACCGGGACAATGAAAGGGGCAGAAAATGGTCGATTTATGAGGCAGGAACATGTGGTAACAACTGAATATGATGATGATCATTATCATGAGCTACTTTGTACACACATCTGACACAAATTCCCTTTGTTTTTAAAGGGCGTTACCTGAAACCTCTGCACATATTTTCTCATTGCACATGAATACATACACTTAGACTACATACGTATTCTAACGTGTAGGCCTACATCTGACGCGAATTACTTGAAACACGACGGGAACGTCGTACCTAATTTCACTTTTCACACAACCATGAATCAATAAATCCTGTCTTCGACCATCATATCTATTGGTTCCAACAGAACTCGTATTCAAATGACGGTAGGCAACTGTGGAAGATTGCCGGTAATTCAAACCAGCTGTTCTCAAACTTTCTGCGATAATTCCGAAAGAGAGAGGGGGTAGAAGAGATTTCTTCGGCATTATGTTATTATTAATTCAACCTAATTTAGTTCCCAAGGAAAAACCTTTGTTTGACTATAAGAGAGCAATGAGGTAGGTAATAATTTTTTTATAAATTAAAAAGTAATTTTAATTATTATAATTATTTTGAATGTAGCACTGAAAACAGATGACTTCAATAATCGTAACCGCGGTTTTTTTGTGAAGCGGATTCTTGCAGAACGCTAAAGATGCATGTAGACTACATAATTATACGGAAAACACAACGCATGCGCAAAATACCATATCATACTACATCAACGGGATGGTACTTCTCATGTAATTGCAAAGGAGGTCAGTGGAGTGTTTCTGATTGGGAACCTCCAGTTTAAACAAATAACACCAGTTTCATCCGGAAAACGAACGTTTCACAGTTGCAGTCGATGCTACTATGAGCAACACTTTAATTCCCTAACAAGTTGTATAGTTTACATTTAAAGTAGCTGAATTTTAATGAACTTAATTTGCTAAATGAGTTTTATGACGAAGCTGAGAGTTTTAAGGAGAAATTACTTTTGTAACAAGAAAAGAAGCAGACAAATTGTCAAGACAAACAAATATTGGGTTTACAATGTTTGTAATGTTCGCGTAAATAACTTCCTAAGTCGTAAATGTCAATACTTGCATTAACAATCGCCAACCAACAGAATTCACGCAATTTATGTAGAAATTCACACAAAATAATTTATATTACTTTACGAAAGCCACTTTCGGCTCACACTGGTTTCGAGGAACCCGCTGATATTACATTAAAGAGACAATTACCAATATTAAATTCACAACTGTTCTGACGCAAAGTTTTGTTTCCGAGTAAAGTTTGCGCAGAATCCATAACTTAACAATACACAGAGGCTGACACTAGGCAGTTTGACACTGCATTCATCACCACTCTCTAGAGATAGTCAGTTTCTTTGTTTTCTACGAGCAGCGTGCAGTAACGAGTGTTAGCTCAATAGGTGTAGCTACATACAGTGTTTAAATAGTTTTTGTGCCGCTTCTGCACATATTTTCTCTGCGATCAACTAAAAAGTTCCGGATTTCTTCCTCTATATTTTATTCTCCAGAACTCGATCTCCAACACAGAAAAATTTGACATCATCCCTCGTATTCAACGGGGCGGCCTCAATGTGGAGTCAATAAAAGAATAAAAAAGCAAAGTTACATAAAATTCCAACTACACGACACAGTCGAAGCCAAAAGGTCTACAGGTTAATACAAAATTAACTTCTGCCGGAAAGTAAATACTACAAATCGCTACAAGTACTAACGACTAATACTTGAAAGAATTATGGTGAGATATGACAATTATTATTATGATAAAGCGATAATATAAATATTACGTTGATGTTGATAACTGTAAATTATCAACTGTAAAAACATTAAATATAAAAATTTTACCAATAGTCAGTCTACTGACTATGCGATATACCAGTATTGGAGTTCAGATTGGAGAACACGTACGCTTTTTTTTATTTCACAACTGATGCCGAATCAGGTGTAGTTTTAGTCTTCAAATAAAACTGTATATAGCCTATGTTATTTATAGTGATTGTTCACTGTATCTAAACAAAAACAAAAAACAAAAAATTACTGAAAAACTGTCAGACAAAAAGCTATTGTAATTGTATTCATCTCACGGTAGGAGTTTAATGTAGGCGACGAAGCGGCAATTTCTTGGCACGACGATTGCTTCGAACAGCTGTTGTTAACATGTGCACACGGATGTGTATGGCGTAACCCTGACTACTGTAGTAGTCATCCCTTGTTCCTAGAAGCCGTAATTAGCATACGAAAACACGCATTCGCTAATTAGACGCCTCAGGAGGAAAAGCAACAGCTGTGGTCCCGTGCGCAAGACGTCCAAAGGCCCCTGCGCACGCACTAAAATCGAATCTACGACCAACTGTTTAGGTGCCTTTACATACCAGCGCTTTCAGTCACTCATTCCCGTACGCGAAAGTGCGTAAAGGTTTCCGTTTGATAAAACCAATCGAGTATTCACGCGCGATTGTAAAACTGTAAAAAAAAGCACTGACGCTCTTTCGCGTAAGAAACCGCGCCAACTTATAAGTTCACGCGAAAGAATGTGCGTGCAAACGACACTCGCGCACGCTTTACTTGGCGAAAGCGAATCCCGTGGAACGTCTGCAAGTTGCACAGTTTCCTTAGTACTACAAGGTTTTAGAATGCACTTTCGACGAAGAAATATCGTACTGGCCACAGTTTGTGCTGGTACGACTGTCATGTTAACAAAAAAGAGACGAAAACGGAGGACGTGGGTTAAAAGATAATAGACACCCTTATAACCACCTACCCTTGTTAGAGACTTTGTGTGAAAATCGTCGAATAACAAAAGAACTAACTGTTACACAAAGCGAACGAGCGACAACAAACTTATAACGCACAAAATTAAACAAGCGAACGAACGACTACCACACGCTAGGTATTAGGTAAAGCGTTTGATAAAGCTCACTGTCAAAACTCTACCTCATCAGGACGTGTGCGAAAGAATGTGCGTACGAGATTACCGACACGCTTCCATTTCTCCCTTGTACACCTTCACACACATACACACACAATCTTTCCCGCGCGAAAGCTTCTACTGCTCCCAATCACGCAAGAAAGCATTTCTGTGTAAAGCCAGCTTTTAGCACGTTCAGAATATTAGTGAACACCTGCCGGTCTTCGGTTATATTAGTTATACCGGGGAACAACAAGGTGACGATAAATAGGCTAATGATTAGTAGAAACACAGACCACACACGTTTATTGTGATATAAAAGTGAATTTAATGATGTCCTAGAATGGGACGACCCTTAATTTCAAAAAACTCACGAGTTATTATCTGACAAACTGACCACCATGTGGGTGTATTGTAACATACGGGTACTGCCCATTTCAAGTTTAGTTTCATACGAAAAATAAAAAGTAAATATGCTTTCTGTAAGTAGGCGTACATATGTTAATGTACGCGCAAGTTATTTAGCATCGTTTACCTAAGGTGGACGCTTGGGTTGATGTTAATGGGAGTATATGTTGCGACGGTCTAACTGATCGTCGTATGGAAAACAAAATACAAGACACCAATTACGTCACTAATAACCAGTTTTAATTATCACAATTAAACAGTTTGTAATCAGCAAGATAGTCTCTTACAACAAATCAAATACAAATTGTTCACACGCAATAAAAATGTCAACTAATATAAAGCACAACTTTATTATAATTGTCCCGCACAATTGTAAAACACATAACACTTCGCCACAATACTTCGAACCGCACTGGAATAATTCCACACTAAAACTGAACTAAGCGCCGCTGAATACCTATATTTATACCCCGCTAAAATTTCAGAATCGTCCATACTACGCATCAGAGCTACACTAGAACGTAATTGATTGCGGCCTTGACACAATGCGCGCGGCCGGCGAAGTCTAGAAAAGTCTCGCTAGGGATGTTGCGATCACGTACGCATACAACGTTACAGCCGGATTCCACTGCCCGACATCTGAGAAACACGTACAATGTTTTGTAATGGCGTAACACTTTTTACGCATTACGTAACAATATTTTAATGTACTATACACGCGTACGTATGTGCTATTACTACTGCTACTGAAGAAATACATTCGTTACACTAACTGAATTGTAACATGTTATTGAGCATATTAATTGAACTAAAACTGTATGCTCTCAAACGGTAACAGAAGAGTAATAAGTTGCCGGAATAGCTTTCGAAGTATGTAGGCCATGAAGCAACATCCTAGGGTAGCAATGGAGGCTGAAGTGTAGTGCTGGCCACATTTCCCGTCTACGGGTCACACAGTCCCTGTTCCTCGATGCTAAAGGCTTCGGAAGCTATTATTATTTAACCCTTTCACCACTAATTGGACACGTATGTACCGCTAAAAATAGAAATACTCTATTGGGACAGTAAACTGCTGGAAGTGTGGAAGTGAGTACTATGGTGTCCCATCTATGGTGTATAGTGTTTAGAAGAGTTAGGTTGGCAACAGCATGCTAACTCAGTTTTTTAGTAGTTTATGAATAAAATATATAAATATTACCATTGGGACACATATGTCCCACCTTATCCAGTATATAAACATTTTGGTAAAATTCTGAAACTCTAAGGAAACAATCAAACGTTATCTAGGAAGACACCAAATAAGAAAACTTTATTTTAAATTGTGGAGAAGAAATATACGGTGAAAGGGTTAAAACACAAAATTTTCGTAATAAGCCTAATAAGCTTATGTGTCGATCAAGTTGACACAAAGTAATGAACGTTTTTACCCAAGCAAGCCTCCACAGAGTCAGAAAATATGGTAAGAATTTCAAACAAAACAACCGTGTAGTATATAATTTTTACTGACTTTTGGTAAAGAAAATTTAGTAACAATAAATTAATTCTGAACATACATGTGCATATGCACCCGCTCACAGTATATTACTTCCTTCTGACCAATTACTGTACTACTAATACCACGCCTGGATGTCAGCCACATTGTATTCATTGATAAAATTTACAGAAGAACGTCAACAGATCTACAGACTCTGTCGTACGTGACGCTTACAAGAGTATCACGAATACTACATCACAAAAACGGCAGCTCAAAAATTATGGAGCGATTTAATTTTTAAACATCCACATTTTTATTGTTGAATATAATATTCTATTTAGCTAACTTTATACATAAGATTTCTCGCAAATTATGATTTAACTTTCTTCGACATATTTCATAATTTCAACGTTTCAATATTCCCAATTTAATATTTAAATAATTTACCAATGAATAGTTTTTACGAGAAAACGAACAGTTAGGGACCTTAAAGCTTGAAGATTTGTGGATATCCACTAGTTAACCCGTATAGAAATTATGTTTTATAAACACTTCACAGTTTTGTGTTTATCACACCTTTGATCTCACACGGGCAACTTCCATACAAACGTTGCTAAATCAACAACCATAAAACTGACGCCGACAGACAACAGACGGGAGCAGTGAGGAAACCAAACAAGGTCATCACCCGTATAATTTGTGTGTGTAGTAACCTTGACAACAAACTACAAATTGCTCCAGCGCTCGCCGAAACTGGTTTACTGCAATATTGTGAAATAAAAGCTGCAGGCCCATCCCGAACGACACGCATCAAGCGGTCTCTCGCTCCAGTTTGCTGCTAAACTGTCTCAATTTAGATAGTAAGAAAATGCACTAAATTATCAATATCATAAAATCACCTATAAAACATGTAACATGTAGAATGAAACATAAATAAAGACTACTAAAAACAACAAATCGAGCAATGTATGTAAATTGTAGATATGAATTTGTCGACATTTCTAGAAAGGGAATTCCATGTTGCAATCGCTGGCAGCGGATGGTGAACCAAAGGAGACAGTTAAATGTCGACAGGTCTGGAATAATTATCAGTGCGATGTAAAAGTAATTTATCGGTCGGAGGATTGTCTATGTATACTTTCGACAGATGCAGTACAGCAGCAGATTTCTATGGATGAGAGCAGTAATTGCTAAATAACTCCGTCGTACGACCAGAGGCCATTCCGCCGATTCGTCACGTATAAATTTCAACCGGATACATGCAAAAGATCCCTGAGACATGCAGTGTGATGGATTTTGTTTAGTTTTTTAAGAGCTTATGTCCTATGGGAGACAAATGCTGGTGACCTATAATCTAACCTAGAACTATCGATGAGTGGTAGATGTTCATTAAGGAGGATCAGATGTTTGGGTAACTTTTTTTTTCTAGTAGACCTAAGTTTAGTCTGCTGGTGCATGATTTCTTCAGATATCCAATACATGGTTTCTAGTTTAACTTATTAAACATGCTAATCGATAAAAAATTTATTGTAAAAGTTGGAAAGCATTCTTTAAAATCCATCTGTGTCAGGTATTCATGAATGTGTGCCTGCGCATTGAATCAGGCATCAATTCCCCTCCAGATCCATTAAAATTTCCGTAAAATTCCACAATCACTCAACGTAGATCTATTTCTACGCCAGCTGTGTGTCAAAATATGGCTTATAAACCACTGTAGGAATAAAATGAATTGTAATATTTATAAATTAATAAAATAAAGTCAGAGTTTTCTTAATAATGACAATCACTCAACATTTGGTAAATAACGTATGTATTTGCAGCCGTATGTATACTTTATATAATGCATTTATAAAATTATACGGAAAGAATCTTGAATTTCTCATTTGTCCTGAGGAAAATGGGGGGGGCAACCTTTAAGCTATTCCCCCCCCCCCCGAGCAGAACGGCTCCTAGTCACGCCACTGGAAGGTTTAACAAAGTCAAAGAAGTCAACTAGTACATTCTCCTTCCAAATAAAGCCCTCAACAATGTTATTTTGTAAAAACAAAATCTAGTCAAGAAGGAATCTGGAGCGTGGAAAGCCGCACTGAGCGGGAGAGGCACTGGCTCTAACTCCATCTAACCCAACTCCTACTGCAGCTTCCCATTAACAATTCCACTCAGGTACTTTGAACACAACAGACGTCAGTGAGATGGAACAATAGCTAACCAGCAATTAAGGATTCGTCCTTGCTTTTAGAATAGGAACAATCGTTGCAGTTCTACAAAACTATTCGGAAACTTCCAGATATATCAGTAAGAAATTTCCACCTCATTGTATCTCGCTGCAGCACATCTAGTGTTCGTAATGATCTCTGCAGTTCATGAAAAGTAATGGGCTGGTTACACTCTTCAGTCTTGTCACTGTCTAAATGTAAATTGATGGTGGATGCACCACCAAATTGTTGGTGATGTTTAATGGTGGACGGTTGCCGTGTGAAGGAGGAGTCTGAGTCAAGCTCACTTTCTCTGTCGAACATTATGATTTGCTTGCTTAGAAGGCAACAGTCGTTTCTTCTATTTCGTGTGAACAAATTGTGATGCTTAGCTACCGTAAGCATTTTTACGACAGCTACGATGTCTTCTGTGAATTATATTACAGTGCCTAGCGGGTTTTATTTCCAGTAACCATGTCTTTCTCGTAGTGGATTACGATGACCTATTGTGGGACCATTTTAACTTTTGCAAGTAGCGTGGAGGAATTCGACTGCAAGAGTTCTCGATCTGACAGTTTAACGGCGAAGTGTGGTGTACTGTCGTGATTTGGCTGATCAGCTCTGGTCTCATGGAATCGTGAAACGACGGAGCACCCCTCTTATAACTGGAGCTACGGATTTGTATGTACCGTTAACGTCCAATATCTCTCCAAGATTAGTAGTCATGGTCAGGCCAACGGTAGGTGGGTCGTCTGCGTCAGTGTTCATCCATTCCGTTTTCACACTCTGGTGAGGTGTGACCGCGAGGGCAGCAATAGAAACAAAACAATTCATTCGGTGAACTAAATATTCTATAATTTCCGCTTTCGAAATAACTTAGAAAGGATTCCAGTAACTTAATACTCTTGTTATTAGCAATGTACACAAATCGTCAAAAAGAAGGTTACGTAATCGAACTCGTCATGATCATAAATTTGCACGTTCATAGCCAACAACAGGACGAACACTATGCTGCACAAGAGCTTCTAGAAGATACTATAGTATGCATGGTTGTACGTTAGATAAATTAATTTTTGTAGTTGGTCCGACTAACAGCTCCGCGGTCAAAATTAGATTTTTTTCTACTACTTGTCTATTCTTTCAGGTGCTACACGAAATCTGAGCGAAATCTTGGTACACCTCCCCCCAAGCGATCCCTGAAAACCCTTAAAAGACACTACATTGGCATCGACATCCATTATATTAACATGTATGTCATACGGACAACACAAAGAGAAAGAACACGCCTACAAATCCGCGAGCTTTACAACAAACGCAATTCCCTTAAACGTTTTACACGGGAAATCTGCTCATGCACAAACACGACGGAGTTAATAACACGTGTTAACACAGCACAGTATTCCTTACATATCACCTTTTTCTTAGAATCGTTTGCATTTGTGTTTACTGTATAATCTGTAAACTTACCACACCCAAAGTACATTCTCAATTAGTGTAAAACCACGCCTTGTGTTAAGTTACTCTGCTGTCTATATAAGTTTCCTAATCTTCTTCCACAAAATAACCTTGCGCGCACGCACGAACGAATAGCAATTTTGCTCGGACAAGGTGGTTGTCAACTCCGTAATGCCCATCCGAGCAGCCACGTCTGACCAAAGTTCCTGTCATCACAACCACCCGCCCACGCAATTTCATACTTTTACCTTTTCATCGCAAGTTTATAAGATTAATCACGCTGTCTCGAAGTAACCCCCATATCATAAAAATTTTTAATATCTATAGGAATCTTTTAAATATTCTAAACAGTCTCTGATGGCTCGGAGATTGAAATCGCGGTAGCGTTTGCTATCAGCAACTGTTCACTTCGACTGGCACGTGTATTTTCTTAAAAGCCCTTCCTCACGGGATGCTTGGGCTCAAGTTTTATTGATTAGGCTCATCCTACACAATACAGTTACAACGCGCTGTTCAGTAGTTAGCGAATGGCGCCATCAAACTTTGTTCTTACTGCTTCCTTTTCTCAAGTAGCAACAATATCTCCGTCTAGACAGGCAGTCCCTATAAGCGTTGCAACAGTTAAAGGCAGAAACGTCAGCAAATATATATAAATATATCTAGCATTTTTTGCTAGTGTGTGTACTTTATTATTTTCTTTAACAAAATGGTAATACTAACGACATTCGATAGGACGACTGAAATGATTTCTCAGGACGTGTTTGCGTAACACAATAACATGAAACTATCGTGTTGAAAGAGATTAGATAATGAGAAGTAAGTTCACCGCTGTCCTTTTTGACGAAATGTTCTTCCTACGAATTTCTGCTATCAGAGTAACTCCCGCAATAAAGCCCAGAAATGATTCTAAGTTGACAGTGCCCGCCTAGAAATGATTCTGCGGAAGAGGGAGACCTCAACATTACTGCTCGTGTGAAAAAGTCTACCGTTGCTGTCACTGAAATACTCGCCTCTTAGCGAGTATGAGGCAGAATTACATCGCGGATTGCTAGCAACAAATCACCGATTTTTAACGACTCGTGGTAGAATCAGCATTATCGTTCTGAGTTTCAACTGTAGTCAAAGTCTGACAAAGGTTTTAGCGCCCTAGGCTGAATTTTTTGCGACCCCCCCCCCAACCATTTACCTTCCATTCTCTCAAACAACGAGTATTACGCACGATTTACTCATACATTATAGGCTACTTATTATTTAAGACCATGTGAGTTGCATAAACAAAAATTCGTTTTGTTTCCATTTTAATAACGTAAATTTACTTATTACAATAGTATCGGCTAAGCATATTGAGAAATTATAATTAAGGAGAATATTACGGAGAATGTGCCGTACTTTACTTAACCTTTACATAAAGTAGGCCTAAATCAAAACCCTAAAGAACTAAATTTTTTTCAAGTAATTTTCATGCCTATTATTAATTGCTGAAAGTTTCTGTTTACTCGAAGCTTATTTTTCTGGTTTGTCCAGTTGTAAATCGATGAACTATTTCATTAAAAGAAATGCTTTGAAGAAAATAATTTTCAATGAATAAAAGAGAAGTTCAAGAGACTCTTTGGATCACAATACTTCTTTTCATTTTGATTTGGTTTCTCAGTTTCGGTTTATTCAAATGCACAAAATTTAGTTTCTTTGAAAAATGTTTTTAGATGAACACACTGCAGGAAACGACTGATCCAAGTCTGAAATATATATTTTCAACAAGGTGTTAGCTTTTTGTTTTAAATTTTGCTTGTTTATTTAATTTTGTTTACATTGGCAACATGATTTTTTAAATGTTTTGTTCTTTTAATTTTTTGCAACCCCCCCCCCAAATCGTGTCCCCTAGGCTACAGCCTACTCAGGCAAATGGTAAATCAGGCCCTGACTGTAGTCTGTCCCACAGTGAAACGTGTATTCTCTATTTGTCTATGTAGTTTTTGTCTCTCTATTTGTGTGTAGATAAACTGTTAAAATGTTTCACTGGGTAAAACTGAACACTGGAAACCTCCCACGGAGGACATAATTCACCAACTAGACATACTCCCATCATCTATCCAGCACACTGTATGTTTCATCGTTATTCACGAACAACATCGATACCTCATAGGTCACGAAAATCCGCCAAACCGGTGAACCCGTGTGACACATATCCCCTTCACTACTCATCTACAACCACTGACGTAAAAATTAAAAAAAAACCGCTTACATCCAACCCTACATTAGTCACCATCAACAGCTAAATAACACTCTGCCTCCCGCTATCAGTCATAGAATTTTCCACTGACGGTGGGGCTGGAGGCACAGAAATGTTTTACTACCATCATTTCTTTTCACTGAATACCTATCCTTTAATTCTGTCCCAGTTTGAGGTAAATAATCTTGACAATTGAAGTACGCATAATACCAGCCACGAATAAGCGTAAAAGAAGGGTTTCCCACAAGCCTTCGAAAAGAAGATCACTCGTTGTTTTAATTTTCATTGTTTACCATTAGACAGATGCCGACGAAAATTTTGTGCCCAGGGCAAACGCTGAATTCTCCTTTTGTTTAAAATGAAATACTGTGATCCTGTACGTACAATTTTCGTCGATACAATGTTGAGTTTTCGGTCACAAATAGATATATTATTAAAATAATCTAGGCCCATGAGAATTAATCGAGGCGAAAAAATTGCATAGGGAAGGAAGCAGGAGGGAGTAAGGAGGAGAGGACGTCCGAGGAGGAGATGGCGTGAAGATGCGGAAGGGTATACGCGAGTGGCAGGTCGGAGGAGGTAAGACTCTGAACAGAGAAGAATGAAGGACAAGCATTGAACAGGCTCGGGTTCTACAGGGACCGTAGAGCCAGAGGAGAGAGAAAATAATCTAGGTGCCATGTTAGAAAACGGGTGTACTTAAAATACCATAAAAAGTAAAAGATAACTAAACATAAAATATTCAACAATGTCGCAAACAATAGTAACAGAAAAAAAATCGATCGATCTGGATGTTTTTCTTTTTCACATGACCGCCTTATGAACCGTACCTTACCCCTCTGCATAGTACTAACACAGTATTCATATTCATAAATCACAAATGTTTTATTATTACAGTAAAGCAGTCACTTATTTACTGGATTTATTTACAGTACAGTAGAGCATCGATTATCCGAACATCCATTAACCGAACGATCTATTATCCGAACTCAATAAAAAGTACAATTATGTACTGTACTGTAAAGTAACGGGTTACACAGTGTAGGCGTATTGGATATTTATTGTATAAAAATTTTACACTTTAAATGATTACAGTACTGTACAGTCGTAAATAAACGCTGTACTTACAAATAAACGCTTATGAATCATAAACGACTTCAGGCTCTAGCAGCCAGAAAACGGGGTATCGGTTTGAATCAGACAGCGATAGAACAATTCTTCAAAAAATTGTAAATCCATGGTACTGTACGTTTTGTTTTTTAATTTTTGATTAATTTTATAGAACAGTGTTTGTCATTAAACCCTAATTTTGTTTAAATTAACTTTTGGTTTTTACTGTAGTAATTACATTCAGTAATCTGAACTCAACGATTTTTAGCCTTAGTAATAGATTATAGTACAGTATACAGGTTGCTGTAATTATATAAATGATTATGATGATTAGAAATGATTTTGTAATAAAAACCTTTGTTTTTGTAAAGAGAAATAATGTTTTCAATTTACGATCTATTATCCGAAATATCGACTATCCGAACGGGCCGTCGTCCCGAGAGATTCGGATAATCGATGCTCTACTGTATTAAGAACTGAGGCTAGGCATTTTCAATTTGCTCCTTAAATGGCAATCTAAATAAGTGCTACAATTCGCGTGCTGCAGAGGCATAAACCGTGTAGTTCATACCACACTGGTATTGTACGTCGTAACATACTCTGGAGTACGTCACACCGGGATACAAATTGACCTGTCAGTGGCGTGAAACCACGTTCCAGCAATGACACAATGGTGGGTGCCGCTGCCAGTGCCTTCATTTCAATTAAGCGGTAGTTATTTACATCACGCGTTAATCTTGGCAGATGCTTTTGCTAACGGCTCACTTAAACGCGTTTCTCTGTATGATTCTAAAAGCGTGGCTAAATGCGACCTTACGCCAAAGTGTGTCAACTAAACTGATAATTCGAATAAATACATAATTTTACGTTAGTTCGTAAAACACATCTCTCAACATTAATATCCACTCCTTTTTTAATGTGTAATAGATTTTTTTCAACCTCATCCCAAAAGCAATTTCATGGCTAAGTATACATCCAAACTAAACACATTTTAAAATCAACTTCTGTATTTTAAGTGTTCAATATACACTATCGCCAAAACAATTATATGAAATGAAAGAAATATTTTTTCAGCTTTAAGTACGCATTTTAGAGTATAGGCTATACAATTTACAGAGTATAACGGATGATTCCTATTTACGCGTTGTATCTATACAATAGTCAAAAATAATTTTAAAAATCTACGTTTTATTACAAACCAACTACATGAAATAATCGTACTAATGGTTATCTTATTATTAAGAAAAAAATATACGCAATTCAACATGATGGCGACATTAAGCATACTGCAGACAACGTAAATAATAACTTTATTAGTATAGACCAGTCAATAATTTAGTTATGTGCAACATGCACTCTATGTATAAGAATAGACAAAATGTTTAAACTTATAATTAAAAAAAGCAAGTTCGATATATTGTGTGTGTGTGTGTGTGTGTGTGTGTGTGTGTGTGTGTGTGTGTGTGTGTATATATATATATATATATATATATATATATATTGCAACAGAACACAGGTAATGAAGTTCATATAAGTGGAATATTAATGCTATAAAACATTTTCTGACGGCCATAGACATGTTTTAAATTTATTTGGATATTTTCTTTGTAAAGTAGCCATAGGTTTTGAACCAAGCTATGTTTAAAAAAGTATGTTATGTCAAAATGTTCATAATTTTATACTCTTTTATGTCATGTGAAATATTTGTGTGTAAGTGCGCGGGTTTTATTTAATAACTTCGTTGAAAATTGACATTTCGTTCTGAAACTTGGACAGGGTATTCTCATGGTTATAAGCTACATTTTCCATATACTCAATTCTCCACAACTATAATTTGTATGTTATTTTTTTAATGAAATCAGTCTTCTTTTATTTTCGTTATCTCCTAGAAAGTAATAAAATTTGTAGATTAAATCTAGACAGGCCTTTGCAGAATCGGATAGAGTTTCACCCTGATTTCGGCCTATCAGAGTGCAAATCTATGGCGTTGCTAGAGATTCCACCAATCAGAAACTCTAAAAATTATTTGAGTCGGTGCTCTGTCGAATGCACATCGCTCAGTTTGTTCCGAAGTCTTGTCATAGAAAGACGTATTCGCTGTCACGAAATTTTCGTGACAAGTCAAGTCGATTTCCATAAGACGTAGAAGTTGGTTCACGGTTCGAGTTCTTCGTAACCATTGCAACTTTATAGAACTCAGATAATTTTAAATAGATCATTTCTAGTGCATTTTCGCTAACAGTGGAAGATTTCCATTAGGTGCAAAATATCTACCGAGATATTTTTATTATTAACGCGAGAACACTTCATGAAGCCGGAATTTGTGTAAGCATAATACACGATCTATTTTACCCAGTTTTGATCCCTGAAATTAAGAGTATAAACAATAACAGTCCCATATCGCAGTGCGTGTGTGCAAAGACGTGAATTTTCAAAGTAGTAGTCATCGAGCAACGCGCAGAGTAGCAGGCAGCGAGCAGAGCGCCTGATTTCTACTCAAACAGTTGGAATTCTACGTACAAGTAACATACATGTAAAAGAAGCCAATAGACTCATTTATTGAAAGACAATAATTTAATAAACAATTTTATATTATAAAGTAATAAGACATTAGTAAATTTTAATGTGTTAATGAATAAAATTTTCCTACCTCCAGATATTGACTCTGTTGTAATAATTTCAAAGTAACCTATCTGTGCAGTTTTAATTTGTATCGTTGCAATATATATATATAACTGAAACAAACAATTTAATAATTTCATGCAGCTCGAATGGCATACCACACCAACATTCAACTGATTCTCTCTCACACAGGCAACGGTTTCGCTCAGTTAAGTCGAAAGAAGTATAATATAATCAAACACAATACACTACATCGCTAATGAAAACGGATTGAAAGTTAAGACTATCCAGACTCTTGGAATTATAATAAACAAAAATCATGATGCAAAGAAACTGCACGAAATAACGTAAAGTATACCGAATGCATATGTAACGGCAAAATAAGTAAAATACTGTATGGTTCCTATGTATCTGTTGTTCCTATAATTTACTCCAAAATAATACAAATAAACAAAATCTGTCTTGAATACTCCATGGAAAAAAAAGAAAAAATTACTGTTGTGCAAGTTTCCATTATACTATATTCCATATCGACCATTCAAAATATATTTCTATAGGTCTAAGGATTTCTCCGATCGTGCTGAAAGCTTCAAAAATTATTCTGTGACCAATTCTTCGAGTTACGACGTTCATTTTCCCTGATGAAATCTCTTTATTTATTTGCTTTCAAAAAAAAAACTTACATCTTATTCAGGAATTACCTCCCGGTTTCAAAAATAATTTTTGGTTTAAATTTGTTTGCTTCACCCCCTATAATTTTTTTTATTTTTCTGCCTTTCACACTAGTCTCATAGTTCTTAAGGATCTCTTCTTTCACGCGAATTGTACATAGGCTTAATATGAGTTTCGGTGGTTTCTAAAAAGTTCCTCAGTAAACAAAACAAAATTTGAAAATTGTTCAAGCGAATCTTAATTGACATCGTTGAGATGAACACAAAAATAGGAAAATACATTACATTTCCCGACTGTTTTTTACCACTTTCTCAAGTGATAAAGTGCGAGAAGCGTCTCTGGCTGTACACCATTAAGCGGGTCAGAAATGGTAAAAGCGCGTTTGCGCAAAGGCACGCACACACCATTTGCGTCATTACAGAATTTCAAATTATGAAATGACAACTGTTTGAAGATGTTTCAAGCAGTGAAATAATTTATAAAAATGCAAATAAACACAAATGTAGGAGTGGGGCACAAACTGACACGGAGAAGACGAAATTGCTTCATTTAATAAGGTGTCACGTGTCTCCTCCACAGCAGAAGTGACAAAAACAACGCAATCCAAATTGTAAGTACACAATTCGTACACATTCACAATTCCTATGCAATAACGTAATTTCACACAAAAAGCAATGAAATTTATTCTTCGAGTCGGTACCAGATACTCAGAAACATAGTACTACCGACCACGAAAACATTGACTAACGCTTTCTTCTGCATTTGATAAATCTTCATGGCATATAACTGAGACTAAACCAAACTAAAATGTAGTGTAAACGTGCATACTAAAAGACGTCCCTTGTCGTAGAAAATACATGTTCGTATGTACGTACAGTATCTTCTTCTTCTTATCAAGCCAAAAGTTGTTCGGCTTGCGAACCTACAAGCTGTCTTCTTCGTTTCCGAAGACAATCTCTTAATGACCACATATCTTCTTCATTCTTTTATCTCATCCTTATAACTCCTGTCTGGGCTTTCCCCTCCCATGTCTGAGACGCCCCCAATCATCTCCTCGATTATGGTGGTGAACCAGTTTGAATAGTGTTACGACGGTCTAATTGATCATCATATGGTACAGTGGAAAACAAAATACAAGACACCAATTAAGTCACTAATAACCAGCTTTAATAATCACAATTTAACAGTTTGTAATCAACAAGATAGTCTCTTACAACAATCAAATAAAAATTTTGTTTTATAATATTGTGAACAAATGTGCTATATAACCTGACGATGGTCTGTGACCGAAATCGATCGCTTTAAGAATATAAATAATAACATTATATGGTACCTTTAGGCTATATAAAAAGAATACAAACAATGAAAAATTGAATTATAGGTAGACCTACAAAAAAAGTGCAAGTATAAAATGCAAATAAAAATTGTTCACACGCAATAAAATGTCAACTAATATAAAACACAATTGTATTACAATTGTCCCGCACGATTACAAAAACACAACACTTCACCACAATACTACGAACCGCACTCGAATAAATCGCAACTCAAACTGAACTAAGCGCCGCTGAAGGCTTGTATTTATACCCCTCTGAAATTCCAGAAACATCCATACTACGCATCAGCGCTACACTAGAACGTCATTGATTGCGGCCTTGACACAGTGTGCGCGGTCGGCGAAGTCTAGAAAAGTCTCGCTAACGCATGTTGATATCACTTACACGCACAGCATTACAGTCGGATTCCGCTGGAACATCCGAGAAACACGTAGATTGTTCTGTAACGTCGTAACAATACCAAACAAAGTATCTTTGGCTTTTAATCCAAGTGATATTAAAATTTCCCCCAGAATATTATCAGGTCCTGGAGCTTTGTGAACCTTCAGTCCTTTAAGTGCTCTATCGAACTCTTCTCTCAAAATGTTTATTTTAGCAATACTATGATTTCTATAGTACTATATGAAACAGAGATTGGTTAGACAGATTGCATGCAAGCGGGAAGAGATTTGTGAGGCCTGCAGCCGAAATTAGGAATACAACAGTCGTGAAGACAGTGAAGCGGAAAGTACTGCAATTGTCTGACCATGTTACAAGGACGGGCTGCTGAGAGAAAACCGAAATTCATCGTGGAAACATGCCCAGAAAGAGGAAGAAGAAGACAAAATCAGAATGGATGGAGTGTATTGGGAAACTGGATACCAAAAAGAGAAAGACTTTAGTAGAGGTTAAACACCTCGCCCAAGATAGGCCGAGTTTAGAAAGTGGCTGAAGGACCCCGGCGCTTGACGTCAAGAGAGGACGATAAAAAATAAGAAGTTACGCGGTATTTGCTACACAAAAGGGTCTCCAGTTTCAGGTTTGTGATCGGTAACTGAAAGTATTATTTATGTGCGGGTAAAAAATATAGGGATGTTATAAAGCATAAGCCAGGTGCTATAAGCATATGGTAAAAATAATTTATTACTGCCATGTTTAAACCAGGCAAATTATAAAACAATTAACTTCAGTTTGAGCCTAAATTCGGCTTGTAGCCTATATTAAATTCCGTTACATGATATATGCCGAAAATTATTGTTCCTGATCCTGCAATTAGTGAATGATGATCCAGGTTTGGAACCTATTCTTTTATCACTGTTACGCAGGCTGCTTTCGACTAAATTCCGTGTTTCTGGAAAAATATGCACACACGAAGATCCTCCAATGGGTACGCTTCTCCTTCCTCCACTGTGAGACGCCACGTCGTCCTTCGCCTTCCCACAAGTCCGGTATCGTTAGTGGGACTAGACATTATTGTGTAGAGGAAAATCCGCTGTAATACGCAGACAATCAAAACTGAAGATGTTTAAAAGAGTTACAGGGCCACTGACAACACGGGGTACGAGGATTGGGCACAACCAACAGACATGAACAACTTAGGACATGAAATAGTGAGGAGGCGAAGACCGACGTAGTAGCTTTGTTGGTGACTCATAATCGTGACGGCTACTGCGGTCATGGGATCGAATCAAGGTAACGACTCGGTTTGTCTGCCCACAGACAAATACATTTGTTGATTTTATGGTTAATATTCCATAACTGCCAAATCTTAGATTAATTATCTTACATTATTAATAATAATTGTTAATACTATATCTTAGTTTTAATCATTGATGTGAATTAAAGTTAAAAAGGATTATTTCAGTTGGGGTAAATTCTGAAATGTTAAGGACCTATTTTTTTTTAGTATATGTTAAAATATAAGCTTTCAGTGACTGTATAAGGCTGTATAAGGTTTCAGTGACTGTACAGTAAATATGTGACAAAACTGTTGGCGGTAAGAGCTAACTGGACCTATGAAAGACAGTTTTTTTATTGAATTAAATTTTATAGCAAGGACATTAATAAGCCTTAACTTGTCTGTGATGAGCAGGTAATTCCTAGTGATGTGAATGTAATGAGCATTGTAAACTTTAATAATGGGTGTTTAAACTTTGTACTGGTTTATCAGCTGTAAACGGTCCACCACCGTATACGGCACGCGCGGATGACGTCACGCGTTTATCAAACGTTGCAGCCGGCCAGCACCGCCGACTGCAAGCCAGTTTAGTTCAGTTTATAACAAGACTCCGAGCGCAACTCTCGTAAAACACTTCTCTTCCAGCCGCGGCTTCTGGATATTTTTTAGCATGCATTTATAATATTTCATTTCATTCAACTACCTGCGTCCATCTACAATGGACCACGATTTTATTCAAAATTAATTTCGGGCGTTATTGCCTCAAATGCATCCGCACGTGCCGATCGTAATTAACAATCAGATTTTTTCAATAAACGAATGTTCAACATCTTTAATACAGTCCACTTCTTTCTAACAAACAATCCAGCCTTCCTCATTAGCGTCTTTGGAATAACTCACGATTATTCAAGAGCTTCCAAACCGCAACATTTTTGGTCCCACCGGACCGGGTTTCATATTTTCAGGCCAAAAACGACATCATTTTTGGTCCAACCAGGCAGGATTTCACATTTTCGGGCCCAAAAAACTACATCATTTTTGGTCCCCACGGCACAGATTTCTCATATCTGAGTACACAAGCGACAGCATTTATTTATACACATCATTTCTGGAAAGACCGATCTGAAGTTAATCACGCCATACGGGCACCATTTTCGTCCTGAGCGACACCATTATTGTGAATCACGTCGCAGTCATCTCGACAAGATTCAGCCAAGCAGTAGACCAGAGACGACGGGACGAAACAGGACAACATTTTCGAGATTCCACAGCTTTAATTGATGGAAGGTACAACATGAGGCATCGGCTGACCGGCAGAGACAGGAGGTGTAGCAGCTCCAAACGGATGTAGCAGCTTCATCACGAATGGATCGACGGCCACGTGACTATAAACTTTACTTATATTTGATTTTTAATAATATTTCACTCAGTGGGTATTTTTTGACACATTTATATAAACAAATACCTCATTACACAATACAAATTAATAAATGGTTGGCAGCTCATTATCAGTCAGAACTTTAAAGATAAAGATATACTTTGTAACCATTTAGATTCATAATTTCAATAATTTAACTGCCAACAAGTTTGATTAGTTAGAGAGAGTAAGTTTATGTTCAAAACAACGATCGCTAGCTACCAAAACGTATTTAAACTCATTCAAAATTAAGTTTGTGGTTCACATGCTCTATGCTCAATTGCTTTCTAAATATCTTTCCCTTTTTATCTTAAACTGTAATAATGGCCGATGTAAGGGCTCTAATAAAAAAACGAGGCACAATTAAGGCCTCAATATCCCGAGTAAATACCTTCGCGGATAACTTCGATTTGTTAAACAGCGATCCTCATGCGCTGAAAATAAAACTGCGTCATTTGATGGAATTATCCACCAAATATGACGAGATTCAGTCACAAATCGAGGCTGAGGAAGCGGACGTTGCGTTAACGAGTGATAGAGTGCAAACGGAGGACGATCTCTGTACTATAGAATGTAAATTGCAACACCTGCTAGAGCAAGCTGAGCATATGAACCAAAAACCAGTAATTAACGCTGAAGGTAAACAGCCTAAAACACCCCCCATTCAATTGGAACCAATAAAATTACCACGGTTTGAGGGTAGTATTGTGGAATGGCAACATTATTACCATATTTTTATGGAACTAATTCATGTCAGAGCAGATCTGACAGATATACAGAAACTTCATTATTTGCACTCGTCATTACATGGCAAGGCGCTTAACGTAATAAAATCGTTGCCCATAACACATGAGAATTACGCGGTGGCTATCGATCTGTTGAGGAATAGATATGATAGTAAGCTGATTGTTTCCGCTCACCACGTGTGGAATGTCCTAGACGTACCATTAGTTCAGCAGGAATCCCAAGTTAGCATATCGCAATGTATTGATCAAATCTCTGCAAATATAAACGCTTTAAATAATCTCAAACTGCCAGTCAACACGTTTGAAATTATTGTCGTAAATTATTTAGCCAAAAAACTTGACAATTACACTTTACGTTTGTGGAAAGAGAGTTTATCGGAGCATAAATTCCCTGATTTTAATAATTTTATAAATTTTCTAAATTCACGTAGGAAATTATTGCAAAATCTCGATAACGCGACTAGCCCAACGAGCAGGTTGAACAAAAGCGATAAGTCTCCTTATCGCAAGGCAGTTAAACAGATAAGCACTCCAAAGGGCGCATTCCACTCACGTATTAGAAACAATTTATGCAGGCTGTGTAACGGTGTACATAGACTTAGCGATTGCCCACAATTTACATCGCTGTCTATCCCTGATAGAAAAAACGCGTTAATAAAAAACAAACTTTGCTTAAACTGCCTCCGTTCGGGACACGAGGGTTCAAAATGTCCCTCAAAATTCTCATGTAAAAAATGTTCTAGGCGTCACCACACAACGATTCATGTCCCCAACAGGGACGTAACTTCTGTTAACAACCAGTGTTCACTGAAATCACAGACCAATAAATCGGTATTGTTATCTACCGCCGTCTGTATGCCATACAATAAAGTCGGCAAAAAATTTCCCGTTAGGATATTACTGGATTCCGGTTCTCAAGCGAACTTTTGCACAATGGATTTCGCCCGCAGGATGGGCCTCCAATTGGTTAAGTCGCAACTGCCCATCACGGGTATAAACAACTCGCTTTCCCAGGCTGACTTCAGTACTAATGTAAGGCTACATTCACGCTATAAACCCTTCACGTTAAACGTACATTGTGCCGTATTACCCAGTATAACTAATAATTTACCGGCGGAGTCGTTCAATCTTGCCTCTTTAAATTTACCCAAGCGCATATTCTTGGCGGATCCACACCTACATTGCTCGTCGCAAGTCGATATATTAATCGGCGCTCAATATTTTCTCCAATTAATTGAACCTATGAAATATACGCGCGGACCACACTTTCCTATAATTCAGGAAACCAAGTTAGGATTTATTTTGGCCGGTGACTTACCATTCAACGTCGATATGACTAAAACGGTTTCTTCCTTTATGGTCTGTAGGGACGATAATCAGGTTTCCTCGCAACTAAAGGAATTTTGGAAGTTGGAGGAGATCTCTAGTCGCGAAGCCCGATCTGAGGACTCGCCGTGTGAAAGGCATTTCGTGGAAAACACTACCCGCAATCGCGACGGGAGATTCGTGGTAGCCCTGCCCCGCAGATCTGATAAATCTTATTTGGGAGATTCTCTCCGCGGAGCCATACGCAGATTCCAATCGTTAGAATTCAAATTCAAGCAGAACCCTACCCTTTATAAGGATTATAGTGAGTTCATGAGTGACTACTTAAGACTTGGCCACATGTCGACGCTTAATGAATACGATCTGTCGCTTGACAGGTCAGAGATCTTTTATCTGCCCCATCACGCAGTCTTCAAAGACTCTAGCTTAACCACTAAATTGCGCGTGGTATTTGACGCATCCGCTAAAACCACCAATAATTTGTCCCTTAACGATACTTTAATGGTCGGTCCTACGATCCAGCAGGATCTGTTTTCGATAATGGTTCGGTTCCGCACCCACCGATACGTACTTATTGCGGACACTGAAAAGATGTATCGCCAGATCATTGTTAATCCTAAGGATTCAAACTTGCAACGCATTGTTTGGCGTGATGCACCGCATAAGGAATTGCGACATTACGCGTTAAGGACGGTTACATATGGCACTGCTAGTGCCTCCTTCCTTGCTACGCGTTGTCTGGCTCAAATAGCATATGAAAATAAATCCGACTACCCTACAGCTGCTAAGGCCATAGCAAATGACTTTTACGTAGACGATCTCATAACGGGTTCGGATGATCCGAACGGCTTAGCTGAAATGAAATGCGAGATCGAGAAGTTGTTGAGGAGGTATGGTTTTTCGTTACATAAATGGTTCTCTAACCACCATAAGATTATGACTCTTCGCGCCCAAGTAACCCGTGACTTCAGCAAGGGTCAAAACGTGCGTACCTTGGGCATACAATGGAATGTTGAGGGGGATAACTTTTTATACACCGTTAGGGGTGATGACAATTTAACCGTTTTCAACAAGAGAAGCGTGTTGTCAATCATCGCCGGGATCTATGATCCACTAGGTTTAATCGCTCCCATCACATTTTGCTGCAAGCATTTCGTGCAGCAGTTGTGGTTGGCGGGCACTGATTGGGACTAACCCTTGTCCGGATCATTAGCCAATCAATGGTTGGAATTATACGCCCAATTAGTCTCCGACACTCATTTTGAGATTACGAGGTCGGTTAAGAGTTCGAACAGTTACCCAGTTAGTTCATTGCAGCTGCACGGATTCGCCGACGCTTCGGCTAAAGGTTACGCGTGTTGCATTTACGTGCGGGCGGTCTATTCGAACGGCGCCATATCATCAAACTTGTTGTGTGCTAAATCTAGGGTCGCTCCGCTGAAACAGATAACGCTTCCTAGACTTGAACTTTGTGCTTGTTTATTGTTGGCTCAATTAACCTCCAAGGTTTTAAATGCCGTCGATTACAATTTTGACGGACTATATCTTTATTCGGATTCGATGATAGCGTTGTACTGGATACATCAGCAATCTTCCCGCTGGAAGGTATTTGTGGCCAACCGTGTCGCGGAAATACAGCGTCTTGTTAGCAGCAGGGGAATTTGGCGTCATGTAGTATCAAATGACAACCCTGCCGACGTCTTATCGCGCGGTTGCCTCCCTCGTAGTTTGCACTGTCATACTCAATGGTGGCATGGTCCCTCCTGGTTGGCTCGTGATGCGGCCTCATGGCCGGTCAGCGCGTTCGACATTAATACTCCCTGTACTTTTCCCGACATTGAAGAGGAACGTCGCAAGCAGGCTCAAACCTCACTAATTGTCGCGTCCTCAACACATAGTTACATTGAAAATTATTCATCTCTTACGAGGCTTATTCGCGTCTTCGCATATTGCCGTCGATTTTTTCTCAATTCTAGGCTCGCGGTGGTTGATAGAGACACGTCCTTTTTGTCGGCTCAAGAATTGTCTGACACGCTCTTGATTTTTGTCCGGCAATCACAGAAGTTGCATTTCGACGTGGAGGTTAGGGAACTTGAGGCACACCGGTGCCTTCCACGCAGTAGTAAAATTCTTGCTCTCAACCCATTCCTGGATAAATCAGGCATTTTAAGAGTGGGTGGACGCTTGCAATTCTCCCCACTTAGCTACGAGACTAAACACCAAATAATTTTGCACCCGCACTCTCATCTCACGAGATTAATAATTGAATACGAACACATCCGTTTGTTGCACGCTGGAGTGCAATCAACTCAAGCTTCGCTTAGGCGTAAGTATTGGATCATACACGATAAGTCCTATATCCGCTCAGTGATACATAAGTGTGTCACTTGTTTTCGTTTCCGGGCTAAAGGCGCGAATCAATTACTCGGTCAATTACCCTCTTCTAGGGTCACGCCGTCAAGGCCATTCTCACAGTCGGCCGTGGATTACGCCGGTCCTGTGCTTTTGCGCCATGGCGGGCAGCGCTCTAAGTCCACGACCAAGGCATATATCGCTCTATTTATATGCATGTGTACTAGGGCCATCCATTTAGAATTGGTGTCGGATCTCACTTCCAACGCCTTTATAGCGGCTTTAAAAAGGTTCATATCGCGCAGAGGTATTCCCGCGCAAATATTTTCGGATAATGCCACGAATTTTCGTCGTGCCAACCACACGTTGCATGATTGGTACAAATTTTTAACCTCCAAGGAAGCTGAGCAATCTTCTCTGGAGTTTTGCGGTCTCCACGGCATCAAATGGTCCTTTATCCCCCCTTCAGCCCCTCATTTCGGTGGTTTGTGGGAAAGTGGTGTAAGGAGTGTTAAATTCCATTTACGTCGCGTAATTGGCGGTACGATCTTGAATTTTGAGGAATATTCTACCCTTCTTTCTCAAATTGAGGCTTGCCTTAATTCACGCCCGTTATGCGCGGTGTCCGACGATGCTAGAGACCCTGAACCCTTGACACCCGCTCATTTTTTGGTCGGTGCTCCACTGACGGCACTTCCGGAACCCGACTATACACAAGGCAATAATACTCATTTGGGCAGATGGCTTCTGCTCCAAAAATTTACGCAGACCATCTGGAAACGGTGGTCTAGGGATTATCTGCACCAGCTGCAGCAGCGCAATAAATGGCGCACCCCATTAAAGAATTTGAACGTCGGACAACTTGTCCTCATTTTGGATGACAATTCCCCCCCTCTAGAATGGAAGCGTGGGGTAATTACCAATGTTTTTCCGGGTCAAGATTCCTTAGTACGCGTCGCAGAAGTTCGCACCGCGCTAGGTATCTTACGCCGACCCATCCACAAATTATGCCCCCTTCCGGTGGCTACACACTAATCGTATGCGTGCCATACGAGGTGTGTGTGTGTGTGAGTGTGTGCGTGTCACATTACATGGACCACGCCCGGGACATTCCCCGGGGCGAGCATACAAGTCAATTGTATCATAAGCATTGTAATATTGTTTACGTGCCGCTAGCTATTACAGCAATAGTGACTGTGTCTCATATGTACTATCAATCATTATGGATGTTGTGTATTGTTAATATGTTTGTGTGATTCAAATTCTGAGAACCACAAGTGTCATTTATAGTGTCAATTATTCTATATATGTATTGTATTTTCTAAGGGTCAAACATTATGAAATTCATTGGGGTTGTTATGTCAATATCATGGGGAAATTATTGTATTTTTTATGGTGTTATCACTTGTTATTGTAATGCTTGGCAAATATCAAGGGGTATTATTTGGGAAAGATCAATATCTACTTAATTATTGTATTATTGTGCGTATTGTATTACTATTATGTTTTGAGTAATTTTAACGTCAGTAAGCCCTTGCTATTGGCGTAAGGGTCAATTTATTGTATGCTTGGTGATTGTTAATTGAATTCATATTATGTTTATTATGTCATTGCTCTCTGGCCAGTGCGCCAATTATTGTATCGCTTACGACATGTAAGTTTAATTATTATATTGTTCAATTTAACCTTTAATGTACAAAATCGTCCCGATTTTGGCGGGCAGTATGTTTAAACTTTGTACTGGTTTATCAGCTGTAAACGGTCCACCACCGTATACGGCACGCGCGGATGACGTCACGCGTTTATCAAACGTTGCAGCCGGCCAGCACCGCCGACTGCAAGCCAGTTTAGTTCAGTTTATAACAAGACTCCGAGTGCAACTCTCGTAAAACACTTCTCTTCCAGCCGCGGCTTCTGGATATTTTTTAGCATGCATTTATAATATTTCATTTCATTCAACTACCTGCGTCCATCTACAATGGACCACGATTTTATTCAAAATTAATTTCGGGCGTTATTGCCTCAAATGCATCCGCACGTGCCGATCGTAATTAACAATCAGATTTTTTCAATAAACGAATGTTCAACATCTTTAATACAGTCCACTTCTTTCTAACAAACAATCCAGCCTTCCTCATTAGCGTCTTTGGAATAACACACGATTATTCAAGAGCTTCCAAACCGCAACAATGGGAATAAAGATATTTAAAAATAATAACAATAATACATCGATATTATCTGGCTTACCTGGGCTAGATAAGTAACAAACGTGCGCGCGGGTTAATAGCTGGCTGAATTCTCTCTGGCGGTGATGAAACGTGAGTCGTACCACGGCCGAGGGACGCAACAAACCACAGTTTAAAGCTTGAGGGGACACAGAAGATAAGATTGTGAGTAACGGTTATGGATTTATGAGAAATTATAACGAATCGTGGAATATACTAACCAATTATTAACCGGAGCACGAGATGCAAAAGCTTATATAGTACGGTCCGCAGAATTCGAAGATTGGATTAGTTAGGTCATGTTAAAATGTTGGATGATGTGATGACAACTAACAGAGTATGGGACCGCAACTAATGGGGAAAATCACGTGGAAAGACCACAGAAAAGATGACTGGACGACGTGTAGGAGACACATAGAATCTGACCTAGGCTGTGTAGCGAGAGGACGGGATGCAGACGGTTTGTGAAACCAACAAAAAAACATGAGAATCTGTGCAGATCCAGCGTGAATTAAGACAAAAGTTCAATAGCCAAAAAACGGCGTTGTCCATTCACTGTACGTTCGCAGAGATTAACAGACTGTAGCTGTACTATACGAAAGTAATATATAACACGATAGTTAAGTAATCTGACACGACGCATTGTCGTTTGTAAAAGTGTAGAAAGCTAGAAAGTTAGAAAAGAAAGATTGTAAAACACTTACCACAAGTCTGTTTGCCATACTTTGCCGGTAAAATTGATTTTATTATTGTTAGTATTTCTTTTTGTCACTGATAGGTTTGCGACGAGTACATCGCTGTTCATTTAACAGTCGATACCAATTACTGTTACTTCAGCAAACAGGCTATACGATATTGCGTTTTTATTGTCTAAAGCGTTAGTTGTTATAGAAAAACAAGCTGTGGGTGTGTGTAAATGTTTGTGTTGTAATTTGTCGGGCGTTACCTCCGCGCACTTTTGTTACTTACTCTGTTGACTGGATCCTCTGCAGTGATGTAGTCCTGTAACACAACTTAATACTATGCTTTTTGTGGGCGCCACTTGGAAACGTTTGTTCCAAGAAAAAAATGTGATTGATAAAATTTTTAAATCTACGAAAAAATTTAAACAAGTCAGTTTAGCTTGGAAAAATCAGTTAAGTTTAATGGTTCTTTAAAAACAAACAAATCGTCTGAAGGACTAACATTCATAGAAAAAAAATTATAAAATTGCAGAGAAAAAAATTTTACAAGTTATTATTATTGACAATTTTTTATATATCCAATCAAGTATCGGCTAGCATATTTCAGATTTTGACTCAGTTGAAAAGCATGAGTTTAATACGTGAAAAATCTTTACTCTCAGGACGTGACTCCTTTGAACTACCAAGACATACAGTATCAATTAGATGCCTTACAAGAAAAAACTAAGTGATTTGAAGGTGTATGTGTGGCGTGTGAAGTACAACTGCGTGATAAAATGTAACCAGGTAACAAATGACTTTAATTTTGGTAACTCACGTTCCAATGGTTATTTATTCTCGCACTGGACACTCCTTTCGGGTAGTTTCTCAATCTCGCCTCTTCGGGTGTACACTGAATCTATTTAAAGTCAAATTTTGCGATCATTACTTTTTCCGCACTTTTGTAAAAACGTTTGGCAGTAGAATCTCGTTCAAACGCCGCCGTTACGAATCATCTGTTTAGCGTTGATTCAGAAATCGGCCACCGCAGCGCTGATTCCCATGCAGTGTTGAGGAAGGCTTTGTGTATTGTATGTTTACGTTAGGGGGAATTATTGTCACGTTAGTCAGTCAATGCGAACACAGCAGAATTCGTTCTCTATTTAAATTTTTGGTCCCTCCTGGGCCGTCGACGTTCTGGCTGCGTGATTTCTATTAAAATTTGCCGTATCGCTGCTCTATTTCAGCGATACATTTGGCGAAGATTCTCGTTGAGGTTAAGTCAGTCGGTATGTCTATGTACGGGAAAAGCCTTCCTGCCGTGTCTTGTCGATTTCTCGCCTCTTGGTTTCGCCTTAGCTGCGTTGATCAGTGTCGTGGGTGATGCATCAGTTCTGGAGTTCAAGTTTCAAGTGTTTTTCGGTCGAATTTGGTCTCGCTTTTATACTAATTCAGGATGACTGTTTTCATCGACTTCCGGTATATTTGTGTAAAAATTCTTTCTAGAATGTTCGAGAATAAACGAAATGGAATGTCATAGAACAATTTTCACTTCCGTAGAAGCTTTTAGAACGAATTTCTTATTCTTCATACAAAGGATATTTCAAAAATTACTCTGGTATTTATCAAACAGCTTTACATTAGTACTCACAATTTGTATGCCATTAATACATTTATATTCCCTGTTTTTAACTGAATCTAGCGATACTAAATATGATTGGTTTCTAATTAACTTAAGTCTAATAAACAATACAATATACAACCCTCACCTTGAGTTGTTGTCATTGAAAACTCAATTTTTATAACAAAAATTGTTGTGGAGTTACTAAGTTCCTTCCACAAGCTGAACATCTAATACTACTACTTTCCTACAACAAAATAAACAAATTTTAACATAGATAAAACACAAATAAATACAATTTTATATGGCCTCTGCTCATGGCCTAGATTCTTGTCAGTTTTCTAATACAATGATTAGTCTTTTTCTTTAATATATGTATTATTTCACTACTGTACACACAGAGTTTATTATTTTGTCTATCTTTTGTGATACCTGGTTACTCTGTACATATATTATATTTATCACAAGATGACATAGCATCATTGATTGGTCTTGAGATGTCCTTTTTTATGGCGTGACAAATCTCACTCTAATTAGTTAAATTCTTTTAGAATTGACTTTACTTTCAACTGAGTTTGTTTCTTATTAAGGTATACTGATGTATTGTACCTTTCTATCTTATTTTTGTTAGTATTATGTAAGTATTTAGCCAGATATGATTATTTTTGTACTGGATGATTGGTTCCAGCCATACATGGTATAAGTAAATATTTTGATAACTTGACTATTACAATGTTAAAGTTAGTCAGGTATATTAGTATAGTTGCTTTATATCATATTACAGCTTTCTAATGCAATTTGGTTGCATTTTGGCAACATTAAATCAATAAATTATACAATATTAGATGCCTATTACATGTTTTTAGTTAACACTGTTTTTGGCTATTTTGACTGCTTTTTATTCATTTGACAGCTTCCTTTATTTAAGATAAATTGTTCACTATTGTCTGCTTGACAATTACATATAGTTTTTATTTAAATCTGATAATAATTAATTTTTTCATGAAATCTTGGTGTATGGTCTCAAATCCAACACATTAATATTTTTTGTCATTGCAAATATACAATTTTTATTTTAACTTAAACTCTTTCTAATAATGTATTTAAATCATTTAATACATTTATTTCATTTACATCACATAATATAATAATGGATCATGTCCATTTATTCACAAAAAATAGTTTTTAATACTCTATTCATAGTTATAAAACTTAATAATTATTGACTTTATTTTGGTTGATTCTGACATTATTTCTCTCTCTTATAGTGTCTTATGGTTTTTTCACTCTTATTCACTTTAATAATATATATGGGGTTTTGTCTTAGTCATAGTTTGGTCGTTTTTTTTTTAAGTTGATAGAAATAATTATTATACAAAATTACACAATTTTTTAGGACTACTTGGGTTCGATACTGTTCACCTCACTTTCCTCTTATGCTAACTTACTATATAAATGATTTCTTTTATGGAACGTTCTGTGACGTTACATATGCCTCTCCGTTAAAGTTGATAATTTTGGAAAAACATATCTTTGGTTTTGATGAAATTATCATCTCTATATTAGCCCTTTATTAGCTTCTTTATATCTCATTCTTTTATTTTATAATTAAATTCCTGTACTACTCCGTTAATATATTAATCCAACTCAATATTCCTATTTCGTTCTTTGTCGTATCACCTATTCCTTTCCTTTTTACCTTGATGTTATATAATTAATCTTTGATATAATTCCCTATCAATTTCCTAACTTACATAGAGGGTTGGGAGTCAGAGTGGCTCGCTATGGCATACATTCTCTGTCCCTTCCTGTCTATAACTACTGAAATCAGAGGCAACACATCCCTGTTCAGAAAATAATAATTGCACCTTTGCAACAAATAATAATAATAATAATAATAAAAAATACAATATTCAAAGATCATAGGCTCCTACACATAAATTCCCTTTCTTAAACTCTTCTGATTAATTCACAATTATATTAATATATCGTTCTCCGCAGGTTAAAATTATCGTTTAAAATCATTCAATGTTAATAGCTATATTTATATTCATCATTACCTCCTTATGTAACACACTGTTTTCCCCTTTTTTTTTTCATTTATCATTTCCATGTAGTATCAAATATATGATAGTATTTCTCCTTCTTTTCTCCTTTACTAAGTGTCCATCTCGTAATATTTATTAATAATAATCTCTCTCCTTCTCTAAGTACGGGTAAGCTGGTAAATATACGTTGACATGGCTATTGGAAATAAATCTATATTTTATATATATATCATTATGCCTTTGGTGTAAGGTGTCCTTCTCGTAATATTTATTAATAACAATCTCTCTCCTTCTCTAAGTACGGGTAAGCTGGTAAATATACGTTGACATGGCTATTGGAAATAAATCTTGCCTATGATGGAATGTGTCCATCTCGTAATATTTATTAATAACAATCTCTCTCCTTCTCTAAGTACGGGTAAGCTGGTAAATATACGTTGACATGGCTATTGGAAATAAATCTTGCCTATGATGGAATGTGTCCATCTCGTAATATTTATTAATAATAATCTCTATACAATAATCTCTACCTCCTTTCTAATTATGGCTAAGTAAAAAAAAAATTCACGTTAACATGTTTAGTCAAGGTACCTTCTCTATGATGCTGTATTTGACTTGGGTCTTTGGTCATGGTACTTGGTCACTGATTGAGTATTCGACTTGCGATTTTTTTTTTTTTTTTTTAATCATGGTACTTTTTTAATGAAGTCTGGTTATACGTACCTTTTACCTTGTTCCTAATTGTGTCAGTTACCTCGTAGGTATTGTTTTCATGTTTGATAATATTTGGGTTTATATTTGTCAGTTTGGGTTAATTACTTTGATTATTTCAACCCCTTTTGGTTGTGTGTTCCTTATATTATGTCATTATTTATCATTCCCATTCCTTTTTAATTCCTTCTCTTTTCAATATTCGACCTTCGATGTTTAGCACCTCTACTCCTTCAAATGCCTGGTCTATGACATTTATTCTGGATGATTAATCCATGGCATTACCATCTCATCACATGTTTGGGCCATAATTTTTCTGCATAGCGGAATTCCTCCTCTCTCACACTTTCATTTTGGGGATCATTATCTGGTTCTCGGCCAGTTTCTGCCAGTACATGGTTTACCTGAACTGTTCGGGGTCTTTCGTCATTACTTGCCTGGGGCCTATTCTCTTGATTCCTTTTCTTTCTTATTTCTCTTATTGCCTGAGTGTATTTTTCTATAAGCTGGCCCATTTGTTCCTCATAATTTTCCTTCTTTTTGGAATGTATCCTTTTTCTAGGCACGCTTACCTTAAAAGTATTTTGGCCTATGATTTTCTTTGTAACACACTCTTTCTTTTTGTACCTTTTCATTAAATTCTGTTTATATTCTTTCATATAACTTCTTTCTCTGCGGTCAGTGACCGGGGGGTTAAGTATATTAATTAAACCGCCTTGAGTCATTTCTCCTATTTCCTTTGTATACTCCCTGTTTGTTTTTCTCGGTCTGTCCAATCTATTAGCTATGTTTTGTTTCGTTTCTACTGTTTTTTCTCTATGGTTTCAGGACCGGTATTATTTTCTGGAAGATGACGAAATAGAATTTGTAATCCTTCTACCTGTTCCTCCATTATCTCGACCTCCCTATCATTGTCGGTTTTACTCTCCTCGATCTTTTCGTCTACTATTTCGTAATTTGCATTATTATTTTTCGTTTCTGGAAGATGACGAAATAGAATCTGTAATCCTTCTACCTGTTCCTCCATTACCTCGACCTCCCTGTCATTGTCAGTCTTACTCTCCTCGATCTTTTCGTTTACTGTTTCGCAATTTGCATTATTATTTTCCGTAATGGACTCTACCCATTTTTGAGTTTCCTCCCGAAGTTTCTGCATTTGTTTTTCGCTCTCCTCTCTCTCTTTCTGTCTCCTTCTTTCATTTTCCTCTCTCTCTTTCTGTCTCTTTCTTTCATTTTCCTCTCTCTCTTTCTGTCTCCTTCTTTCATTTTCCTCTGTCTCTTTCTGTCTCTTTCTTTCATTTTCCTCTCTCTCTTTCTGTCTCCTTCTTTCATTCTCTTCTCTCTCTTTCTGTCTCTCCTTCTCTTTGGACTCTACCCATCTTTTAGTTTCCTCCCCGAAGTATTCTATCATGAATTTTCTCCATCTTTCCCTCTTCTCTCTCATTTCCTCCCAAAATTTCCGGTCACTTTCTTCCATCTGTCTCTTTCTTTGGCTACTTTCTTCCATTCTTTGGAGCATTCGCTCCTTATTATTTTTGTTTGTTTCTTCCAATTTTTGGATCATCATCATTAATTTTGTTTGCGACATTTTAATATGTTGGTAGTTGCCGGGCTTGTTCCGTCTTTTTCAAGCCTCACTAGTTGGGCTGCCAATTTATAGAAAAACAAGCTGTGGGTGTGTGTAAATGTTTGTGTTGTAATTTGTCGGGCGTTACCTCCGCGCACTTTTGTTACTTACTCTGTTGACTGGATCCTCTGCAGTGATGTAGTCCTGTAACACAACTTAATACTATGCTTTTTGTGGGCGCCACTTGGAAACGTTTGTTCCAAGAAAAAAATGTGATTGATAAAATTTTTAAATCTACGAAAAAATTTAAACAAGTCAGTTTAGCTTGGAAAAATCAGTTAAGTTTAATGGTTCTTTAAAAACAAACAAATCGTCTGAAGGACTAACATTCATAGAAAAAAAATTATAAAATTGCAGAGAAAAAAATTTTACAAGTTATTATTATTGACAATTTTTTATATATCCAATCAAGTATCGGCTAGCATATTTCAGATTTTGACTCAGTTGAAAAGCATGAGTTTAATACGTGAAAAATCTTTACTCTCAGGACGTGACTCCTTTGAACTACCAAGACATACAGTATCAATTAGATGCCTTACAAGAAAAAACTAAGTGATTTGAAGGTGTATGTGTGGCGTGTGAAGTACAACTGCGTGATAAAATGTAACCAGGTAACAAATGACTTTAATTTTGGTAACTCACGTTCCAATGGTTATTTATTCTCGCACTGGACACTCCTTTCGGGTAGTTTCTCAATCTCGCCTCTTCGGGTGTACACTGAATCTATTTAAAGTCAAATTTTGCGATCATTACTTTTTCCGCACTTTTGTAAAAACGTTTGGCAGTAGAATCTCGTTCAAACGCCGCCGTTACGAATCATCTGTTTAGCGTTGATTCAGAAATCGGCCACCGCAGCGCTGATTCCCATGCAGTGTTGAGGAAGGCTTTGTGTATTGTATGTTTACGTTAGGGGGAATTATTGTCACGTTAGTCAGTCAATGCGAACACAGCAGAATTCGTTCTCTATTTAAATTTTTGGTCCCTCCTGGGCCGTCGACGTTCTGGCTGCGTGATTTCTATTAAAATTTGCCGTATCGCTGCTCTATTTCAGCGATACATTTGGCGAAGATTCTCGTTGAGGTTAAGTCAGTCGGTATGTCTATGTACGGGAAAAGCCTTCCTGCCGTGTCTTGTCGATTTCTCGCCTCTTGGTTTCGCCTTAGCTGCGTTGATCAGTGTCGTGGGTGATGCATCAGTTCTGGAGTTCAAGTTTCAAGTGTTTTTCGGTCGAATTTGGTCTCGCTTTTATACTAATTCAGGATGACTGTTTTCATCGACTTCCGGTATATTTGTGTAAAAATTCTTTCTAGAATGTTCGAGAATAAACGAAATGGAATGTCATAGAACAATTTTCACTTCCGTAGAAGCTTTTAGAACGAATTTCTTATTCTTCATACAAAGGATATTTCAAAAATTACTCTGGTATTTATCAAACAGCTTTACATTAGTACTCACAATTTGTATGCCATTAATACATTTATATTCCCTGTTTTTAACTGAATCTAGCGATACTAAATATGATTGGTTTCTAATTAACTTAAGTCTAATAAACAATACAATATACAACCCTCACCTTGAGTTGTTGTCATTGAAAACTCAATTTTTATAACAAAAATTGTTGTGGAGTTACTAAGTTCCTTCCACAAGCTGAACATCTAATACTACTACTTTCCTACAACAAAATAAACAAATTTTAACATAGATAAAACACAAATAAATACAATTTTATATGGCCTCTGCTCATGGCCTAGATTCTTGTCAGTTTTCTAATACAATGATTAGTCTTTTTCTTTAATATATGTATTATTTCACTACTGTACACACAGAGTTTATTATTTTGTCTATCTTTTGTGATACCTGGTTACTCTGTACATATATTATATTTATCACAAGATGACATAGCATCATTGATTGGTCTTGAGATGTCCTTTTTTATGGCGTGACAAATCTCACTCTAATTAGTTAAATTCTTTTAGAATTGACTTTACTTTCAACTGAGTTTGTTTCTTATTAAGGTATACTGATGTATTGTACCTTTCTATCTTATTTTTGTTAGTATTATGTAAGTATTTAGCCAGATATGATTATTTTTGTACTGGATGATTGGTTCCAGCCATACATGGTATAAGTAAATATTTTGATAACTTGACTATTACAATGTTAAAGTTAGTCAGGTATATTAGTATAGTTGCTTTATATCATATTACAGCTTTCTAATGCAATTTGGTTGCATTTTGGCAACATTAAATCAATAAATTATACAATATTAGATGCCTATTACATGTTTTTAGTTAACACTGTTTTTGGCTATTTTGACTGCTTTTTATTCATTTGACAGCTTCCTTTATTTAAGATAAATTGTTCACTATTGTCTGCTTGACAATTACATATAGTTTTTATTTAAATCTGATAATAATTAATTTTTTCATGAAATCTTGGTGTATGGTCTCAAATCCAACACATTAATATTTTTGTCATTGCAAATATACAATTTTTATTTTAACTTAAACTCTTTCTAATAATGTATTTAAATCATTTAATACATTTATTTCATTTACATCACATAATATAATAATGGATCATGTCCCATTATTTATTTATTCACAAAAAATAGTTTTTAATACTCTATTCATAGTTATAAAACTTAATAATTATTGACTTTATTTTGGTTGATTCTGACATTATTTCTCTCTCTTATAGTGTCTTATGGTTTTTTCACTCTTATTCACTTTAATAATATATATGGGGTTTTGTCTTAGTCATAGTTTGGTCGTTTTTTTTTAAGTTGATAGAAATAATTATTATACAAAATTACACAATTTTTTAGGACTACTTGGGTTCGATACTGTTCACCTCACTTTCCTCTTATGCTAACTTACTATATAAATGATTTCTTTTATGGAACGTTCTGTGACGTTACATTGTCTACGTAGATGTGTTCATATACGCTACTATTGTAGACCAAGAGCTTGTGACGAAAATGTTTACGGTATTTCAGTACGCTTGATGCTTTTAAAGAAATTCAACTCCACTTTCTGGAAACGCACAATGCTCCTACCTGGTCTGGCTGGATGCTGGAACCGGAATATTTGTTTGGCTAATTGCAAGAAGTTATAAAAATATATTTCGAAAAACGTGTACAAAATTCAGCTTTACTGCTATAACGTTAATAGTACGTACATTTATGTCAGCACTTCAAAATCGTCTGTCAGCAACTTGGAACCGAAAAACGTGTCTGACAATTTAATGTTATTATATCATCAAATTCAATATACCAAAAAGCCAGACATACTGTTATAACGTTTTATTTATGAATTTTATAATCCTTTGAGACCTTGAGAGCGGCAAGGGAACCGACAGCAAATTCGCCAGACTCGCCACTCCGTTTCTGGCTAGTCAAGTTGAATTTCTATACAAAGTATCAAGTGTACTGAAATACCATAAGCATTTCCGTCGCCAGCTCTCACTCTAATAGGTTTGTACCAACTGGAAAAAAATATCGGTATGGAAAACCATACATGACTTCCATGTTTTAAGATTTATATTTAAAATCATTTTCGAAATGAAATATTTCCATAGAAACTACTTCTTTCTTCAGTGCTGTGGTCACTAACGTATACCACCTCACGTTAGCGGACTCGATTTTCAGTGATGATGGCACTGCCGAAATGTCTGGTTTTGTAGAAAACACTGGATCACGCCCAAACAGCCCGGGAAGGAATTTTAACAACAAACTACTTCTTGCTGCCGGTAAGGTAGTACACATATAAAAAATTATCCTCTCCCTTCAACTGTCATTTTCATTTATAGAAAATTACCCCCTCCCCCTACAACTACCCTTTTAATTTATAGATATTTTATCCAACTTTCTACAGTAGATTATTATGACCTTCTCTTCAGGATACTTTATTGATCAAAATTAAGTACTTTACTCTTGTTAAAACATAAAACGTTGCAGATAAACTACCCTTTCCTCTTAACCCTCAATAGGCCTTGAGTCCTCTACAACTCAGGTACATATACAAAAAAATATTTGGGTTTGTTTGAATCTGCGACAGTTATCGTTAGCCATGTAAAAAATTCTACACACAGACACACAGCCACTTTTCGGAAAATGACTTTTCTTCGTGTATTGAGGATAGTACAATCAGAATCAGCCCTTATCTCGAACACGATTTTTTCGCCATCACCATACTTCCATTTCGTTTTGGAACATGGAAGTAAAAATCCACACGAATTATTATCCGCTGACGATCAGTTCTTATGTAACAAGGCTAAAAGAATAGAGAACAAACCTGCATCAACATTCTGTGCCGCAACAACGATCAGTAACAATATATAACGGATTGTACGTAGCTGCCGAAATTAGGCACGAGCTAAAGTAATTCTCTAAACATTGAGAACATCATAACGGCTGCTTTAAAGACTAAAGTAATAAATTATTTATTTTCACGCTCTGCTTACCCCGTATTTGTTAACCTAAAGAAGAAACAAATTTGCACCAATTTCTTGAATTAGTTTCCACTTGAAAATACGGCTTCTCCACTTGCCAACGATACGCACTGTAGGTACCTACGCAATGTACAACTACGACTGATCCCTGTCGCATATAGGCCAATTCACGGGGGTGGGGGGTAACGAGAACACCCTACCCAAAAATTAAAAAACATTTTCCAAAATCCAATTAAGGAAAAAAATATTTAATTTTTTCTGAGAAATTTACTCTGTTTACTTCCATGTTCCATAAGGAAACGGAAATATGGTGATGGTGAAAAAAATCGTGTTCGAGATAAGGGGTGATTCTGACTGTACTACCCTCAATACACGAAGAAAAGTCATTTTCTGAACAGTGTCTGTGTGTAGAATTTTTCTATGGCGAACGATAACTGCCGCAAATTCAAACAGAATCGAATATTTTTTTGCATATGTGCCCGAGTTGTAGAGGACTCAAGGCCTACTGATTTTGGTGAAGATCGGTTAAAAGGAAGGGGTAGTTTACCTGAAACGTTTCATGTTTTAACAAGAGTAAAGTACTTAATTTTGATAAATAAAATATCCTGAAAAGAAGGATAATAATCTACCGTAGAAAGGTAGATGAAATATCTATATATAAAAAGGGTAGTTGAAAGGGAGGGGGTAATTTTCTATAAATTTAATAGATAGCTGAAGGAGAGGGGATATTTTTTACTTCCATATTCCATAAGGAAATGGAAGTATGGTGATAGCAAAAAAAATCGTGTTCGAGATAATTGCAGATTCTGATTGTACTACCCTCAAAACATGAAAAAACGTCATTTTTGGAAAGTGTCAGTGTGTGTGTCTGTCTGTGTGTAGATTTTTTTCTATGGCAAACGATAAGACCCGCAAATTCAAACAGAATAAAATAATTTTTTGCATACAGCCCTGAATTGTAGAGTACTCAAGTCCTATTGTTTTTGGTGAAGATCGGTGAAGGGGAAGAGGTAGTTTACCTGCAACGTTTTATGTTTTAACAAGGGTAATTTTTTCTATGACGAACAATAACTGCCGTAAATTCAAACAGAATCAAATAATTTTTTTCATACCTCCCTGACTTATAGAGAACTCAAGGTATTTTGATTTTGGTGAAGATAGGTTAAGAGAAAGGGGTAGTTTACCTGTAACATTTTATGTTTTAACAAGGGTAATTTTTCTTATGACGAATGATACCTGCCGCACATTAAAAAAGAATCAAATAATTTTTTGCATACGTTCCTGAATTGTTAAGTACTCAAGGTCTGTTGATTTTGGTGAAGCTCGGTTAAGGGAAAGGGGTAGTTTACCCGCAACACTTTGTTTTAACAACGGTAATTTTTTCTATGACGAACGATAACAGCCGCAAATTCAAACGGAATCGAATAGTTTTTTTGCGTACAGCCCTGAATTATAGAGTACTCAAGACCTGTTGTTTTTGGTGAAGATCGGTTAAGGGAAAGGGGTAGTTTACCTGCAACATTTTATGTTTTAACAAGGGTAATTTTTCTTATGACGAATTATAACTGCCGCACATTCAAACAGAATCAAATATTTTTTTGCATACGTACCTGAATTGTTAAGTACTCAAGGTCTGTTGATTTCGGTGAAGATCGGTTAAGGGAAAGGGGTAGTTTACCAGCAACACTTTATGTTTTAACAACGGTAATTTTTTCTATGACGAACGATAACTGCCGCACATTCAAACAGAATCAAGTATTTTTTTTGTGCATTCCTGAATTGTAGAAAACTCAAGGCCTATTGATTTTGGTGAAGATCGGTTACGGGGAAAGGGTAGTTTACCTGCAACATTTTATGTTTTAGCAAGAGTAAAGTACTTAATTTTGATAAATAAAGTATCCTGATAAGATCATAATAATCCACTGTAGAAACGTAGATGAAATATCTATAAATGAAGAGGCTAGTTGAACGAGGTGGGGGCAATTTTCTTTAAATGAAAATGATAGTTGAAGGGGTGGGGATAATTTTTATTTATATGTCATGTGTACTACGTTATCGGCAACAAAGAAGTAGTTTGTTGTTAAAATTCCTTCCTGGGCTGTTTGGGCTTGATCCAATGTTTTTTACAAAACCAGACGTTTCGGCAGTGCTATCGACTGCCATCATCAGTGAAAACTGAGTGCACTATCGTGAGGTGGTATACGTTAGTGATCACAGTACCTACTGTGGTTAAGGCTGAAGAAAGAAGTAGTTTCTATGGAAATAGTTCATTTCGAAAAGTATTTTAAATATAAATCTTAGAACATGGAAGTCATGTATGGTTCTCCATTCCGATATTTTAAAATGTATTTAAACCACACGCGAAGAATAGTCAAAAGTTGTTTTTTTTTTTTAATGAAAAACGATGGTTTCTTTTGAATGAACTTTGAAAAAAGAAACTCTGTATTTCCTGTATTGGTACCCCCGTACGAAGAAAAGACTCTCTTGATGCGGCCTTGTTGCAAGATGTGTGAAGCGTCAGACTAGAAGAAACCGAAGTTAATACACATTGCAAAAGTCCGACACCGACAAAATGATGAATTGCTACGAACCGAACCCATATAACGGTCAATTCGATGATTGTTGACGCTCGCGAAGGCCTTTCGTTTGACAGCGAGACCCAGTCTATTGCGTCATACACACAACTGGACGAACCACAAATTGTTGTGTATTAGTACGTGTACTGTGAGTGAGTAAATGTTGAGAGAAGCATACGGCGAGCTCTGCGCATGCTCTCCCACAATCGTGTGCCTGTCCCAGCGTTGTCAAATGTTAAACTGCGTTTATCTCAAACAAACCAAATTACTAGCTAAACACTACGGCATACGGTTACTATATAGACGTTCCCACTTAAGCGTGACAGTCCTTATCTTAAGCACTGCCGCGACTGTGTTGATTGAAACAGACGCACAAATGTTCCGATTTCAATCTCATAAATATTTACGGAACAGGTATTCCTCCATACAAGCCAGCATTACAGTAATCCACCAATAGCTTATCAACATATCTCTTAGCATCTCTCAGTACAAATCCTTAAGAAATCTTAATAGAATTGGATAGTTCCCAGTATTGTTAGTTTTATTAGCAGCCATCTTAACACCAACTTTGTCACTACTTATTGCCACACTGCTAAAAACTTCATTCTTGACGAGGCCTTTCGATGTCTCCACCATCTTCAGGCCTTAAATGACCTTTACTTTAATTTTTAAATACTTAAACACTATCCTTACTTTATTCATCTTCTTTCTATCTTCCACTTCCAACTCGCTTACATTTCCAGTTTTGTTAGTTTTATTAGCAGCCATCTTAACACCAACTTTGTCACTACTTATTGACACACTGCTAAATACTTCGTTCTTGACGAGGCCTTTCGGTGTCTCACGACCTGAAGATGTCTCAAGACACCGAAAGGCTTCGTCAAGAACGAAGTATTTAGCAGTGTGGCAATAAGTAGTGACAAAGTCGGTGAGAATGGGACAACTTACGTTATACGTTTATCGATTGTTACAACAAGGTGTGAGATAAAAAATAGCCTATGTCTTAAAGATTCAATCATGAGACCAATACGAGTAACAACAGAAGAAGTGCAGTAGTGCAACACGTTATTTGACACAAACTTTTACTCTGGTCGACGCGATGTCGAGATTTCATGATTCTGAACTACAGAAATCTCCTGATTTTCAAGATAGACAGATACGGTAAATTTAACTACGAGTAACCAAAATAATTCTTTTTACAACGTTTTTACTGTAGTAGTTTAACATTTATGCCACCAAATAACAATGCAGGATATTACCAGTGGTAGGACATCTATATCTTCAAGGATATCTATATAATCTGAGATTAACTAGAAATTGTGCCTACAAAAAAAAAAGGAAGTTGTATTTAATTTCGTCTGTCTTAACAGCAAAATTTGTAATTTGAATATAATTTTCCTTTGTATCGTTTTCATTTTTTATTTAGTCAAATAATTTTGGAAGCGAAAACAGTGGGCAAATAAGGTCCACCACGTTTGAGATGCGAATTCTCCGTACTGAGAAACAATAGGAGGATATAAGGCCCGCCAGCCTTTCCTGAACAGTCATCTGCGCCGACCCAATGCATGAATTACCCCCACTTCCAAGTATGCCTAAGTTGTCTAGAGAGAAGAGAGGGGAGACGACGCTATAACGTTCACTGTCTTACTTCCATATTATTTCCCTCTCTGTCACACATATGCTTCCGTTGTTCTTGCCAGTCTTGTTGCAGCCGATGCTCACGCTATGAAACACTGCACAAAACTGTTCTGCGCATGTGCGAAGTGAATAAAACTTTTGTTAGCCTCGCAACGAGGTGTTTGTCTACTGCGCATCGAGACCCCAGTAGAGGTGGGCTAAACTGTTATTTTAAAATACTAGGTATGAAAATACCGTTCCAAAAAATTAACAGGTACAAATACCTGTTATTATATACTATATATACATAACCTATATTATCATTTGTAAGTAACTCGTTTTGAGTTTCCTGCAGGTCTCCTATGTAATATCTTCAAATAAATACACTGCAAGTAGGTTTATTTTCACCTAGATAAACCTATTAATATATTAATAAACCTACTTGCAGTGTATTTATTTGAAGATATTATATAACCTATACTATATAATTTGTTATAAGAAATAAATTGAAACTATAAGTATTAACAGTGTTACTTTACACTGTGACTTTATTAAACTATTACTGTTTAAAAGAAAATAAGAAACAAGAGAATTTATACGCCTATCTCCCTTTGGGAATACCAATTTAAGTTTTTACTAGGAGTGAACAAACTGCCATTGGTTAGACAAATCAGTTGCGAAACTCAAGGCAATGAAATAATTTAGAGTACAGTAATACCACAACAAATAATGTGAAAAAAACATCAGAAACATATAATTAAAACATAACAGTAAGCCACAAGAGTGAATAAACAAAATTTTACAAATAAAAATAATAAAAACAACTGTAATAAAATAAATATAAATAAATAAATAAAAACTTATAAATAATAAGCAACAACAAAAGTAAATTAAATACATTACATACCTCGAAATCTTCAGATCCATTCACCAGTGTACACAGAATATACAAGTCATGAACTAATCTTTGTCACACCTATTCACATTACAATTTGCTTCACTCAAATAACACATTATAGGTAAAATTAAACTACTGAATGGTTTTTAAAATACTAAAATTTCAGTTATTCAGTCACTATTTTAAATTTGTATTTAAAAATATCAGCTGTTGCACTTTCCTCGAAGTTAATCGTGTTCTTCGTTCAGATAAAATTATTCCTGCCCTGGAAAGTATCTTTTCACAGGGAACGGATGTTGCAACCATGTTACATCTAGTTCTGACCAAATGTGCAAGATTAGGGTATACACGTTGGTGATCTTTCCACCACAGTAAGGGATTTTCGCTTCTCTCTATTGGTGTGTCTTGAAGATATTGTATAGCCATTGATAAAGATGTCCCTATTTGTTTAACTTTGCTTATCTGGTTTTTATAATGGTCCCAAATTGAAACTGTTTCCTCCTCTGTTATGTTAGGTTGTAGATTTACTTTGGTTTCAATGCTTGTATTGGTTCTTGAATTTTTTTGTAATTTGTGAAGATACTAGTTCAGCTGCATATTTTTTTGTATTTTCTAGAGAATATTGTCTTCAAAAAAGTAGTGTTTGTACCTGGGGTCAAGCATCATGCAAAGTGAAATTGTTTTGCTTTTTTCCAAATTAGCAAACCTTACAGAAATTCCTTCTAGAAGTTTAAGTGCAATTTCTCTGACAAGTGGTTTAGTTAATTTCACACTTACCTTTTGTATTGACAATTTTAATCCTTGGGTTATAGGTATTATCTGGCTGGCGGTGATATATTTCTCTCCACTCATTTCTTTTGTTACCTCCTCACAAGGTCGCAGAATAGCACACAGTTCTTTACAAATTCCCCATTCTTCAGCTGTTAATGTTTCTATGTCTGTTGTTAGTAATGCCAAAGAGTGTTTTACAGCATCTTCCAGTTCAACAAATCGTTTAAGCACATAGTAAACAGAATTCCAGCGTGTTACAACATCTTGCAGAAGTTTTTTAGGTTGCTGAACACCTATCTGTTCTTGATATTTTGTGATTTTTAAATGTGCAATATTACTTCTCTTAAAAAATGTTACAATTGTTTTTACTTTTTTGATTATGTCATTTACAATTAACAGGCTGTCTTGAACAATTAAATTTAATGTGTGAGCATAACATCCAAAATGCTTCCACTTAAGTATGCTTTGTATAGCACTAGTAATATTTATGGCATTATCAGTAATAACAACTGAAATTTTTCCAGACAAGTCCCATTCATTTATAATACGCAAAATTTCATCTGCTAAATTTTGAGATGTTTTATTTATTTTGATAACTGAACAGTCTAATAGTATATGTTTCATTTCAAAATCCTGATTAATGTAATGTGCAGTAATTGCATTAAAAGTTTCATTTGTTGAAGAAGACCATGTGTCAGTTGTTAAGCAAACACTTGGTGCATATTTTTTAATAGATTCTTTCATTTCATTTACCTTTGTTTCATAATAAGCTGGTAACAGTGTGTTAGCAAAATACTTTCTAGAAGGAATTTGATAACTAGGGGCACAAGTATTCATCAAATTTCGGAAACCTCTGTCTTCAACAACTGTAAATGGTTGAAGATCCCAAATAAAAAGTTTCATTATGGCCTCATCAATTTTGTTTTTATCAGATACTGCTAATTTTTTGGGTATGTAAGTTGACATTGACATTTGTTTTTTACTTGTTGGAACAGGCGACTGAAATGAAGATGGTTGATTTTGGAAGGTGTCAGTAGCTCCTGAAGTGGTTGGTCTCTCTGGACTAAAAAAATGGGAAGAAGATTCTACTACTAAGTTTTCTTGCACATCTGGTCCTACTTGCAATATATCACCTGAAGAAGTTTCTGTTCTTGGCAAAGATTGCACAGCAGTTTGGGTGGATATAGTAAGAAGAGCAACTGTTGGATGGCTTCTTTGTAAATGTTTTTTTAAATTACTAACTGTACTTTTATATGATAGTTTTGTTTTGCAAATGTTGCACAGTTACCGACTGATTCAAAAAAGCTCCACACATCACTTGTTTTTCTTCTTCGATCCATGTCACCAAGCAAAACCAACAACAGTCACAGTCAACACTTTCCACTGGACAGCAATACTTAAAAAGGCCTTCCCCCATAGTACAGGGGTTCCCGACCCTTGGTAGGCATACCACCAGTGGTAAGCAAGAAGACCTAGCTAGGAAAAAAATATTTACTTAAAAAAAGTAATAAATACAAATTTATGTTCAAAACAATAATAAATTTTCATCGGACATAATTTAAACCAATTACCCTTAAGGAATTAGATTTTAGGTACAGGACTCGATAAAGTGCATAAACGTCCATTACAACAATCTCATCATTTACGTGAGATCAGATGTGTACTGCAGTTAAAATCACATTAATAAAAAGTATAACCTATCAACATCAGCCACTCTATAAGTTATAACACAATATAATTCGTTATTTCAAACTTACCAAGTTGGTGATTAGTATAATATATTTATTAGCATATAATCTGTATTATATATCTGCATATCACACGAGAATAAATGTAACATCAGGATGAATTTTTTCCTTCATTAAAAACAGCTCCGCTCTTTGCTCAGAATGAAGCATACAGGACGAAAAGTGTACTAGTCCTACTCGAAATATGCTTGATCTACCTGTTCCTGAAATACTAGGTGTTCCTAAAATATTAGGTGTTACTAAAATACTACTGTTACTCTGGAACGGGTTGTTCCTTGTGTATCGGTGATACCACTAGTATTTGAAATACCTAATATTTTAAATACGCGTTACTGGCTGTTCCTTGCGTTCCAGCGATATTTTTGTACGCCTAGTATTTGGCCTTGGTTTACGTGATCTTGCGTACATTTTGTGTGTGTGTGTGTGTGTGTGTGTGTGTCTGTGTGGGTGCGTAGGGGGTGTGCCTCGACTTGGAACAGCGAGGGCGGCGTGTCTCGACTCGGAATAGCGTCGCCGCGAATAACATGTATTTCAACTTTTCAGTCACTGTTACATCCGTTCCACAAAAATATCGTTCCAAAATACCTATTACAGGTATATCGGCCCACCTCTAGACCCCAGTGTTGAATTTACATCGTCCTGCCTCTGCAGGGGCTAAGCACTGGTAACACTTTTCCAACGCGTAGAGTGGGACGTCCGATGTTTCATATCCTGTTCCGAAAATCCGTCAGCAAAGCAGCGTGTATCCACAATGTATTGACAGCTTACATTACGTAGTTACAATACGTAATGCTTGGCTCATCAATTGTTATAAGTATTCTAAAAATGATTATCGTATTTACACTCAAATAGTTTATTCATTAATCAGCCTTATTTACTGCGGTATTTAATGCTACTGTCACCTACAATTTTTCTTGATTTTAAAATTGGCCGTAATCCACTGTTCTCTTTGTTATCAAGGAGTGTAGCTGTGACAGGGGCGTATTTACGGGGTGGTACGAATGAGACCCCCCCCCCCACAAGAGGCTCAAAAAAAGTTGACGAATTTTGTTAATTTCTTAATTTTCAGGCTGTTTTATTAGTTTTTTCAAACTGCAAACGGTAATATAGTAGTAACTCTTTTTAAATACACAGACAGGTTTATTACACAGAATTTGCGTATACGTTTGAAACGTGAAATACAGGAAAATCAATTCAGTCAAAAAGTAGGTCTATCTTGTATCTTGTTTTAATAACGCGTATTTTTACTGCGTTATTTCCGTTTACTTTAATGGGGTTGACTTCAGGATGATACCTCACGTTTTTCAACCACTTTAAACGTAATAATGTTGATTAGTCTTATCTTGATTTTTGTTTTGTATGAAGCCGACTCGACCGCGCCCTAGGGTAAATTCTAGATACGCCACTGGCTGTGATTAGTGAATATCGTAAAAAATGTTTTTGTTGTTAACACATTGGTGAAAACTGTAGATCGTAAAGGTCGCTCGTGCCCAAAACTGTCGAATCTTACCAGTGGCGTAGCTAGTACTTTCGCCGCCCGGGGCGGCCTGTCAGTTTGCCGCCCCCTACACATTTCAGTTGCCACTCGCCGAGGAAAAAAAAAAAAATTATTGGCGGTCTATTTTTTGACTTATCACTATACTTTATTTAAACAGTAAATAAAGAATAATATGTATTTCAACGGGTAGAAAGGCGACCAAGCGAAAGTCTAAGCTCCAAACGGACAGAAAGGCGACCTAGTGAGAGTCTAACCTCCAAACTCCAAACAGACACAAAGATGAGCCAACGAAATTTCTACCTTTGAGCGGGCAGAAAGGAGTTAGCATTTTTCCTAGCCCGCCTTTCTGCCCGTTTGGAGGTTAGACTTTCGCTAGGTTGCCTTCTTCCTAGTTTGGAGGTTAAACGTTTGCTAGGTCACCTTTTTGTAAGTTCGGAAGTTAGAATTTAGCTAGGTTGCCTTACTACCCATTTGGAGGTTAAACTTTTTTAACATGAAGGATGACATCAACATTAACATGAACGATGTTACACATGAAGGATAACAGAAAAGAAAAGAATTGTGTTTAACTGAGCATTTTTATTTACATGTTACTTTTCAAAAATACTCCAATCGTAGTCTTAAAAGTTGAAAGTACATAGCAACTAAAAAGTACATAGCATTATTTACAGATGAAAACAATTTAAAACTTGACTTTTCTTGCTTTTGCTGCTGCAAAATCGGAAATAACTTTGCTGTAGTCAAGTGACGTTGCAGTTTCGTGTTCTATTGATAGAACTGCTAAATTGGTAGGTCTATTCTCCGTCATTGTAGACCTTAAGTAATTTTTTATTAACTTAAGCTTGCTAAATGAGCGCTCACACGAGGCTACTGACACTGGAATTGTAAGTATTTGAAGGGCAGTCGCTAGGGACTTGTATGATTCTGCACCCATCGAATTAATATAAGTCAATAGACCTTTTGGTTTCAAGTTTAGTTTTTCGCCATTATTGGTTGCTCTTTTCAACAACAGTAAAACATCTTTAGTGTCTCTTAGTAGCTCTTCAAAATCAATGTCATGTGGATAATTTTCTGCAAGTATTTTACGGTGTTCAGATAATTTTTCTTCGCTGATTCCCTTCTTGAGGTGATTTTCAATCTCGCAAAGATAACCAAATCGTTTTTCTATCTCCGAAAGATGTGTGAATCTGTCCCTCATCTCTGCTGACAATTTGTCTATAATTTCAATTAGACAACGTTTTATCTCTTGTCGGCTGTTTAATACAACATCATCAGCATGCTCTCCAGGCATTTTACGTTTTTTCCGTGGCCTCTTATCTGTTTCCACGCCCCATTCCTCACATGTTTTCACAGATTTCTCAATGACTATGTCACAAAGATTCGTTCTCCAATCTCCTAACTGATCTTCAAGAGTTTGCAGCAGTAACAGTGCACTGTGAAAGCTTACTCCTTCAATCTGCAATACTTTCTGAGAGTGGTTTATTGCAGGGAGAATTTCTGCCCAAAAATACAGCAAACATATGAAGTCAAATGTCTCCAATCCATTGATGAGTATTGCGGCATCTTCCCGTGTTTCAACTGTTTCTGAAGGGGTGTCTCTGAGTTTTTCGAGACAAGCAATAATTTCGTTTAGCTGAGAAGATACTGCTTTAACAGCATCTGCTTTTGAACGCCATCTAGTTTCTGCATGTCTTTTTATTGTAATATTTACATGTTCTTTCAAAACACTCCACCTGTGTGTAGAACAAGAGAAGAATGTAAAAAGTTTCTCCAAGATCCCAAAAAATGTGATTGCTCGAGCGTTGACGTGGGCAGCGTGCACTCCTACCAAATTAAGACTGTGGTTGTCGCAGGGAACAAATATTGCTAATGGATTTAGTTCTAAGATCCTTTTTTGAACCCCTGTATGAATTCCAGCCATCGTTGCCTGGTTGTCAAATGACTGGCCTCTACAGTCTTTCAGGTCTAAGCCATCTTCCTCTAGTTTGGATGTTATTACTTCCGTTATACCAGCAGCAGTCTTATCACGTACGGGTATAAAATCTATAAATGATTCCCTTACCTCAACTGACTGTTCATCAATGTCAACAAATCTAATGATCTGAGACATTTGGTCTTCATGTGATTGGTCTGGCGTTGTGTCAAACATTATACTGTAATACTTGGCCTTTTTACATGCGGTAATTATGGTTTTCCGCACTTGTTCACCCAAGATGGAAATAATTTCATTTTGTATATCCGGGGAGAGGTAAGATAATTTTCCTGGATTTCCTGAAACTGAATCCAGGTGAGTCCTCATTACAGGATCGAATTTAGCAAGATACTTGATAAGTGCGAGAAAATTCCCAGGATTGGCACTATCAGTAATTGATTCTCTGTGTCCTCTTAGAGCTAGGTTCTGCTGAGCTAATGTTTGCACTGTAGCGATTACTCTTTCCAAGATTTCTTTCCAAATCTTAGCAGCTTCATAAACTTGTCGCTGAAGATGGCTATCAATGGCTGCTCCTTTATTCAGTGAACGCTCTAATTCTTTCCATTCCATAAATGCCGAGCGATGTGCAGCACTAGTCTCATGATCCTGGATGCGAGGATTAAGCTTACGCCAAGTCGAAAAACCACTAACACTACTGAAACTGCTCTGGCTCTGGCAGTTCTTTTGTTGAAATAATGTGCAGCAAACACAAAACAGTGCGTTTTTACATGGAGAATAGCATAACCATGACCGATTAATCTTCCTTCCATTTTTAAGGAGTTTCTCAAACCAACACTTATTCATGGATCTTCCAGTAGTATCGGAAGGAAAAACACTGTCTTTGTTTTGCAGTTGGCTGGTGCCTTGACTTACGACTAGGTCTCGAAACTGTTTTGCAATGTTTTCAGGCCACCGTCCAATATCTTGCAGAACATCCATACTAAAGTTGTCACTCTGTGTTATTGGTAGTCTTTTATCGTCATGTTCGTTGGCTCGTAATGGATTTTCTTCTTCAGAATTTTTTTGAAGTTCAAGTAATGTTTCTGGAATGATGTTTAATTCAGACGTAGTAGCAGAAGTTTCAATTAAGTTATTTACATTATTGGAGTCGCTGACTTTTCCCCCCTCGTTGTTTTCTCCACTATTATCGTCTTTGCTGTGTCCTTCGTCAGTCGAAGAGCTTGATCCACGATTTGGTGGGTCGACTTCATGACTTCCTTGATTTTTCAAACTCGAGCTTCTCTCAATAAAAGCTTTCATTAAATTTTTTGAACTCTCAGCAGACTGAATTTTTTTAATGTTTGTCTTTCGAAATTGAGCACCACTTGGCTTGATTCGTTTCATTCTGTAGGTGTTTTAGTACCTGGAAACCCGCAAAAATTAGACAATGACCTGCGAACACTGCAACTATAGTTAATTCGTTAACTGGTTTCGTTAACGGGCGAATACAGTTGAAACGTTGACGTGTGATAAACAAAATACCTCAAAATTACCCCTCCCCCCGTTCCATGGGCTAAATGGTGCTTTTCCCAATTCTTTTTTTCTTTTTATAATAAAATATGTTCACGCTCTATAAAAAAATCATGAATGTAGGGTTGTTCACGAGTAGTTTTGTTTTTTTTTTGCATTTTTTCTAATTTTTTGCGATTTACACTAGCAACGGCCACAGTATAACGTAATACATATCTTAATTTCAGATAAACTGATCATTCCGTAAGAAAATTACTACAATTTTAATCTTCTGTCCTACGTTATTAGTATATCATATACTAAGGCGCATCTAATCAAAAATATACTTTTTATTTAAAATATTTGGTGTTCTTTATATACATTAAATTAAATACGTTTTATGCCTCTTGGGCATAAATGCCATCTTCACTAGCATGCGCAGCGCCCAGAATTGAGGTGATTTGACTCAAAGACGGGGTGGGGGAGGGGAAATTTTGAGGTATGGATCATGGGTACATCACTTTTTAAGATCAAACGAAAATCTTATCAGGTGTATTTTAAAATCAAAAATTAAGAGCATTTTACCTATCTTATCCATGAATACTCTTTATAATTATTTTTTATTGAATTTGAAACTGAATTTGAATTTGAATAAAGTTCAATGCCTCAACTAATTATTATATATATATTTAGCATGACTTACCAAACAAAAGGTTTTAAGATATTAAACTCAATATTATGAAAATCGCATTAGTTTTTAAGTTACACTGACAACGAAAAGTAAATTATGCTTATGCGTTCAATTACGGTTTATGCAAAAAATTAGTATAAGTGCGAATTGAATTGAGGTTATTACTTACTATACACGTCTGTACCAGACTGAGTTGACTTCAGACCATAGAGGTATATAGATAGAGGTGGTGAACTGGCTGAGAAACCGTCCGGCTGGAAAAGAGAGATGGAACACGTAGGGGTCATTTCTGAACTGACGCTGAATCAGCTGATCCGCGCGAGTTCCACTCTCGCGCATGCGTCAGTAGACAAGGATAGAAATGACCTCTATGAATGTTTCTGCGTGGACATTTCCACTTACACGAGCGCCTATACCCCTCTATGCTTCAGACAGCGCCACGCTCACATCTATGACTGTTCAACAACTTTCGAACGGCCAATCGCACCGAAATTTTAACAGTACATGTGAAATAACTTTGTTTAGTTGACTGCAAAGTTTCAGACAAATTTAGACGAAATGAAAACTCCCAAGAACCACCTTAATGTACAGTTTAATTTCTTCCAGTTTGCCGCCCCCTTCGCCCCCCCCCATAGCTACGCCACTGAATCTTACAACCCGTCATTGAAATCTGGAGAGGAAATCACGAGTGCTGAGAGGTCACCCATTGCTTGGGTCCATCTTCCGCCACTGTATGTTACTAATAATTATAATAATTATACCTTTAGATAATCCAATGTCCAATAAACGTAGTGTATTTTTGACTTGGGTGCTGTTCGGTCATAAAACACTACAGTAAAAATAATTCAACAATTACTTAAAATATTTATATTTCAAATTGTGAATACTATACCATGTTTAACTGTTTGCATGTTACTACACTATGTAATTAAAACCGGCCTTGTATTCACTAACCAGCTGAGTGGAAGGAACGCCTCACGACACAGTTTTACAAACGTCATTTCTACACGGACTCCACACATACTACTTTTTTCAATTTATACCAGCCATAAACTAACGCTGAACGACTAAATTCGTTTATTTGTTATCGGGCATAACTAACTGTAACTTGTATAAGTTCGGCTTACTGTTTAACATTACCTATAAGACGATTCTGTTTTTAAATGTGCGAAACAAACTTGATAGTCTAGTACAACTTGTATGTATTTACGTTACCCATAATGCCGTTAAAAATATGAATTTACTAAGAGTTATTTCTTCTTGAGTCGTCAATCTTTCGACTGGTTTGTACCCTCCCCGCGTATAGCTGTCGTCTGCGTGTTACAGACTCTCTCACAGGTAGGTATACGGGACCTACAGTTTAACGCTGGATTCGAAAGGCATAGTTGGGGAGGGCTTGAGTGGCCACTGTCGTTTCTAAATCAGATGACCCCGGTGATAAACGAACCCGCGCCGACAGTGTGGCAGCACTACCAGTGGCGTGTCTAGAATTTGGCCTTGGGGGGGGGGTCCGGTCGAGTCGGCTTCATACAAAAGAAAAAACAAGTTCATACTAATCAACACTGCTACCTTCAAAGTGGCTGAAAAAACCTGTGATAGCTTCCTGAAATCAGTCGCGTTAAATTAAACGGTGATGACACAATAAAAATACGCGTTATTGAAACATTGTCTACGTGATACTTATTGACTGAATTAATTTTTCTATATTTCATATTTCAAAGGTGTACGCAAACGACGTGTAATAAACCTGCTTCTATATTTTAGAAATGGTTACTACTAGGCCTATACTAGCATACACAGCTAAATAAATAATAAAGAGCCTAAAAATTAAGAGAGTAACAAAGTTCGTCAACTTTTTCAACTCTTCTCAGGGTTTGGTCCGTTCACCTACCCCCGAACACCACACGCTAGTCACTACGCCACGACCGCTCAGGACTTACTGAAGAAAACTGGATTGTATGGTATGACTGCTTTGAAACTGCTTGGAGATTCGATTCTTCTCTCAGTTCCCCACTTACTAGGTAACAAAGGGCAACCAATCTTTACTCGTCTTCAATAAGTTCAAGGTAAACTGTGGTGACGCGTGGATTCTATCACGTATGCGTTTTTGAAATAGCGATGCACATCTGCCTGTGGAAGAATACTTCTAAAAGCGATAAATGTTGATGGTTAATGAACCAACGTCAACCGTAATAGTGATGAGTCGCCAACGTCAAACAAGGAAAAAACAGATTTTGGGGCCAAATCGTGGCTGGTTCAGAGAAAAGTTTTCGCACACGCCACTAATCGGTGAACTGAAGGAGGTAAATATTGATGAGTGATCTAGAAACTCAGGCGATCCTGTCGCAATCAACCATTTTCTGAACGATCACTGCGCAGTCTGCTTCCAGTTGCCGGCAACTGAGATGGGGCTGACGTGATACGTGATAGACCATTAAGCAAAATCTATTCTGACGACTTGGACTAACGGTCCATCTCACAAGAGAGAAACTGTTGTCAAAAAACTACAAATTTCCAACATATAAGAAAATGACCCAGCTAATGGGTATACAAAACATAGGCGCTGAACAAGAATGGGCCAGAGGCATTCAGAAGATAAGAACGAAGTTGACTAGAACGAATTTGAGCAGAAATAAATAAAGGATGGATACACGAGAATACCTAATACAAAGGGACATTATAACATTTATAAATTACTGTAAACAAATATTGAACGTAACGCGGTTACCGATCGGATAGTATCGTTAGATCTTATCGTCACTCTTGCGATCGTCACAGAATTCGTTATATTTTATGTTTACAGTTCCAAAAAAAAAATGAAATCGAGGGTGTGTGATTTGGGAGAATTCAATGAAGTTGTTTGACCGTAGTTAGGAGAGAGAGTGCAAAAAGTATTATCCTCTTGGCATACAATTACTTAATTTAAATTTCTCCTCTCATGAGACCAGCTGATTTTGACGTTTACAAACAAATTGGAGGTTAAATTAACACCAATTGTCTGTAATATTTTCTGGTTATTCGTCCTCTTCTTTGTCTCCTGACACTCTGTAAACAACTACCCTCTACTGAAAATAATACACATTTTATTATTTATAACAAAGTATTCATGGTATTTATTTATTAAATACACTGTTTTTTATCTTCTCCCAATACAAAAAGTTATAATCGATTCTCCCTGTCAACACCACATTAGTTCGATCTTATTTGGTAAACATAGAAAGTATAACAAAATATTTTTATCCTTTATAAAATATAAAACAATAAAGAATTAATTTATTAATTTCCCAGGGTTAATTGTAAGTTCTTTGTGCTATGAGACGGTCAGAAATGAATAATTTAATACCAAGCTTTACATAAAAAAATGGATTAGATTTGTTTTTTCTTTAGTATGTAGTTCCGGGTTTATCCGCCAGAGTACAGGTTATGTTCTTCGCTACAAACACGGAATTATTTAATGGCGGCTGAAAATTCACAGAGATCCGTTATGCAGATTTTTTGGTTAACAAAAAATAATAAAGTTTGTTTCACCTCTTTTCCTGAAGTGTTTACTTATATGGTGCTGTTTCTAGTGTTAGAAGTTATAGTTGAGCTGTAATTTAGTTAATTTTACTAGGATACGGTCTCACCAAAATCTCGAAGTGCTAGATACTAGGCCTGGAACCAGTCGTTAAGTTTTCTCAAAATTTCGTCAAATAAAGGGCTTGGATGGTGCTACTTGAAGAAGTTCTGATAGAAGGTGTACCTCTCTCGTCAATTTTTATTAAATTTCGAACTGTTTATTCCAAAAGTATTCATAAATTTTCAAATTTTAAATAGGCATTACACTTTTTTTAAACGTTCACTTCCCAATCGTTTTAACAATTAAATTCAATCTTGTTAGTTGGTTATTCGTAGTAACCAAGAATTTTTTTATCGTTTTTTATTGGTGAATCTATATACTTTTGAGTATATAGGCTATTATTAATTATTATAAATTTATTTCTTCTTTATAGAAAAATAATCTTTTTTAATTTTGTTTATAATCCAATTTAATTTATCTAAGGTTTTTCTTTCTATTTTCTCTTAAGCTTATACATAGGTCTTTAATATTTTAACTTCCTTCAATTGTATTTATTTATTATTTATTATTTGCTTAAAGTATCCTTACTCTAAACTATTTTCCTATGCCATTTTGCTCATATAGTATTATTTTATATTATTATTATTTTATATCCAACCCTGGGTTATCTTATATTTAAACACAATTATTATATTAAACATAAAAATTATACCTAGGTACAAGACCTAGGTATAAGACCTTGGTGGCCTACACAATACAAATTATACAAAATACAAACAAAATACAAAATTTGTCAGCAGCAATATAGTCCACTGCTACAATTGATTGTTTTTATTATCTAGTATAAATCTGTGAGATGCTCCTTTTTAACAATTTACCCTCTCACTATGTACACTATATCTCACTTTGTACACTATATGTCACTTTGTTATTGTTTATAGTGTTCTGTAGTACAAGGTATTCTATAGCTAGGTACATAATACCCATTTCTGACCTTTAGAGTGGGGTGATTGTGTTATCATATTTGGGCATGGGTTATGTAACGTTACAATATGTTGATAAAATGGTGGACTATAGCTGGGGCACGTTAGGAGAATGTCGGAAGAGAGGAGAGTATCTATAACTGTAGCAAAGGCAGTAGCCAAGTATAAACAGAAGATAGGAACACCTCGGGAAATACGATGATGGCGGATCTCAAAAAAAAAGGTGTCACGAAATGGGAAAGAAAATCCAAGGCCAGAGAATTACAATAAAAAGATAACAAAGATCTGAGCTTAGACGCGTTGATGAAAACAAAAGCTTAACTACACACCTGTTTGCTTCGCAGCCATCCTACCTGCTCGTACATGTCCTTAATGGATTAGTGCAGGGGTCTCCAAACTCCAAAACTGTTTCACTTGAGGGCCGAATTGAAAAATCATGGAAGTCAGGCGGGCCAACAACACACACGCGCACACACGTATTACACACGTGTGTGTGTGTGTGTGTGTGTGTTGTAACCTTATTTTTTTAAGTTTACGAAATAATAAAGTCAATAAAATATGTACGGTATTTAAATAAAATTAAGCAGACTTATCCAAAGAAAACAAATTCATTTTTTCAAAATAATGTAAATAAAGTAAGGAAAAAATAACATTGAAAGATATTTCTTATATATTATTTTTTGGCTTTCTTATGTATGTATGGGATGTGTGGAGTTGCTTCTGACATATATAATGTCTGTCCATTTTAGGTCAAATTTTGATGCTCCTATCATTAAGATGGATTTCAAGTGTTCGTCTGACAAGTTACCCCTGTACTTTGATTTTACAAAGTTCATTTTTGAAGACGTTTCTTCGCAGATATATGTCGATCCATTGAAAGGATTGCTCTTGCAAAGTTTTTTATTTCCTTGAAATCATCACTCAAGGAACTATTTAAAAACTGCACACAGCATCGGGCGGGTTGCCGCGGGCCTGATCTGGCCCGCGGACCGTAGTTTGGAGACTCCTGGATTAGTGGATAAGCGTGAAAAAACCACACACGCGCGCGCGCGTAGGTGTATAGAAACATCTGCTGATGGCATTTAATATTGCTCTAGTACCTTCCTCTCAAGCGTCATTCTTTCCATTCAGCCTTCCTCACACAATGCAATGTCTGCATTACAGAATATGCAAATACTCAAGTAGTTCTATTTTTTTTCTGCACCCCTCCCTCCAGCCTTGTCTTCGTTTGCGACTGGCTTCTTGCAACAGCGCTTTACAATTTTGTATGTCTTGAACTATCCTTTATTGTATTGTACACGTACGCAGTCCATAGCTTGCATTACAGTTCATATCTAATGTGTACACTGTATTGTGGACGTCCACCTGAGTTCCTCTCTACCATAGCATACATAATTGGTTAGTATATCTTCATACTGTCAGCATCGGCCACGTTAGCACTATGTTCTCCCACACTAATCCTTGTTCTCGAAACCTTGCTGACTGCGTTCACCGACTCAATTTTCATCACTTACCCAAAACACTACAGTTCAAACGTTTCCAATCTTACCCTTCCGTATGGGATACCGGAATTATACAGATCACACATGAATCTAAAATTATTTTTAATCTCTAACTTACCTTACCAGAAATACAGTCTTCATGGTTTTACTTTGTCCAGCATTCTCCTCAGGTCAGCATGTCAGTAGCAAACGCTTTCAAATTTCTCATTCTCCATCTGCACAAATCCATAAAAACATTGTGTTTCCACTTTCCTTCTTTTCGATGTCAGAAGCCTCCCCATACCTTTTGTTTTTAAGCTCGATAACGTTTTGTTTAACTAGTGGCTGGCCTTTTCGAAGCCATACAAATTATGGTCTTCCGATGTCGACTACGCTAAATGGAGGTAACAGAAATACACAAAAGAAATAATAAAACGATGTGACGTCAAGAGGGACTCGCTGGTTCTCGCCAAGTTAAAGACGGCTTTAGAAATGTTTGGCCGTAAATACGGTTCGCAAATAATGTTTGTACACACACGAAGGCACAAGAACAATACTCCTTTCACAATTGTATTTGCAAGTAGCAACTATCAACAGGACACAACTAGGACAGTTTAATGGGCTTTTTCTGTAACTATTGTTGTTCGAAACCTGAGACGCAACATATGGGTCAACAACGAAGTAGAGTTGAATTTTTTCGAAGCATTCACACCGACCTATGAAACCCGACATCGTATATGCATAGTGAATTTCCTGTTCTACAAATACGGCAGTATCACTTAGCTATAGATGTCTCGCACGGCACTTGATAAAACAAAACGTTATAACATTTCACAAATAAATCAACAACAACAAAAATTACCATTAATCCTAACTTTTCTTTATGCATGTTTCCCATGTTTCCGCGCTGAATTCAAAAACCACATTACGAAGTAACTTACATACACGTACGTTATCTCTCTCTAAAAAAAACACGATAAGACGACGTTACACAAAGTTTTGTTCCAAATATTATAGATTTGTATCATATTTTGGAAAGTATACTATGAATATATCAAGTAATTATAGTTAATAGTTAATAACTAATTAATAGTTAAGCTAGCGTACAGTCCATTGCCATTTTGTATGTAGTAATTCTCCTTTGCAGTGCTTTTTATTACTACCAATATCCCCCAAAAATAATACTTTTCATTATGTTACCAGAATATTCACTACCATTTGTGTGATCATTAATTGGATTGTAATATAGCCTATCTGTCAATACAGACAGTATACAAGGTTACATCTGTAGCAGTAAATATGCTTTGTCATGTTCTAACCTCAACTTTAACAGTACACTTTGATTTGTTGCTAAAAATGTCTACACACTGCTACCTAAATTATACAGATAGTGTTTGTTATATTTGTAGTTGAAAAATATCTGAGAAAATGATGTGGCGTGAGATTTAGCATTACCCTCGGATTATGCTCAAATTTTTGAATAAAAATTGAAGAAACAGAATTTACTGGCAGCTGGAACATCAAGTTATTTGTGTCAAATAAATAAAAAAAAGTTTACTCATTATTTTTCATTAGGGGAATGTCTTACAGTACCGACCGTCCTACAGTACCTACCAGTCGCTAATTTTCGCTTCTGGTCACAGATAGCAGCAGCTGCTAGGCATGAGAGGAAGTATACTGTCGTCATATGTAACACTGTCCGTGGACTACTTTTTTCGTTCAGTGTTTCTTAAACTGTTAGGCGTTGAAAGTTGTTCTCGTTATTTTACGCGCGACAAGTTATTTTAACGATCTTGTTTCTTCTTATTAAGCTACGTAGTTGATTTAATTATTCATTTAATATGATCTATAGTCTATTAAGTAAAGATAACTAGTAACAGTTTTGCGACATCTTATACAGGGTCCGGCAGAGAAACCTGACGGTTTTCTAAGTGAAATTATTACCAGAATAAATAGTTTATAAACAAAATTTTATTTTAAAATTAAAGTACATCTCAAAGCATTTTACTTACATTAATTACGTTTTGAAAATCACATTCTTTAGATGGTGTCCCTCATTTTCAACACATTCTTCGAGCCGTAACGATAAACCGTGCATTACGCGCCGCAGAACTTCCGGAGAGATTGCCGCCACTTCTGTCCGAATATTCCGCTTCAAATCCACGATTGTCCTTGGTCGGTTCTGGTACACCCTATTCTTGAGATACCCCCACAGAAAGTAATCGCAAGCGTTGAGGTCGGGCGATCTTGGACATCCCCTCGGTGTGAGATCACTCGGGCTCCAAACATCTCTCTCAATTTATTCAGGGAAGCCCTTGCAGTGTGAGCAGTTGCCCCATCCTGCTGGAACCATGTGGTTTCCAATGCAATATCATGTTGCCGTAACTCAGGTGCGAGAAATGTTGTAAGCATGTGAACGTAACGTTGTGAATTTACAGTCACTGCATTCCCCTCTTTGTCTTCAAAGAAGTAGGGGCCAATTATCCCGGAAGACGTTAACCCACACCACACAACAACCTTCTCACTGTGTAACGGTCGTTCAAACAGTTCTTGAGGATTCTGCGATGCCCAGTACCGGCAGTTCTGCGTATTGACATAACCACACAGATGGAAATTGGCCTTATCGGTCATGAGCAGATTGTTTAACACTTGGTCATTCACAATATTCACAAGTCCATGGCAACAATGCATGCGAATTCTCTTATCCTGGGCACTCAGTGTTTGCACTACAACACGTTTGTAGGGATGAAAGTCGAGTTCCAGATGCAAAATTCTGCGTACGGAGCGGTCAGAAATCTGTAGGGCACTTGCGTGTTTTAATGCCGATATCAGAGGATTCCTACAAATAGCATGACGCACGCCTTCAACATTCTCCGTGGTTCGAACAGTACGCTGTTTCCCTGGTGGTATCTTCTTTAAGGCAGAGGCCGTTTCCCGAAAATTCGCCACCCACAACAGTATGGTATTGCGGCTTGGAACACTGTCATTTCGATGAATGCTGAAATGGCGGCGAAAAGCGCACTGCGTAACAATAACTGACTCATTGTTTTTAAAAAACGTTTCCACTACGAACGCACGATATTGTGCTGACCAACGCTCCATGGCGACTGAAATGCTTTGAGCTGTCGAACACATGTGCGCAAGCTCGATTGCAGCGCTCCATGCTACACTCCACAGAACTACTTCAAAAATCGTCAGGTTTCTCTGCCGGACCCTGTATAACTACACTAGAATCTGCATTATCATTACCACGTGGCGTTCGTACAATACCGACCACCCAACTGTCGTCCAGTACCGACCAAATTTAGTTTTTTAAAGGCAAAAGTATTATTTCTTTCTTTCTTTTTTATAGAGATAAATGGCTGAAATGATAAAAGAAAAAAAGGAAAATGGTCTGATGAAGATATGAAAACGGCAATAAATGAAGTTATGTCAAATAGAATGTCACAAAGACAAGCATCTGAGGTTTTTTGTGTGCCAAAAACCACGCTAGGGGACAGACTGAGAGCCATTCAAGCAGGTAAAACTGTAAATCTAACGCCTCAGATGGGCAGATATAAAAAGACATTTGACGAGAGCATGGAAAAACAGCTCGTTTATTATACTAAAGATTTGGACAACAAATTCATGCCTCTCAGTAGGAAAGAATTTTTGAAATTAACGTTTGATTTGGCTGAGCATTTACAGGTACCTCACCAATTTAATAGGAATCATAAAGTTGCCGGGAAGCAGTTTTATTATGACTTTATGGTACGTCATCCTGAACTGTCCCTGAGAATATAAGCCTAGTTTGTAAAATTTCAGTTTTAATTTTTGATGGTTGAGTTTCTTCAATTATTTTAGTTTCGAAATCTAATATTTAAGTCATTAAACTTTGTACTCTCGAGTTCTTAAATAAAAATTCTATTATTAATCTCGTTTGCCTATTGTTTTGACCTCAAAAAGTTTTAAAAAGTAAGTGGTCGGTACTGGACGACAATTTTTAAACACCCCGAAAATTAGACTTTTTCATATTTGTAAAAAATCAAGACATTCAATAAACTAAAAGAGAAACAATATTCTGTCATTCGCTAAGAACGTATCTATAACATATAAAGCCCCAGAGGTCACTCACTGACTCACTCACTGACTGACATAAATTCTAACCCATAAGGAAGCCTCGGAGCGAAAAAACACAAGAGACCTTTTTTATTCACCGACCGAAGTAACTTGGGAAAAAATTATAAAACCAAAGCTTTGTGCAACCGGAAGCCCGAAAAAACGAATTTCGTCTGACCGATTTTCATACCGGATATAAGAGGGGAGCCTATCTCGAGAACGGTTAGCGCTATCGAGCTGGGAGTAATTTTAATCCAGTCGGCTCGCCTGACTAAATGTAAACCGATTACCGGTTGTTTGAAATTTACGAATAACTTTATTGTTTCTTGTTTGTTTTATGGCCCAGTGGGGGACTGGTATTAGTTTCTTATTTTGAGCAGTTGTTTTCTGCAATAAACGTACCATTTACCATGTATTTAAATGTAGAAATACAAAATGAAAGGTATTGCGCAATATTTCGCAATCGATGAGTCATCCTGTTACGTCAGACTGTTACGCAACCGATATGACGTCAGCATTTACGTAAATGCGCAATGCTAGAATCTTCGGTGTAATCCGCATCCTATCCCCTCTCGTCGTTGTGCAGTGTGGACTGTTTCAATCACTGCGCATCCCCCACTACCAATTCTCCCCACCACCGATCCTATCTTTATAAACGCTTGCCTCCACATCGGAGCTCAGTGTGAGATCAGGAGCCGAAGAGTAAACAAGTAAAAAAGGGGTTACTCGTCGACTTATCACATGCCGAAGAACAGGCTCTGATGAGCTTTTTGGCATCCCAAGAATAACTTTTAAATTTCCGATCTTCCCAAATAGTCCCATCGAAATGTACAGGCGGCAGTTTCCCCTCCAACTTTCTTACGCGATAACGATCCACAAAAGTCAAGGGCAAACCGTAGATTTCGTGGGATTAGATTTAAGGTCCGACCCTTTTACCCACGGGCAACTTTACGTCGAGCTTAGCCGGGTAAGATCTCCGTAAAATATTCACTTACTTGTTCCTCCCGACCGGGTTATAGATGGCGTTCCTCACACAAGAAACATAGTGTATAAAGGACTATTATAAATAATGTATTCTCGGTAATAAGCTTTCCACCCCGTAAATATATAATATAATAATGTTTATGTTGTGTAATATTGAAGTTTGCATTTTAAAATAAGTGACTGTAAATATTCAGATATTGTAAATAAATAAAAGGCATTACCGAGAATACATTGTCTCCTGGGATATGTTCGTCCGGAGGCCGTTGTAAATATGTACATAGCTCCCCCGACGTTCGTCGGATCGGGACGTCCACCGAGGGGGTCTGGGGGCGAAGCCGCGAGTTAGTTAGGTAATATAAAACTGCATTTTAAATATGATTTGGTCAAAAGTTGCACATATTATAATCAAAATAGCTAAGGTGGTCGGTACTGTAAGACTTTCCCCTAAGTCTCAAACGAGAGGAAAAGCAACTGAGAGCTTCACAAGCTAACGATAAGGACCTATGAGACCTCCCAATAAGCTGAAGATGTTTCAAGATTTTAAATAATACTGTTTTTGACGACACGAAAAATCTGAATTTGTCAATCCACTTATTTCATTTAATATATTTTCACTGTTAATTACATCGTATGAAATATTCTTCAATAAACGATATTGCGACATGTAATATTCATTGCGAAATGTCAATGCATAAAAAAACTGCATGTTAAAAACTGAGGTCATATTTAAATTCAGGAAAATAGAAAACTATAAATTCTGAGTAAACTAAATTAAAAAAAGTTTTTATAAACTTAAATTTTGCAGACCTGAGAATTATTATTATCAAGAATAAAAACACATGGTAACTGTTTCACAAATGCACGTATATTGTTTAATATTTGCCAGCTAAGGATCTTGTGACATACGTTTTTACCTGATCTTCCCTCTTTCCCTGACTTCTGAGCTGTCTGATGTAGCATGACAGATTATCCGCTTAATAATGAATGAAATATGATCATAAATAAATATCAATTAAAATAACTATCAAGGAAAAATCCAAATGAAAACAAATAAGTATCACAATAAAATACAATCATAACTGGAAGAAATAAAAATAAAGAAAAAACAACTATGCAACAAATATGTGTAATGAAGAATAAACCCAAAAAACTAAAATAAAGTAAGGAAATACCCAGGTAGGATAGGAGTAAGTAAGGAAAATACCCCGAACAAACCAACGTACATAATAAAACTATATTGTAGTGAAGAAACAAAGAATGAGAATCAGTAAGTAAGGCAAACCCCAGAACAAACCGACACCCCTAAATTAAAGACTGTTTTTCAAGAAACAAGCTAGGATATGAATAAGGAAGTAAATACCCTGAACAAACCGAAATACCTAATAAAAGGGAATGATTTTGAAGAAACAAGGTAGTAGGATAAGAAGAATACAAGAGATACCCAAAGGAAACCCAGTAAGAAGAAAATAAAAACCCTAAAAGAGATTAAAAGTCACAAACGAAAGTATAACACCCAAAAACAGAAACTAATGTAAAGTAAATGTAAACAAAAGTGTTTAGAGGTATAAGTAAAAGTGCACCCATGAAAGTTATTGTATAATGAATAAAAGCAAATCTTAAGAATCCTCTATAAATAAAATTCTTGATAATATAGAACTATAAAACTGATTAGTGATAGTATCAAGAAATAACAGGGGACCAGTGCAAGTTATTTTATTATAATAGATAAACTTCAATAAAGTGTATGAAATGCTTAAACTAAGTAAATGTGTACCTTTGAACAACTTTAAAGTTTTTAATTTAACTTCATAAACACTATTTGGCAGAATAGTATTATGAAAATCAAATACTAATGTTTCTAAGAAAGTGCCACTCTTTATCTAACAACATTCACTAAAATGAGTAAGATAAATAGAGAGCAGGTAGTTAATAAGTGAAGTGACAAGGGATACATCCCTAATATAAAATAAAAACAGATAAGACTGCACAAAAGTAATTTTAAGAAAGGTTAGAAAATGAAGGAACAGATGTGTTATGTTTCTAGTAAAATCAATGAACTCTATACCTAAATGTTGGAAATAGAGTGTAATGTTTTATAATTCTAAAATATTTATTATGTTTAATAACGTTAATCAAGAATGAAATGTCTGAGTCTGAATACCATTCTTTTATTATAAAATATTTATTAGGTGTTACTAGTAATAATCAAGACTAAAATGTCTGAGTTTAAATACCACTTTTTTAATGTCAAATATTTGTGATGTATTAATAGTATGAATTCAATACTAAATGTTCTAATAGTTAAGTAAGGAAATTTCAATTAATATTGTATTAGAATAGAATGTCAGAAGGGGTATAAACAAGCTGTATTATTCAAAAACTTTGTATGTAAAAACAGATAAAATCTAGCCCAAATGGTAAATCTCAACTACATTATAATTGATGAATCAAGTCCAGTAAAATAGTTAAACTGATGAAATTTATGTAAGGTAAATCAGTCACAGAGTAATATAATGTAAATTATACTTTAGAAAGATATTGTAAAAAGATAGGAAGAATTATTGGAAAAAATGCAAATGTAATAATTGAAAATTCAAAGGGGGGAGTCACAAATTAAAGAATAATATTTAAAAAGATAACCAATTAATAAAATTACAAGAAATTAAGGGAAGATAAACATTTTATTTCAATCTGAGATTTAGTACAATCATAAATATAACATATAAAATGGCAAACATTTTGAAAAGAACAGGAAGTAATTTTTAAAGCCTACATTTTCAAAATGAAGTAAATATAGCATTTTAGATAAAAAACTTAGTAAAAATATCTTATTTGGTATCAAATCAAGCAGAATGAACTAAAGAAAGAGATTATGTATTTAGTATTTCATAAAATTAAATAATAGTTAATAATAATTAATTATATTCAGTAATATAATGTAATTTTCATACATGTAACGGAAGCGAAAAAGATTTAAAACAATGTATTGCTAATATTAAATTGGCTAAGACGTTTTAAGATGACGAAGGAAGTTAGAACAGTTGATTATTAGACTTTGTCAAGCACACTTGAACGAGATTTTAGCTAATATTAACCTATAGCAAGACAAGTATGGCGTTCGTTCAGTAAGCCCAGTCTACAGTGAAAATCGTAAATTTCTAAAAAGTTGACTTAAACTTTAAATTCAGTGAGAAAAATTAATACAACCATTAAACTAAAGTAATACGGAACAGTAAATGAGTGAAATAATTAATTAAACATATAAAGCCAACAATTCTTAATAACGAGACAAGCAGTGCAATTTTCGACCTTATTGACCAAAGTGAATTATAACTTTATCTAACACATTTAATCGAAGTGAATCACAAAACACTGAACCAGGACCACTCCACTAACACCAGAAGGAATAATCACAACTGCGGAGACGAGGAAACTTTGAAAGGACAACATTTATTGGAAGAAAATTTCGTCGAGCCGACTTCATTTTAACAGATGCAGTACGGAAGCAGCCATCTTGACTCCCACAATTCAAAGCGAGCTTTGCCAATATAATCGTCCAGACGTCAATGGTTCGAATTTTTACTTGGATAAACATTATATATTAAATAATAACTTTGTAATTTTTAATTCTTAAGCTATTTACTTGTAAGTGTTATACTTTCCTGACCTTACCCTTCTCTGACTACATAATATAACCGTTCAAAGAACCAGATAATTAATATAAAATACAGATGTAAAAATAATCGACAGCCCTGAGAAACGAGTCGATACTACTGTTGAATAATCGATTAACACTCCATATATAATAAAAATTGTTAATAAATCTGGAATTTCTGCAAATTGGTTTATGTTTATTTATAAAATTAATAAATAGAAATAAAATAAAATAAAATTGAGATCACGGACTATCCGAAAGGCGGCCTTTACCAAAGTGGAAGGAGAATAACAATTAAGAAGAAGAACAGTCAATCGATTAGTGCTGGAGATAATACAATTAACGCAGAAATTAATTCAAAAAACTCAAAGTGATACAGTACACAGAAACAGAAATAAAAGATTTAAATTTTTACACAAAACAATTACAAAAATTATTTACTAAATACGAACAAATAAAACAATTAAAACAATATTTTTCGAAAAAACAAACACAACCACATGTTTTTATTTTTGTTAACGAATTATAGATTTTGTTACACTTATTATGAAATAAAGAGGTCAGACGTGTGCGCGCACACCGACACGGAAATTCTGGGTTACCGTTTTTACCACAACGCCTCAGCGTATAAGATATGCATTGAAGATGATCTGATTAATCGAAACAAATGTTAAAGTTTTACATATAAAACACTACGTGTAGGCCTATTTGTAAAATAATTACAAAGTCGTTTTACTTTTGATAATAGATATATTAGTACGTACAATACTGAAACTCGGAAATATATCACTTCCGAAAAGCAGGTCTAGCTGGAGTGTACTTTTTCACCCAGCTCCCGTTAGCACGTACAATCACATCAAAGGAATCACTGAAATGGATGGAATTACTGCAGTTAATGGACGGCATAAATTCATAACGCAACCTACTCACCATACACCTGCTACTTCCTGAATCGCGACTGGAAAATTACAGAGCACTTTTAGTATTAATACTTTTCATCTCCACTGTGCGACTAAATTTCAAAATCAAACACGTGTCATCCGCACAAGTGTCCGATAAGTTATACTCTTGCGTAGCTCATGTCTTAAGAAGACATTTCTCAATATGCAGTGTTAACCAGTACAACAGGCGTTCACCACTAACTACCCACATACTCTACACCCGTGGTTCTCAACCTTTTTTGTTCACGGCACACTATCCCTTGTAGTGAATTCACGCGGCACACTAATGTACGACTTGCCAAAATTTTCCCTCCATCACTGTCGCCAAGTGTAACTGGTGCGCAATTCTTATGCTGTGTCCTTAGAATCTACCATAGACCTCCATGTGGAGAACGAAGAGCAACTCACAGAACTTCAGTCAGACCGATACCATTTCTCAGGTTTTGGATGTGAGAGAGGAAAGAGTACTCAGTAATAGCAGAGGAAGCAGTTACATTTTTGTACAACCTACTTGTGCGATCTGGGCTTTTCTGCACTGTCAAACACAAAAAGAAAACAAGAAACGGGAAATACTTCTCTTACCTGAACAGGAAATGCGCGTGCGTTTGTCTTCAGTTACACCACGAATTGAAATTGTGTGTAAGAAAAGACAACCTTAAGTTTCTCATTAAAAACTCAGATGTTTTATTGTAAGGCGTAAGCCAATAAATCCACTGTAAAATAATTATGTTTGAGGTCTTGAATATTTCTGTCTTGTTAATTTTTGAAAATAAATGTTAACTAAATGCATATACTGTAAATTACTTTTATCAGCAGTACCACGAAGTCTCGTAAGTTTCGAGAAGACAGTATTTCGCGGTACAGTAGTGTGCCGCGCCACACCCGTTGAGAACCACTGCTCTACACAATAATCTTGCACAACACAAAACAAAAACGTCTAAGAAGTAAACCAACTTTATAATTAAAGGTCACCGCATATAACACATGTAATTGATTCTCCGTTCCTTGTGAAGTAACACCCTTCCTGCTCATCACCATCTACGTTCACTAAAGATATATTGCACATTGTTATTTAACAGGCAGAAAAAAATGAATCAAAGGGAAAAAGAGTAAAGTTAAGGTACTTAAAAACAAGTCTACTCAATTTCACTCCATTTGTTACAGTATGGACCACTATTGCCAAAGTGTACTTGTATATTAAAACCCGTCACTTTACGTCTTGGAGTGACGTAAATTGCTGTTAATTTGTCTCAGTATAACGTCTTATCACCATTTAAGGAGAGGAGTACACGAATTGTATAAAAGTCATCGAGGAGTGAATGTGAGCTAATGGATACACGGAAAAGGCTGCGTGTATCCAACTGAACCAAAATAAACGTAAATGGTAGGGACAAAGAGGAGCCTGAAAAAGTAGCAGAGTTTCACGTGGATACATGAACAGGAAGGATTAAGTTTGAAAAGTAGAAGAATTCATATATCATGAACCAAGAATGACTAGTTAATGCAAAGAAGAGAATGAAATTGTGACGAGGCCAAGCAACGGAAACAGATGTGCGGTAGCAATTAACCACTTAACAGCTAACGTTTTTACATGGTTAGCGCATTAAAAATAACAGATTTAACACATATTTTAAAGAAAATTTTCCATGCACTTTATTTTCTGCCAGCGTCTCCTGATATTTGTTTATTTACGTTACTTTAACAGCACCTTCCACAATGGGACCCTTCTCTGTACGAGCGAACCAAGATCACGGTTTTAATTCGATCGTTTGGCATTTGCCTTATGTCTATTTGGGCCACGTCTCACGATAACTTTTGCGTCAACCAATTTTTGTAAAAACTCAGTACGAGTGTCCATACTTTTATTCCAAAAACCCCTATACGTTTCCGAGACTGACCTCCAAAAGTAAGGGACGACAGGTAAAAATACGAAGCGTTAAAAATTTGAAAAGTTACAAAAATCCATTTGGGGTATCAAACTAAAAGGAATTTTAAAACAAACACGAATATAGTGTTTACTTTGAAAATTGTTGACCTTTAAGAACGTCACGGGACAAAAATGGAAAAAGAAAAATCTACGTGGGCATCTACGCATGAGGAAATCGATTCAAATTACGAGCTCGGTATCTTAATACTTTGTTAAAATTAATATACCACAGGCCAGTGTTCTTGGGCCCGTCTTGTATGTATTATTTACCATACCAAACTTAGAACAAGCAAAATTGGCTACTTTTGCTGATGATACAGCTTTGCTTACAACAGGGCAAGATGAGGTTATTTCAACCCGATTATTGCAGAAAGCTAGCAATACCATACATGAATGGACCAAAAAATGGAAAATTAAAACTTAACGAAGCCAAATCGGCACACATTAATTTCACCAATAAAAGATTGAATAATCTTCCATCATTGGTCATAAATGGAACGGTAGCTCCTTATGAAAATAAACATGAATACCCGGGTATGACATTGGATACCAAACTGAGATGGAAAGAGCATGTAAAAAAGAAAAAAGTGGAACTTAACATAAAATTCCGACAATATAAATGGCTCATAGCAAAACATTTCAACCTGCCTTTATACAGTAAAACTCTGATCTATAATCAGATAATTAAACCTACCTGGCTCTGAGGGTGCGCGAAAGATAGTAACATCAGGATAATACAAACATTGCAAAACAAAGTTTTGCGGACCATGGTGAATCCACCATGGTATGTTAGAAACGCCGATATCCACAGAGATCTAGGTATTCCAACAATTAAAGAAGAGATAAAAGGTTTGCAAAGAAGCATGAAGAAAGGCTTCACCTCCACGAAAATGCAGAAGTTCTTCAGCTACTGGACAATCAACACGTGTTCCGAAGACTGAAGAGAACAAAGCCATTTGAACTTCTGTAGTGTTTTGTGTTATAAAAGCAGAGCATTGTGCGCGGGTGAGAATGTTTAGTTAAGAACACCAGAAGTAACTAAAGAATGTCATTGGACTTAATTTGGCTGATATGTATTTAGTATTAAGAGGTATTAGAGATAAGTTGATGGTTGGTCTTACAGACCAGTTTTAACATGTTAAATTAAATTTAAAAAAAAATTAATATCTGTCAATACGTCTTCCAAAAAGGCGGCAGCTACGTTAGAGGAAACTTTACACATTGCTAGCAGTCGAGTATACTAATTAAGGGAACTACCGAATGCATGTTTAAAGATGTGGCTTCGAGTATCGATAACAATTACTTCAATTAATAAACGTATTTTCAGATGAACTGAAACGAGAATTTGGAAGTCACACGAATTAGTCATTACAGCACACTTGCCAATTCGTTTATTGCAGGTGTAAATGTCGTAATGCTAATGCTTTCGTTTCAATTACTGACAAAGGCCTTGACTAGATAAACCAGTACAACACACATGAAACACGGTGAGATAATACCATTCTTATCGCACTGTCTAAAGCTGAAGTTACACAGTTTTGTCAGTGTTCAAATGTCAACATTAATAATAAAATAACTACAACCGCTTCCTTCCAGTCAGTGGTTGTCTTCAGGAGAGTTAACAAAATTAAATATTACAAGTCTATCTATCAAAACCCACAATGATATAGCCGAAACATTAACATAAAATAATGGAACTACAAATAATAAATACCTTTTTAAAAAAGCGGACTTTCACGCTAAGATTTTATTGAACGAGCGAAGCGAGTTCTCAGTTTTAACTCGACCGTTTGGAATTTTTCTGTCCGTTTGGGGCAGTCTCACTATAACTTTTGAACCCATCAACCGATTTTCGTAAAACTTGTCATCCGTGTCCATACTTTTACCCTGCAAAACCCTATTGTTTTTTTAGATTGATCCCCCCAAAAATGTTAAAGGGTAAAAATTGGGGAAAATCGGAAAAGCTTATGTGGGCTATTAAATTAAATAGAATTTTAAATAACATCTGAATGTAGTTTTAAGTTTTGGAAGTTTAAAAATTTTGGGATCCCAGACCCTCCAAAAAAGATAAAACATTTGAACAAAATTGTGAAAATTCATCAGAGTATCAGACTAAAAAGAATTGCAACACAAATCCGAGTGTTTAGATTTTTAGTGTATATTGTATGACTGTGTGATCTACAATAGTTACATTGCTAAACAAATAGTAATCGCGATTTTTGTAATTTTACCCATAATCGAAAAATTACCTAATATCGAAATTTATGTAATAATAAACGTACTCCGTTCAAAATAGTGAGCGAGTTCTGCAGCTCAGAAAGCGTACTAGTTTAATTTCAATGCAACACGAATTATTAACGACGACGATGTCCGAAACCATTTCCTTAATAATATCACGCCATTAGTTCTAGCTTTAAACGATCGTATAACAAACAGAATGCGATGTTGCTTACTTATGTTTTCGAAATTGCATCGATTCCTTCTCTTAAGAGAGAAACGTTTAATCACTTGTAGTCTTCTTTAAATCCCTTTCGACTTTTTTTTAATCAACTTTATTAGTAGGATGTATAAGATCAGAACTTTATTATTTTTCTGTCCTTAGTTTTGCTTTTACAATCACAATACGTTTCTTTTTAAATCCCCAAGATCGCGTCCCGCCAACTTAGATCTTATTCTTGTCTTCTTATACTCCAAGCGGTCCATGTTATAATAATTATTTTAATCGTCCCTTCCTACGACCATTCTCTCCATGTGCACCATTCACTGTAGTCTTTTCTACCTTTTTATTCTATCTTTCTCTTTATTTCCGATTCCTAACAGATATTACATAAATCGTTACTTGTTCTCCTGTTTCCTTGTTTACCTCTGCATCATATGTTTCTCCACTATTTCCTTCCTTCCCTTTCTTCCCCTAATCAGTTTTCGTTCCCATCTTCTTAATGTCTCTTGCATAATCTTGCTTAGCACCAACGTTTCGCAGCCATACAATTCCGTTGATTTCATTCTCACTGTCGTCTTATAATACACACTGAATATCGCAGTTATCGACAACTATTTCGTTACTACTAGCTGGTGAGTCGCTCTGGCACAACTGTATATTTTCTCGCCACACTCTCCTCATCTTTACTGAAACAGACGGGCAAAGTCACATATAACTCTTCAAACTCTACCCTTCCCTTATACACACTTTTAATTTTGCGTCATCCCTTTTAGTCTTTCTTATTTTATTCATTTTGTTTTCCTTTTGCTTCAGCTGTAATTCCATCCCATAGCCGCTACCGCCTCTACCGCTACCCCCTTTATGATGTCATATTAGCTCATAGTCGTTTCTGGCTACAACTCCAGATCAATGGTACAGCCTATCACTTGAAGGCTTTCACACATTGCGTCTCCTTGCCTGTTTAACTAGCTATAACGAATTATACCTAATAGGCCTACATAAAAAGCGTTAAGCGGACAGTCAGCTCTGCTTCCCTCGAGCATTATATATAGGCCTATATTTTGGAGGTAAAATTTACATTAACAGAACTACAACTGAGTTTAACAACAAAATAAAAAGTCAGTAGGCCTAAATAAAACCTGAAAACACGTTTTCTTCTTCTCCCTCCCGTTTACGGATAATAACGCCTGTTGATCTGTTCCGTCTTCAGTTACGTTCCACTGGTTTCTTCGTGTTCCAAAACTTTTAACAGTAGGCCTATAATTATGACTTACCTTGCGGATGACCCTGTAATCCAAAGTCTTATTAACTTAGCCTTTTGTTTTTCCTGTATTCAAAGAGTTTATTGTGAACAGAAAATAACTCAAGCCCCCGCTCAAATTCAAATATCATCATTTCACTGCCTATTTTAATGCAGCTTTTGACAGCTAGCAGGAACTTTGTTTCTGTCGCTGGGATAAGACTTATGCTTAAGACTTATGGGATAAGACTTTGTTCGCTGTGTCAGAATCTCAGATTCACTGCCACACACCAGATCTGGAACTGCTACAACCTTGTACAATGTCGATGGAGTCTGCCTTGTTGTCCTTCCTGTGAGAGCTCACCTTATCATAACACATATAAACTGATAGATCTTATTATTTACATATCTGGCATAAATGGTGACAATAAATAAGACCCATTTTGAGTATGACAAAGACATACAAAAATGTCTTGAAAAACCATATGAAATTCACAAAAACTGCTAACGAAACCCATCGATGAAGTAGGTTGAAGTAAACATGGTGTATTCAGCAAGAATTCGTTGTAAATAAAGGTTTGAGAGGCGGATATTTTTGTGGCTCCCTTGGCAAGATGAAGCAAGTTTAATTACAAGAAACAGCAGTTTATTATTCTTGTAGCCTATCTTTTAGTCAACGCCACCCAATTCCATCTACTTCCTCTGCGAGTATTATTTACCCTCCACACACACAAATACACAATTCTAGTTATTAACGGCAAGCAGAGGATCTTGTTGGCACCGACTTCGCAATTATCTCACCCTCCAAAATTGTTCACATTCAACTGCTGTCGTTTGATCTCGTTTACCATTGCTACAGATACGTATAAAAATTATCTCCTCCCACACTTTAGAAAAGATATTCAACATAACTGGAACGTAACCGACATCTCCTTTACAAGGGTCGTACTGTAGTCGACAGTGTAATGGTTGGCAACACTATGTGGCTTGAGTTCGGACAAAATAATACCTGGTTTTAATAAGGTCACCCTTCAACAGCAAAACAGCGAGTAATCCCTGCCTATAGTTTAGCTGTTCGGAGTCGCCGTTAAACCCTCGGTTCCTATACTAGGGAGAGAATCTTTAAACACACATGCAGAGAGGTACAAATCACTTCGGAAGGAGGCGTTCGACATTTGCCTAAGATTCGATGGCGTGTTAATATTATAACCCGGACTTTCGCCATCGTAAACTGTGATTCAAGCAGTAGCGTGGCGCCCATTTCATTAAGTAAGAAAATTTCAGTAAGAAAGACCAAAAGGATGGGCTTTAAAGGTAATACCCAGTGAGGACTAAGATAGTTATAAACAACAGCATTTTAGAAAAAATGAACAGTTTCATATACAGGGTGGCGCAGGGAAACGGGAAAATTTGAAGTTGATGTTGGCAGCCTTGTAGATGTAGCAGAAGTGAAACTGTCTGTCTAGCAGTAACGGACATTTAGTTACCATGGAGCAGTGGAGCGGTGCAGAGCGTGCGGTCGCCGTAAGGGCGTTTTACCGACATGGTGACAGTTTGACAGCTGCACAACGAGAGTTTCGGCGCCACTATCAGATCCCGCCCCGCGGTCAAGTTCATTCGTTACACGCAATCGAAACGTGGGTTCGTAATTTTGAAGAGACTGGTTCAGTTTTGAAGAAAAAGCCTAGTGGGGTGTACGGTCTATACGTACCCCAGAAAACATTGATGCCGTGCGAGCTGCCATCTTAAGGAGTCCTCGTCGTTCGGTGCGAAAAATTGCCTCGTCATTGCAGCTCGGACGTCGGAGCGTTCAAAGAATACTCATGACAATACAAATACAATACAAATGAACTTCAATTTCATCCGTACAAACTTCAGATTGTGCAACAACTGAATCCTAATGATTGTGTATTGCGCCTGCAAATTTGTGAACAATTGTTGGCTAAAATCAATGAGGATGCTAACTTCATTCAAAATCTTTGTTCACTTAAGTGGATACGTGAATAAGCAGAACTTCCGTTACTGTGCTCAAGGAAACCCTGCTCAGCTTCACCAGCGTTCATTACACAGTACCGAAGTTACCGTATGGTGTGCAGTGTCGTGTCATGGGGTGATAGGCCCTTACTTTTTTTGAAGACGAACGAGGCACTGCTGTCACTGTGACGTCTGATCATTATGTCAACATGCTAGAGACATTTTTGGCTCCAAGACTCCATACTTTTCCAAATCTTGACATTCAGCACACCTGGTTTCAACAGGATGGAGCCACCTCACACACTGCCAGACAGTATATGGCAGCAGTGAAACGTTTGTTTGGGGATCGCATAATTTCAAGGAATGCTAACATCGCTTGGCCGCCCCGATCTCCAGACCTTTCAGTCTGTGACTTCTTTTTATGGGGACATCTGAAGAGCATCGTGTACCAGACTAGACCAAGAACCCTTGCTCAGCTCAAGACATAGATTGAAGAGGAAATCGCCAAAATCCCAGGTGACACATTGCGCCGCGCTATGCAAAACCTACAGAAACGACTTACTGAATGTGTACGGCAAAATGGGCAGCATTTAACTGATGTAATTTTTAAAAAGTGATGCCTAATGTAATTTCCAGTCTTGTAGAACATATTTTGAGCCTCAAATAAAGTTTTGTAACGTTCCTTCATTTTTCTAAATATTTCAAATTTTCCCGTTTCCCTGCGCCACCCTGTATCTCGGTTGTGCAGTAAGCTATAAATCTGAATATGGTATAAGAGAGAAGATAAATAAATTTAGGAATATTTGTGGTACGATTCATATAAATCTTAGAAGAAGAAAAACAGACACAAAACAAGGATTACATTTTATAAGACAATTGCAATACCCACGTTGATTTATGCGAGTGAGGCGTGGGTCATGACAAAAAAGGAAAGCGGCAAGATTCACAGTGCTGAAATGCAGTTTCTTCGAAATACTTTAAATTATACATTGTAAGAAAGAATAAGGAATGAAGACATCAGAACAGAACTCGAAGTAAAGAACATAAATGAAATTATTTCAATTTACAGAAGACAATGGTGGGATCATCTGCAAAGGATGACAGAGGATCGGATACCGAAAGTGGCACTCAACTATAAAGCCATTGGTAGAAGAGACGTGGGTCGTTCGAGGATGAGATGGGTGCCGGAACAGGTTTACATAACCTACAGTAACTCTTGAAGAGGAGAAGAAGAAGAGTTATAAAATGACCATTACGTCCATAACTGCTGCTCCCGGAAGTGGACATAAACAACATTACTACTAACCACAACATGACGGAGTTAATGAAATTTACTTCGTACTGAGATTCCTCTCAGAATATTTCACTATGAACTTGTCAGTGTTTGAACGACAACGCTCTGCCATGCCTTTCTAGGTTTTTAGTGTACTTCCTGAATAGTGTACTTCCATTTCAGGTACCGTTTAGTGTTTACTGTAGGCCCAAAAGGATCTCATTAACGTATCTTACTTTATTCAATTATCTATACTAATCTGTAAGAAACTGTGTAGTCATTCCTACTGAAGAAAATTAGAAGAAAATTATTTTTAGATCGACACAATGGTGTACATAAAAGAAAACTGACAGCACTGTTCTCGGAAGCTATCCACCAAATACGTAGGACAATAAGGTGACAATCGATCATACGCACCCACGTCAACAACTTGGCCCTTCCTGAAACGGTACAATGATTCGCGAATACAATAAAACCAATCCCGTGCGTGTATCGATCGACAGCGAATGTTCGACGCGTGTAATAAATTAATGACTATTTAGTATGGTGTCGGATTCCGCAAACAGATAAGGCACATTCATAAAACTGTGCGCCTGCGCGTGTGGTTTTAAGAAGACTTATTCGAAGTCTACTGACTTCTACACACCGTGTTTAAGGCCTGTCTTCTTTAGTGCTAGTTTTATAGGATTTAAACAGTCTCAGTACTGCCACAATCAGAACGAAGAATCTTAAGACAGAGAATTCATAACATGTATTTTATATCGCAGAATGATTCAACTGCAGAGCTAAGGGACTTCTAAATTCTGCGACTATCTAAAATTACATTTTCCCTTAACGTGAAGTGGAATTCAGCAAATATTTATCAGCCGCGAGAAACGATAAAACCTAGAGGTTCGTAACCTCGGAACAGTAAAGAATACAAACTGATTTCATAATATTACAATTTCACTTAATACTTTTATTGAACGAACTGTTAACCCAAATTTCAACAAATTTGTTCGCAATTAGCTTACGTTTATTGAATTACAATTTTGTACCACATTTTCTTTCAGATTAAATGATTTATGTTTTGAATGTCAATTAGCTTACTAATTAATGCTGCAATATTCATACTACTACAGGATTCTATTAACTTACAAACGTCAGTTAATTTTTTATAATAATTGTACAACTATCTATAATATACTAAGAGAAAAACCTGAACAGTTAATTTCAGCAGAACGACACAATATGTCGTTAAATCGTTAATTTGTTAACACACACACAATATATACAATATTATGTTAATAATAACAGCAACACCAATAATAGTCATAACTGAGACTTTCGGATGAAAATATAAAACGATCCAACATGGAAATATGGACCACAGTTTTCTCAAGATTTTAATGGAAAATAGATAAATAAACGGGAGCCAGAGAAACGAGATTTTAAAGACAAGTTTATAATTAAAATACAAAAAAATGTAGAAAATATAACTTCCATAAAAAAATTAAATGAGAAAACAGTACAATAGTATAATAGTACAGTATACACGCTACTGTATGAAGCACTAAGTGTTTTAAGATCCGATACGTGCATGGTGAAGATAAGCTTAACCGTGTTCAATTTACCTTGAGGAACATCAGACGCAGCTGAACGCAAGCTGCTACACGATTATCGGTATCACTAACGTAAGACGAACCCAAATAAAAGACGAATTTACACTTACATTATAATCTAGTCCACAGTATGAACAGTATTATCACACTAACCCGCGAGACACGTGCCATGTGACGCCTCCCCTCCCCCATTCTCCGCTCTTCTCTCCGAATGACAACTTCTCATATTCCTTTCTTGTAAATGCTAATCTCAATACAACCATTAGCGACCTTGAAAAGGATATGAAAGACATTACAAATAAAATTACTGGGGGAACGCTTGCTGTAAAAAGACTGAATGGAATTCGGTGGAGTAAAAAAGTATCAAAAACGTTATCAGAGTAGAAAGTTCATAATATGGGAAAGATGCTTGGAGCTTCAACGACTCATATACGAACAGAAGCGATACAGGTTTGCGGCTTGAGAAGATCCGCTTGATAAATGACTGGGCACAGTAATATTTTTTAGAAATATGAAACAGTACTACTGGAGATACCTTGGGGGCTAAATAAATTATTAAAAAAAAAACTGATAAATACCAAGGGCAGAAAAAGCAGTGTGGGACTACGCATAATCAAGAACGAAAACGAAAAGTAAGGAAGGTGGTGGAGAACGTGGGGAGACAATATTAGAAATTAGGGTAGTCTTCTTCTTCTTCTTCCCCAATAAGGATTAGGCCTTGGTGACCTGTTGCAGCGGCTTCATAGGATTTATTCCCATCTTTTCTTTGGTCTCCCTACGCTTCTTCTTCCAGCTGGTTTGTATCTACTTGCCGCTTTTGGTAGTACAGTGGAACTTGCTTATAACGAGATTCAAGGAACCGGACAAATGAGCTCGTTAAAACCGGGTAGTCGCTACATCCGAAATGTCGACTCACAAGACTAAATTTTTATACCGTTATTATTGAACACACAACAAAACAACTCTACTACAGAAGAGGCTTTGGATAATAAAATTTTACATGTTTTACATTCTAAGCTTAAAAGTGAAATTTCGACTTTAAACAATGTTTTAGACGCTAAAACATTCTTTGCTGAATATTGGCGTATAGTGCATTCGCGAAGTACAGTAAAAGTAACTGTGTAGTAAAAACTTACCAAAAATCAGCCGGCTATCTGGCAAAAAACGGAAAACTTTTCATGCCACACGTACGATATTTATTTTTAAATTACAAGAAAATTCACTCTAATTTATTTGTCTTTTTCTTCTTCGTTCTAAATGGAATCGTCAGAATTATGTTTCGCACACAGAACTTAATTAACCTTAAAAAAGTCATCTATTTTTGTTTGTTTAGTAATTTTGTATCCGTAGATATCAAAACAGTTTTGTAATTTATTTGAACATTCCGGAAATTCATCACTTACATTATTAGTTTCATTAAATTGCGTTAATTGTTTTACACGAATGTTTAAAATGCTGTATGGTAACGCACTTTTGTTAGACTTTAACCCATGAACAAGGATGCGTATAAAGTGCTCACTATAACCTAGTCTCTAATGCGTTCCTACTCGTTAAAAAACGAGTTTAATTATCATTACTACTAAGATACAAAACAAATCTCGTACTCTTGCTCGTTACACCCGAGTTCTCGTTATAAGCGAGTTCCACTGTATTTGTTTTTTTTTTGTAGTAATTTAAAGTTTTTTAAATTAGGGTAGTATTAGCGCAAAATTGTGAGACAATATTAGAAAGGTTTATTACAATACCCAACAGCTTATATACACTAACAGTTTATACAGATTTGTTTAATAACTGATATCTGTCATCAGGTTTACCATAACTGATAATAATATGCAACAATCTACTTATTAAACCCGCAAGCCTGTTTGACCACTTACGATAAGTTTTCTTCACACCGAAACAATATAGCATACACGTTAGAGTATTGCAGTGGATTATGAAACCGACATAAAAAATAACCTTGGTGCTGTGTGTGTGCACGAAGAACTTTATCTATATATGTACACAAGAAACTGTATACAATCGCTTAGTTACAAACAAAATGCACTATTCTTTTGCTTGTTTGTTATACAGTTGGCGGACGTACGTGTGTGTGTGTGTGTGTGTGTGTGTGTGTGTGTGACGAAAATTACATACGATCTGTCGTAATATATATTACTTTTCCATGGGTATAAATAGACGTGATGCGGCCTGCTATTGGCTAAAAATTAAACACGTTTCTTTTGAACTACATTTTAAAAAGTTAACTGATTATAAACTGATAGGAAACGGGCGTCGTCGTCTACGAAACACTGACAACGTGCCTGTATACAGCTGCCGAACACATCTCCATGCTGATTAAACGTTTCTTAGAGGTTTTAACAGTTATAAGGTTTAAGGGCACTCGTAACCGGTAACAGACTCAAATGAGTAATTTGATACCAAATTTATGTGAATATGCCTGATAATAAATTTTTTATGATTTTTAAAAGATTAGAGATCGTAGGAAAATTTCTGTCAAAAGTGTTGATAATATTACAAATTTTTACAAATCTGTAACTTCCTTATAACAAATCGAAAAGACATGCGGTTTTTACCATTGGAAAGAGAATTTTTGTGTTTACAAAGGAAACTTTTGTATTAACACAAATGGATACAAGCCAATATTTGCTGATCTGAGTCATCCTAATTTGTTTAAAAAATGTCTTCATGGTAGTAGGCCTACACATAATGTAAACGAGTCGCAAAACCATTTGATTGGAATAAATTGCCAAAAAATATATTTGTTGGACTGGGTGTACATGATGCTGTGTTGACCTTCAATGAAGGTAATGTAAGCAAGTGTCAAGTGTGACAAAAATTAAGGATCAAATATGGTTGAGGTAATGAAAAAAAAAATTAAACCTGGTAGTCGTGGGACTACCGGTAGACATGGAATCATGGGCAGACTTGTGCTTTGGGAAGGAATGAAGGGTTGGTTAAATAAACAGCTACATATCGCCGTATGATTTGCACAGCGGCGCGGCGGTACGTTGCCTTGTTTGAGACTTGCAACACACGTAGAGCACACGCCTTCCATATTACTCGCACTTGAGTACTCGTCCGCTCCGAACACTGTGGCCAAGAGACTTATATATGATGGTACGCACGGTCTTAGATCACTCTTGAACCACAAGCGATCGCAGATCCCACACACCGAGCCGAACGGATTGTTAATAAAGTGCTTAGAGAATTCCTCGTCGACTCCTTTGAAGCGGCGACTTGGACCGGGCTGTTCTGCGCAGAGCATCGAGGGTCCAATGTTGTCGAAGCACAAGTTATTAATGTTCTCATCGTCTGTTTTCTTGCTAGCTAGCCGTACGCTCGATCTGAGTCGCTTTGGGGGCACGCCGGATGACCCAGGTATCGGAGATGAGGGCCGCTTGGGCGCTGACGGGGTTTCGTCAATCTTCAAATGGTTGCCATTTTCTAAGTTCTCGGCCGATTTCTTTGATTTTAGTCTCAAACGATAGGCCTGTTGACGCTCTGCATAGGATTTGCCGGTTTTTGGTTTGAAATTTTTGGTTCGAGTTTTATCGCGATTTTTAGGTCGAGGCATTTCAAATTTTTGAGTTCAAATGTTGTTATTATTTTCTGTGAGTGCTTCTGGTACTCGGAATTGGTGTTATTGGAGAGATTTAGTTCTGAGGATCACAACGCACTTTGTATTTTCGCGATCGGACTTGTAGTTCCCGAGATATTTAAGTTTTAGTGGAGCAATTTATAAATTTTCGGCGCAAAAACACCCTCACGCAGACAAAGCCTAGAGGCGACTGAAGTCAGTTGTCAAAATTCTCAGTACTATTGTTGGAAGGGGGCCGAGTGACTCGATCACCTGACACCTGGTTTGCTGAGATTGGTTGAGCGGTTCGTGAGATAGTGGTATGCCGAAAGTACATTTGAAACATAACGGTCGATTTTCGCGAAACGTGCGAGTAAGACATTACATACCTATGGATTCCATGTCAAAAATTGACTTGCAATGAATACTTGAGGCAGACACAGCAGTAGATAAATTGATGAAAAAGGTTAGACCGTCAACTAGAAATGTGAAGGAAAACTAGAGGACCAAATGGAGATAATTGAAGACCCCGAGTATGGAGCTGGATTATATTAAATCAGGTAAAACAATAAAAATCTGTTTTAAAACTTTAAACGCGTTTTTCTCAAAATCCACTTTTTTTAAATAAATGACCCGTTATTTCAGAAACCAAGTAAACTATTAAGCTGAATTTTTCTATGGCTATTGGGTTAGTGGAGATATAACTACACTGCTATAATTATGTAGTTTCACTGAAAAATAAAAACGTAAAAAAATATTACGTATGCATTTTGTATACAAATTTTAGTCAAAACATACGAAAATTATTAAAAAATCAAGAAAATGAGGTATCTTTATAATTGTAGTAGCGTTTGAAGCGTACAATGTTCTAACCTGCGTGCTAAAATTTCTGACTTCTACTTTTACATGTTCTGAGATAATTGGTCTCAAAATTGATGAATTTAACATGGTAAGCATAGCCGGTCACGAGTTCCCTTAAAAGTAGCCCATGCTTTTGAGGTTGACCAATAATTAAAATATAGCACTACTGATACGAAAAATTAACAATTAGACAAACTGTTGTTATATTTTTAACGGAGAATTTCTAAGTTTGAAGACGAGTACAAGAAGGCGATGTCTTGTCTACCCTTCTTTTCAATATATGCCGAGAAAAAATAATAAGGCAGCTACCAACAAACCCTGGTGGCACAATTACGAATAGAAGGTCGCAGTGCACTGCATATGCTGATGATATTGTTCTCGTGGCAAAAAACAAACAGATACTGGAAGAGGCGTACACCTCTCTGGAGAATGCTTCGACCAACCTAAGGCTACAAGTGAACAGCCAACATGCCGATGAAGAAGAATGCCCTAGAAGAAATAATCCGCAAAATTAAAGTTAATGGCAGTGAATTTGAGAGGGTAGATAGTTTTAGATATGTGGGTCCCTCTTAACGTAAAAAATCAGGTGTTAATGGAAATTCAAGAAAAACTAGCCATGGGAAATAGGTGCTACTTTTATTTGCTGCCTATCCTATCGCCAAGACACATTTCTAGAACCTTCTAGGTCCAGATTTACAAAACCGTATTGCGGCCATTAGTATTGTATGCTTCAGAAGCCTGTATGGTCAGCCCAAGAAGATATGGTCAGAAGATGGGAAAGAAAGATTCTGAGGAGGATATATGGAGGTGTACTAGATGCCGGAAAGTGGCGTAGAGAACAAATGCCAAATTGTACAAATTGTAGGAACCGGACAACGTCACAGTAATAAAACAAGGTAGAATTAGGTGGGGCAGGTCACGTACAAAGAACGACAGAGGGAAGGGCAGTCAAAAAAAGTTTTCATTGGAGGACCAGGAGGAAGACGAGCAAGAGGGAGGCCAAGAAGATGGGTAAATGATGTAGATGAAGAGTTGAGAAGACTGGGGGGGAGGGTCAGAAGGTGGAGAAGAGTCCCACAGGATAGACAGGAGGCACGTCGTTCTGGAGGCCAGGGCTCCTCATGAGCTGTAGCGCCGTGGAGTATGTAAGTAAGTTGTAATATTTACAAATAATTAATTTGTTACACCTCTTATACGTATTTAATATTGTAACGAGAACCCTATCGAAGAGCCTAGAACGTTCTCCACTCGCTCCCCCCCCCCACTCCCAAGTCAAGCAGGTGTAGCCTCAGTCAAGGCCGCGCTCAAGTACGTTCAGTCCTCTGGAGAACACTTGAATTACACATTAAGTGACGTGCAGTTAAGGATGGAGAGATTCTTGAACACGTGCGCTACGTATGTAAGGGACAGAGGCTGGCTTCGTGCATCAGCTAAAAGTGAGCGACTTCCTTAGTGAGCGGATCGAGTGTTTGTCGCACGCAGTATTGAGTGAAATGTTATTGTGTTATAGATAGTGTGGAATTCTAATAGTTGACATCATTATTGCGCATGTACAAAATTTATCGTGAATTATTGTACGTTACTAATCTTGTTGAATAACTTGTTGATTACAAATTATTTTGTGATAATTAAAACTGGTGATTAGTGACTTCATTGATGTCTTGTATTTTGTTTTGCAGGGAGACCGTCGTAACAACGTAATAATAAACTCCGGATTACGGTTGTTCCATCAACTTCGTTTACACCGCCAATAAAGCACACTTCTAATTATACAGAATCAATGAAAACGAAAATACGATGAAACATTTAGTAAGATTAAGTGTAGACATTACATCAAGTACAATACTGTATTGTAGTGGATAATGACCATATAACAAATATTTATTTAAACAGACCACGCAACTTAGTAGGCTACTGCAAATATGAAAATAGCTGTAGGACTACAAAAATCTTCAGGTACCGTTTAGTCTTCCATCATCATCCTATGGTATTCTGAAATAAGGAAGGTCTCCACACACGTCCGTTACAGGTCTGTCTTCATCTCTTCGTACGCCATCCTCCACTGTATTTCACCCAAGAGACTGAATGTTCTCCCTCCTCTCTTCTTTTCTTCATATTACCACAAAAATCGTTGTTAGTAACACATTTATCTTCACGTTTTCAGTGCCTCAATCTTATTCGTCTTATCCGCGTTACTTCATTGTCCACGCCTCTGGTCTATGTAACACTCACTTCGCTCGATACAGAATTCTTCTTTCTCGCCCGAACACTTCCTTCACTATCGCTATACTATTCCTTCTAGCTTTTCTACCTACCTGAAGTTAATAACATTTTGGTTGTATATGAATCGCCGTATGAATTGAGAATATCTGAGAAGAAGGAGAGTAAAACAGCATCCAAGTTCTTCAAGAATTTAATGAAGCCTGAAGATCTTATCAGAATATTGACTGTATAATTTGGAAAACGCCCGTGATGGTCAAGTTAAATGTGGAACTCTATAGCATTTACTTTATCATGTACTCAATAGAGGCCATCTTGTAGACTTTAAATATGGAAAAAAGGAATAGATAGTTATTCTGTTTATTCACTAAGAAGAAATAGCATACGTGTTATGAATCACTGATTGAAAAAAAAGCTTTTATCATGAAAAAGAATAGTAAAAAAGAATGAGGGGATTTAACCAAAGACTAAAATAAGGACGCAAAGCAAGTTATGAATGACAGACGTCCTCCACAAAGCAGAATGTTGAAGCTACAAAACCGCTTTATAACAATGACAAAACAGAATAGTAAGTAATCAATGATGAGTGCGACTGTAGTATGAATGAAACTGTATACAAACAAGCTCGCCTTGGAACTTGAATAAATTTATTCACTTGCATAACACTGCTGTACAACTCAACTTATACGAAACCCGAAACGTTCACTGAATTATCTCAGCAGTTTAACTTCTGTTATTTCCTTAACTATCTAACTCTCGTTCTTCTTCTTCTTCTTCTTCATCCTCTTCAGCAGCTTCCCCCCCCCTTACTCTTTCCTGTAAACTTTCATGGTATCGCTAACGAAACAACAAGGTACATTAAGGAAAGTGCGGTTCGCAGTAATGGTTGCGACGACATAGAAATCAGACGAGCCTTTACAAACAAGTTACGCAAAAACAATAATAAATCTACTGCAAAAACTGAAGTCGTCGACCCTGCACGCACGCAAGAAGAAGTAGGAATTCGTACTTGGCGTATGTACGTGGGATAGCTGACAAAATCAGTCGTAAATAATATTCAGCCTATTTTCAAACCGATTAGGAAGGTAGCCCAAATGTTACCGTCGGCGAAAGACAACATACCTCTAGCGTCTACAAGGTCCCATGCAGATGTGTACGTGGGCGAAACGCGGAAACAGGTGATAACGAGGGTGCAAGAACACATGAAGCACACAAAGAAATCAGCAATAGCGGAGCACAGCGGAGAAAATTAACGTCATATTTTATTTGAAGAAACGGCGGTTATAGCCAACGTTCAGAACTATTTTCTGCGGGTGATAAAGAGTGGCAAATCTACAAAAATATGAACAACTTTACTAGATACGATAGCTATAAGTTCCCGGGAGTTGGGAAACCTGTTTTAAATAAAGTGACGGGATCGACGCAATAAACGCAATACAATATTTGTGTTGTAAGAATGGTAAAAGAAAAGAAAAGAGGGGTCACCAGGATTATCAGAACGAATATGTAATATATGTAATTTGTCATTGCTGTGTATTGGTAGAAGAAACCATCGGCATTGAGGAAATCCTCTCATTGAAAAGAAAAAAAAAAAGGTACAATGTTATTGGGGTTAACTGTTTCTTTTGTGTATTATGTTTTAATTTATAAAATTTGTTATTTTTTGTGTTATTGCACGGGGTTGCTTTAAATTAATTAAGGGCTTGTTTGTAACACTGTGGGCGGGGCTGACCGTATAAATAGGGGCGGATAAGACTACGTGCTCTGTCTCAGTCCAGCCATATCAGGATGCCTCATCATGTGGTAAGGCAGGGGCGTATTTCCAGAGGGGGGGCGAACGGGACCGGGAACAGATTAGAAAAACAAAGTCTTTGCTCTCCAAAACACAAATAATTCGAGCAAAACTAATTATTAATAATCGACCTACTGAGCAAATCAGTGTTTTACCTACCTCGGTCTTGCAATGTATATTATTTACAACCACTATTTTTATCACAAAACAAATCAAGTAGTCCTAAATAAAACGGGTGAAACAATTACAAGAACCTAAAATCCTACAGGTGTGTTGGTAGTTTTCGTTCGTATGTTTCTGATTGTTGGGCCTTAGCAATCGAGCAAAAAAAATGTGTAAGCAGCGGAAATAAAATTTTGATAGTGGGTCGCCGCCGGAAACATCTTACTAAAGAACACGGATATTCCAGAGAAATTAAATACCTCCAATTTAAATGATTTAGAGTACTACTGTACTAATGTTTGGACTGGATGGATTGATGAATAACAACAGAATTCCCTGATAGGTCTTAATGTACATTCCGCTTGGAAAAAGGAAAATCGGACGACATGCCGGCATTTAACATTGGTCTGTTTTTCATGAAGCTGAAACACGCTTTTGGTTTCTAATCTTTAAGTTGATGATGATGACTAACAAACCTCAGATAACGCTGACATGTAAAAATGGTAAGTAGACAATTTTTCTTATTATGTTTACCTGTTTATCGTATGAAACATGACTGTCCGTGACATCGTTTGCTGAGACATATTCATGTCGTGTTAACGCCTATTGGATGGCTGTTCCGTTACCTGAGTATATAGGTGACAACGACAACTGATTCCGTGTCTGAAGTACCTATTGTGCACACTTATCTGCGTAAGAATCCTCCTGGTCGCCTCATTCAACCCCTGTGATCCAAGTTAGCTCTCGGTTTTACCGACCTGAACGCTGCTGAGCTAATGTTATCATCGGTCGTCGAAACATCTTTTCTCGGTTGCTTTTCCCCCTCCGTAGTTGATCATTTTCAAAATCCACAACGCGCTGTCTTGTGTGTCGCCAGCTTGGAAGTGTTTACTATCCACCACTCCTTCCACACATGTTCTACCACTTCATCTTTTTCTGTTTCTGGATGTGAGGCTAGTCTATATATACGTATACATTCAAACACTTTACACTATATATACACGCGTATATATACATTCAAACACTTTTTGCTACAGTCTGTTTCTTGATGTATAAAATATATTTAATATTTATAAAGACTTTAGCTCAATATGTTTACTCTTTATTTGGAACATGTTTCGGGAAGCCTTGAGTTCCCATCTTCAGCCTTCCTGATTTTGAACCTTGTGAGGTACTTGTGTCTTGGTTGTACCACAGCAACAGACAACCAACACACAAGTACCTCACAAGGTTCAAAATCAGGAAGGCTGAAGATGGGAACACAGGGCTTCCCGAAACATGTTCCAAATAAGGAGTAAATTCGCTCTGGGCTTTGCGGTTGTGCGTCGCAGAGACGAACCGCTCGGTATCTGAGTTCCGAGCTGCCTTCTGGAGCTCCTGCCTCGTGGCCCTGCCCAAGTAGGGCGTGTGCTCTATAGCAGGCCGATTCTCGGCTGTTGTGCTAGCCTACACTAGCGCAGTATACACCGAGGGCGTTTCCACGAATCACCTGGACGTATACGGTACCTTCCCAGCCCAGTCACTAGAGGATTGCCTGGGAACCTCGCCGCACGTGCATAAAATTTGCGTGCAAGCCGCCTGAATGTGTCGTCTAAGGAGCGGACGCCAAGTCCTCTCCTTAGAAGGCGAGATGAAAATCGACGGGGGACTTTGGCCGCTAGCCGAAGCCCCCTGTCGAGGACGCTCTGCAACTTCTTTTTATGCATTGCGGCGAGGTAACCCCAGACCGGGCAGGCGTAGGTAATGACCGGCAGCAGATACGCGCCGACGATCATCCTACCCAATTTCCTGGTCATGGCTGAGCTGATCAGGAGTGGAAACAGTGCGCACAGGCGAGTGGATGCTCGCTTAAGAACTGTCTGTGCGTGGGTACGCCAGGTGAGCCGACGGTCAAGGTGTAAGCCGAGGTACTTGACCTCGTTGGACCAGCGCAAGTACGTTCTGCCGATACGTAGCTGCCTAACGGGGTTCTTCCGTCGCTTAGAGAATTCGACGGCTACACTCTTGGTAGCGTTGAGTTGCACCCTCCAACTCTCGGTCCAGTCCACGAGCGTGTCGAGCTGGCGCTGCAGTCGTAGGACGGCCCTTTCCTCATGACGATCGGCCGTAAATACGGCCGTGTCGTCAGCGAAGAGGGCCATCTGGACTCCAGGCTGTCTCGGCACGTCGAAGTCCCAGTCCATGGGCGGGTTGGGAGCGAACTGTCGCTCGAAACACAAGCCCAAGTACTCGGCCTTCTCCTCGCCCAAGTACCAAGTACTTGGAACGGTCCAACAATGGCGGGAAGTGGAGGTCGGCGCCTCCGTCCCGTCAATGCGGTAGGTAGTCTGTACGGGTGACTTTGCGGGTCCGCATCCCCCGTTCGGGCCACATCGAGTTCCCAACAGCTACGTCGGAACGCCTTCAGACTGCCACGCAGTCGTCCGGTGAGCCGATTGTATGCTGCCTTATCGGCCGGATCACGGGTCCTCTGCCAACGTTTCCGGAAGTAATTCCTCTCGCGAGCGAGAAGAGAGACTTCCTCAGGGATGCGTTGGTAGTCAGGCGTGAAGCCAGCTCGCGTACGTGAAGACACGCCTATAGCCGAGATGATTGCCTCTTCGATTCCCGCAACTGCTTCGTCTAGGAGGCGAACGGAATCGAGTGGGGCCGCTGGCGGCAATCTACGGCACAAGGCCGGGCCGTAGCGATCCCAATCGATAACCTTCTTCTTGTCAGAACGTGCATAGGCGTGCTGGGTAGCGACGTGGACCAAGATAGGGTTGTGGTCGGATGTCAGCTCCGTAAGTGAGAATACCTCGACCGGACAGACAATTCCTTGGGTCACCGCGATATCCAGAACATCGGGAGCCGCGTTAGGCCTTGACGGAAAGGACGTGGGTTGCGCTGGACCAAACACCATCGCCCGGCGCGATTCAACAAAACTGAGCAAGCGTCTCCCGTTCGGAGTAGTCAGGCGACTATTCCAAACGCGATGCTTGCAATTCAGATCGCCGGCCAAAATTACCCTTCGATGGGAATCGAAGATGACGTCCAGGTCGCCGACAAGGAGTTCAGCTTGTGGGGGCTTGTATGCTGAAACCACGAGGACGCCGCCAAGAGCTCCGTGGACCTCAATGGCGGTGGCCTCTAGGTTGGTAAGCTGCGGCAAAGCGACACGATGATGACCTATGGAGGTCCTCACCGCGATCGCCGTGCCGCCTCCTCGTCGGCCAACTCGGTCATCCCGATAGACCACGTAATTTGGTAATTGAAACCGGTTCGCCGGGGTCAGGTGGGTTTCCCCGAGGAGAAGTACGTCGGGTTTGAACCGAGCCAGGAATTCAAGAAGGTCGGAATGCTTGGAACCGATAAGGAGTAAACAAGTGCCAAGTGGTCAGAGCTGTTGGGTTGAGCGTCGTGAGACGACCCAATGGTATCCTAGTACCGAGCCTCCGGTAGGGGCTCCTGCCTAGTGGTCCTGTCCAGACGGAATATTTAATTAATTTTCGTGGTCGCTACGACGACATGCTCGTACTAGGTCGACTAGTACAGTATTTGTCGAGGCCGTTTCCAAGAATCACCTGGACGTGTTCGGTACTTGCCAAGGCCAGCTATGAGTGGGTTTGTCTGGGTCCTCGCAGCTCGGACGTAAAATTTACGTGCAAGTCGCCTTGCGGTGTCATCCAAGGAGCGGACACCGAGTCCTCTTCTCAGGAGACGAGAAGAAAACCGATAGGGGACTTTGGCCGCTAGCCGAAGCCCTCTATCGAGAACGCTTTGCAACCTTCTTTTATGAACGGTTGCGAGGTAACCCCAGACGGGAAGAGCGTAGGTAATGATCGGCAACAGGTACGCGTTGACAATCAACTTACCCAGCTTGCGGATCATAGCCTTGTTGGCAAGTAGCGGAAACAGTTGCGCGAGACGAGCGGACGCTTTCTTTCGCATCGTCTCAGCGTGGGCACGCCAGGTGAGCCGACGATCAAGGTGGACACCGAGGTACTTTACTTCTCTCGACCAGGGCAAATACGTTCTACCGAGTCTCACTCGGCCTCGTGGTTCTTTCCGGCGCTTTGTGAATAGCACCGCGGAGCTCTTGGTTTCGTTGACGGCAACTTTCCAGCTTTCCGTCCACTTCGAATACGCATCGAGTGCGCGCTGAAGTCGTGGGATAGCAAAGTCTGCGTTCCGATCGGCGGTATAGACCGCCGTGTCGTCGGCAAACAAAGCCATCTGGACTCCAGGCTCTCTGGGTGCGTCGTTGACATACACGGAGAACAGGAGAGGCCCTAGCACGCTACCTTGAGGTACCCCGGCTGTTATACGTCTCTCGGAAGAGACGTGGTCGTCTATTCGCACGCAGAAAGTCCTCTCCGTCAGAAAGCTAGCAATCAAGCGAAGGTAGCAATCTGGGAGCTGGATTTCCCGGAGCTTGAACAAGAGCCCGTCATGTCAGACACTATCAAAGGCCTTTTCCACATCTAGGAAACAGGCGACAGTCTGCTCTTTCCGACACCCGGCGTCCGTGATGTATTCCACCAGTCTCATCAGTTGATGAGTGGTGGAATGCCCCACACGAAAGCCGAACTGTTCGGGGACCAGTACATCGAAGTTTCGTAGATGATCTAGTACTCTCCGTTGTACGAGACGTTCGAGGACCTTTGACGTGGCTGACAGTAGACTAATGGGCCGGAGGTTGCCGGGACGGGAAGCGTCCTTTCCCTGCTTCGGGATCACTATGACCGTCGCCTTACGCCATTTCTGGGGAAAATAGGCCAGTCTAAGACACGCGTTGAACAGCGCGACCAAGAAAAGTACTCCTCGCTCCGGGAGTCGAGTAAGAGCGGCGTTCGAGACGCCGTCCGGGCCAGGAGCTTTTCTCGGCACGAGTTCAACGAGCCGATCTGTGACCTCTTCCCTAGTAATGGGTTCGGGCTCCGAAGTGATCGGAAGAGATAGAAAGTCTTCCACTTCGTTCTCGACTTCTTCGTCGAAGTCCCAGTCCATGGGCGGGTTAGGTGCGAACTGTCGCTCAAAACACGCGCCCAAGTACTCGGCCTTCGCCTCCGGGCGAGCCAGGATTTGACCGAAAGGTCCAGCAATGGCCGGGATGCGAGGCCGGCGCCTCTTCCCTACCAACGCCGAAGGTATCCGGTAAGGGCTACTTTCGTCCGATCCGTCCCCTGCTTGGGCCACAGCGAGTTCCCAACAGCGTCTCCGGTAGGCCTGCATTTCACGACGTAAAATGCCGGTCGCCCGGTTGTACGCTGCCTTGTCGGCCGGATCACGGGTCCGCTGCCAGCGTCTCCGGAGGCGATTTCTCTCGCAAGCGAGAGCACTCGTCTCCTCAGGGATCCGCTGCCAGTGAGGCGTGACGCCAGGCTTCATCCTGGAAGACGCGTCGATCGCAGATACGACAGCCTCGTCAAACGCGGCAACTGCCTCGTCGACTTGGCGGACGGTTTCGAGTGGTCCCGCGTCTGGCAAGCGGCGACTTAACGCCGGGCCATAGCGGTCCCATTCTACCACCTTCCTGACATCTCTGCGTACGACGTGCTGGGTAGCGACGTGTATCAAGATGGGGAGATGATCGGACGATAGTTCCGTTAGCGCGGACACATGGACCGGACAGTCAATTCCTTGAATCACCGCTATGTCCAAGACATCGGGAGCCGCGTTGCGTTGTGAGGGGTAGAACGTAGGTTGGGTAGGCCCAATCACTTGAATCCTGCGAGAATCGGCAAACCTGCGCAAACGTTTCCCGTTTGGGGCAGTCAAGCGACTGTTCCAATCGCGATGTTTGCAGTTCAGGTCGCCGGCCATGATGACCCTCCTGTGTGCATCGAACGCGACCGCTAGATCGGGGTGAAGGAGCTCTTTTTGCGGCGGTTTATACGCCGCGACCATCTGTACACCGCCTAGAGTGTTCAACAACTCCACAGCGGTGCCTTCGAGGTGAGTCATTGCAGGCAAGACGACTCGGTGATGCTCGAGAGTGAGCCTCACCGCGACGGCAGTGCCGCCACCAGCAGTGCCCGGCCTGTCGTTTCGATAGCACACATAGTTGGCCAGTCGTAACCGACTCGCAGGAGTCAAGTGGGTCTCATTGAGAAGCACTACATCGGGTTTGAGTCGGGCCTGTAATTCTTGGAGTTCCTGGATCTTGTTGGACAACCCGTTGGCGTTCCAGGAAAGAATTGAGAGATCACGTTTGAGGACCCGACTCATAGAAAACCTACACAAGTGGCGGCTTCCACCAAGAGCATGAATCTCTCGGTTGTATCGGCAGTCTCCAAGCGGGAGCGGATGGACCTGAAGGTCTGGGCAACTTTGCGGAGGTCGAATTCCGCAAGGAAGTCTTTGACGACCTGATAGTCGTCAGGAACGGTTTTTGAGGCAGAGTGCCCGGAGACTGTTTGCGCATAAGAGCGCCGAGGCTTGTCAATCGGGGGATTGGTGGAAGCCAGGGGTTTCTTAGGGCCAGGTGTAGCGCCTCTAGCGGAGGTGCTAGGAAGAGGGACAGATGCGATAACGTCGGTCTTCACGCGCTGCGCAGGCTGTCTGGACTGTGCGGCTGGGTTGGCAGGAGCCCGGGATCTAGCGCCACGGGGCTTACGTTGCCGCTTCTTTTTGCCTGCATTAGGGAACCGCGGGGGCGGGAGGTCAGGCGAGGCTGCTTCTAAAGCAGGGGCAGGATTCTCCGGTGCTGGGGAGGGTTGAGAATTCTCAGGCTCCACAACCGAGATGTTTGGCAGTGGCTGGTCTGTCTCACTTTGTTTAGATGCCGCGAGGTTACGGCGCTTTTTCGCCTGAGGCGGGACAGGGGCCTGGGAAGGAGCCTGAGATGGAGATGCCTGAACTACAGGTGTCTGCTTCGGGCCTTTACTACGTTTCCGTTGCCTGTTAGCAACTGCAGCGAAAGTCACGGCAGCCGTAGCAGGAGGCGAAGGGCCTGGCTGCTCGGTAGCAGGTCTAGAACCAGCTTCCGGATGCCTCGGTGGTGGCAGGCGCCCTTTCGGCTTTCGCCGCTCGAGCTCCCGCTGAAACACCGGACATGCCCGGTAGTTGGCGGGGTGACTTCCGCCGCAGTTGATGCACCTTTTGAAAGCAGGGGCATCGCAGTGTTTACTAGCGTGAGGTAGAGAGCACCTCACGCACGCCGGAGCGTTTGAACAAGTCTCTGAATGGTGCCCGAAGCGTTGGCACTTGTAGCACTGAGGCAGAGCCCCGGGAGCGCGGCTTCTTTCCACTTTTACGCGGAAACCAAAAAGCCGCGTAAGAGAGAGTAGGCTTGCGCCTGCCTCGCTGTTCTCGACCATGATGCGAACCAGGGGAATTGGACGCCTTGGTCCGGCGGGAGCAAATACCCGATGTACCGCGCGAACCGGATAACCCAGCTCGCGCAGCTCATCGAGGATTTCCTCGAGAGGAGAGTCCACGTCTAAGCCTCTGAGCACGAGGGACAGAGGCTTCACGTGTTTCGGGGTAAAGGTGTGGTATTGCAGGTTGGCTGATTCGACGAACGCCATGACGCTGCGGTACTCGTCCATTCCGCGGACAGCGATCTTGACAGTGTCGCCCCCAAGGAGCTTCAGGTCAACGCTGGCCGGGGAAAGTCCGGGAGCCACTATGAGTCGCCGGTAGAAACAGGTGACGTTGTTCACGCCGTGAACGAACACAGGCGGGATGCGACGAATGACCGGCGGTGCTTGGGCAGCCCCGGGCACAGTCGGCCCCGAGCCGGATTCGTCATCGGCGGGGACAACTTCCATGGCGGACGCCGAGGAAGAGGTTGAGGAGGACCGGTTCCGCCTCGGTTTCTTAACCGGGCGCCCCCGTGGCCCAACCGCCACGAAAGCGTCGGTCTCGTCACCGGGCAGCGGAACCGTCCGGGGATCGACTACTTGGTCCGCATCCATAGCCGGAGAACACGGCGAATCGCTCGTGTGGGGTATGGAGGAGGCGAGCGACTGCGTGCTCGTTGACGCGCCCGGAGCGGGCGGTTTGCCGACCAGAGGCAGCCAGGCTGCCTCCGGCGGTAACCAGGGACCTAGGGTCCGGCCCGAGCCGGATCGCAAGCGGGACTGAAACGCTCAGGCTTACTACGAGCTGGGCAAATGACCGGCTTCGTTAGATACCTCCCCTTACCAAGAGAGGTGTCCACCGGCCTCTTTACCTAGGCGATATCCAAGCTCGCTTACCACTAAGGAGTAAACACACAACTGGGGGTTGCGCGGCCCGCGCGAAGCGCGGGTCGCGAGTAGTGCAGTGTCCCGAGTCTCAGAAAGGACTCCTGCCACTGGGTCTGGTAGAGTTCATTTTATACTTTTTATCTACTTATGGGGGGGGGTCTGAAGCGACCTGCGATTGGTGGATTATACCACCGGGACTAGCAAACGAGGTCGCTTCCAGGACTCACCTGGTCGCGGGGTGTATTTACCAAGTCCGGCAATGAGGGAATTGTGGGTCACTCTGTCGGAACGAACATAGAATCGTCGCGCCAGGCGTCTCACGGTGTCATCAAGAGAGCGGACACCGAGTCCTCTCCTCAAAAGACGAGAAGAGTACCTCCGGGGGACTTTGCACGCGAGCTTCAGTCCCCGGTCGAGTACGCGCTGGAGCGTGATTCTATGACCACGAGCCAGGTATCCCCAAACAGGACAGGCGTAGGTAATCACCGGCAACACGTACGTGTTGACTATGAGCTTACCTAGCCGGGGGGTCATTGCCGGATTAGATAGCACGGGCCAGAGTCTACTGAGTTGCGCCGAAGCGCGTTGTCTGATGTAATTAGCATGGGTTCGCCAGGTGAGTCGGGAATCCACGTGGAGCCCGAGGTACTTGACGCTGTTGGTCCAGGGCACCTCGACGGGGCCTACTTTAAGCGGCCGAGGCCGCTTGCGTTTTCGCGAGAATATTACCGCGGCGCTCTTGGAAGCGTTAACGGCAACTCTCCAGTCATCGGTCCACCCGACATACGCGTCGAGTTGGCGCTGGAGCTTAACTGCCGCATAACTCGCGTTCGGCTCTGAGGCAAAAGCCGCAGTGTCGTCCGCGAACAGCGACAGTTTCACTCCAGGAACTCGGGGCGTGTCGTTGACAAACAACGAGAACAGGAGAGGCCCAAGGACACTTCCCTGAGGGACGCCGGCGGTAATACGCCTCTCCGAAGAGAGAGCGTGGTCTACTCTCACTCGGAAGCTACGGTCTCGCAGAAAGCTGCCGATCAAGTGAACGTAGCAGTCTGGGAGAAGGACTTCCGTTAGCTTGTAAAGGACACCCTCGTGCCACACGCGGTCAAAGGCTTTCTCTACGTCTAGGAAGATCGCAGCCGTCTGTTTGCCCTGGCAGCCAGCCTCGGTTATGCATTCCACGAGTCTCATCAGCTGATGAGTCGAGGAGTGCAGCTCACGAAAGCCGAACTGTTCGGGGATCAGCACGTCTAGTCTTTCTAGATGGTCGCGGATCCTACGCTGGATCAGACGCTCAAAAACCTTGGACGTCGCGGACAAGAGGCTGATGGGCCTGAGGTTCTCCACTCGAGAAGAATTCTTTCCCGGCTTGGGTATCACGATGACGGTAGCCGTTTTCCATTTCACCGGAAAATAGGCCAGTCTGAGGCATGAATTGAACAGGTCAGTGAGGAACTGGGTTCCTCGCTCCGGAAGGCGATGGAGGGCGGAATTCATGACTCCGTCCGGGCCAGGCGCCTTCCGGGGCTTGAGCTGAACAATCCTCTCAGAGACCTCCTCCGGGGAGATGGGCTCCGGCTGGACTGTGATATCGGCCGTAAGAAAGCGCTCTACCTCGCGGCAGATTTGCTCAGTGAAGGCCGGGTTCTTGGATGGGTTGGGAGCGAACTGACGCTCTAAACTATCAGCCAAGAACTCTGCCTTTTCGAGGGGGCGACCAAGGGGTTGACCGCCGGGTCCGGCCAGTGCGGGGAGAGGCGCGCGTTTGCGCTTTCCCGTTAGGGCACTGGGAATCCGCCAGACATTACGGTCCTCGGCAGGGCCATCCATCTGTGTTACAGCTAGCTCCCAGTTGCGTCTACGGAACGCCAGCATGTCGCGACGCAACTTGCCGGACGCTCTGTTGAACGCAGCCTTGTCGGCCGGGTCACGAGTCCTCTGCCAGCGTCTCCGGAGGCGATTCCTCTCGCTAGCGAGCTGAGACACCTCTTCGGGGATCCGCTGATAGTCGGGCGTGAGCCCCGGCTTCATCCGGGAGGACACGTCAACCGCCGAGACGACGGCTGTGTCGAATACAGCAACTGCCTCATCGACATGCTGGGTAGTGTCGAGCGGGATATGCTCTGGTAGGCGGCGACTGAACGCCGGGCCAAAGCGGTCCCACTCGATTACCCGCCGCTCGTCGCGGACGGTGGCGTGCTGGGTAGCTATATGCACACTGATAGGGCAGTGGTCCGAGGACAGTTCCGAAATGACGGAGACGTGGACCGGGCAATAAACGCCCCTGACCGCGGCAATGTCCAGTACATCAGGGCGGGAGTTAGCCCGAGAGGGATAGTACGTAGGCCCGGTAGGACCCATGACTGTGACCCGAGCCGCATCAGCATACCTGCGTAAGCGGGTCCCGTTTGGGTTCGCCAAGCGGCTCCCCCAATCGGGGTGCTTACAGTTCAGGTCGCCCGCCAGGACTACCCTCCTGTGTGCTCCAAAGACGGCCTCCAGATCGTTCGACAGGAGCTCCGTGTGTGGAGGCTTGTAGGCGGAAACCACGAGTAGACCGCCGAGAGCACCATGGAGCTCGACCGCGGTGCACTCGAGGTTCCGCCGCTGAGGCAGGACAACGCGGTGATGGCGAAGACTCGCCTTCACCGCGATGGCTGTGCCCCCTCCTGCGCGACCCGACCGGTCGTCCCGGTGGCACACGTAGTTGGGTAGTCGGAAACGACGATGCGGGGTCAGGTGCGTCTCGCCAAGAAGAAGCACGTCGGGCTTGTGACGGGCAACGAACTCTAAGAGCTCAGAATGCCGGGAAGCGAGGCCGTTGGCGTTCCACGCCACGAGCTCGAGGTCTCGCTTGAGGGATTGCCGTGGTTGTCCGTTCATAACAGACCTGTAACACGGCATGCTTCCACCAAGAGGAGGAACTTATCTTGGGGCGAGGCTGTTGCCAAGCGTTCCTTGATTTTAAGGAAAGTCTGGGCTACTTTCTGCAAGTCGTAGCTTGCCAGAAAGTCTGATACTACGGCGAGATCATCGGAAGATGAGGCCGGGGGAGAACGCTTGGCGGCAGCTGCATAGCTGCGGCGGGGCGAGACGGTGGAAGCCTTGGGGGCTGGTACTGGAGCGGGTGGCCGCTCTGGCTTTTGGAGGACGGGCTTGGGTCCAGTGGCAGGTGGTTTAGGCTGGCCCGTGTTCTTGGCCGGGTTCCTAACTTTCTTGCCCGATCTGGGGAATCTAGGCTTGGGTGGCGGCGGCAATGGAGGATCAATTTCCTCGTTGTCCGGCAGCGGGACTTGGGTATAATGGGGGACTTCGCGTTCCGGTTCCGGGGGCGCGATGGTTGGTTTGGCCTGAGGAGCTTTGCTCGGGCTCACTGCACTGCTGGGTTTCGGAACCGGAGCAGACCTAAGGGCTGGTTTCCGGACCACAGGTTCAGCGGCTTTGGCCGTTTTTACAGGTTGTCTAGCATCATGTCGAGGCTTAGGCTGGACTGGACTAAGGAGTAAACATCTTGAGGTAGTCTTTATAAATTGTGACGGCAGCGGTGTGCGAACATCTGTTCTCCGGTACCAGCGGTAGACACAGCGAGCCAATCCGGCATCAGCATTCGGAGCGAGTCAATCAGCGATCCCGGTTAGTTAATAAAACCCGGGCCGGCAGAAAATTTTGCACACACTTCATCGCCACGCCATCGGACGCACTTCATCTCCTCCCCTCTCTCGGACGACATCGAGGCGGAGTCAGCCGGAAGGAACAGCCGAAGAATAGAACCGCCGCCGTTCTTGCGTCTTCGCACTCCCGTTCCGCGCCAGCGATGGACGTCGCTGGGCCGGCAGCCGACTCTACAACCGATGCCGAAAGAAGAGGAGGACTCCAGTACGCTACGAACAGCGGGCGCAGCCGCCGAACATCTCAGCGCGGCACGACCAACATCAGCCTTCTCGCCACCAGGTCCTTTTTAGGGCCACCAAAATAACTAGAGTGTACGATTGGCGCCATTTGTCATGCGGCAAGCCTTTTGTCCGGTGACAAAATACTAAATATATATATATATATAAATATATATATATATATATATATATATAGGCCTACACACATATATATATATATATAACTCAAAGTCTGAGGATTTATGTGTACTGAATACAAATCCACACCGATTGCCACCAAATTTTGCACAGGTAACCTTTGACACAAGGCGAAAAACACTAACTTGGAATTTGAGATTTTGCCCCGTTCGCACGATTTAGGCCCTTTTAATTATGCCTTTTCGTTGACGCGTATAAAGATGTCAACCATTCTGGACATGGGGGGTCGTCGTATTGATCAGCGATGTACTCAAAAATGGTACCAAGGGATCGTGAACTAGCCCGACCCGGGGTCCTATCCTCTCGGTGTTCACGTGTTGAGGAACGGTTTCATGGGGGCTGCTTCCACACACTTCACACTCGTGATACACACAATTAAGTGGAAAACTGTTTGATATTCGTCCTAAATAGAGGTGAAAAGATCAGTTCCAGGCATGTATGAAATCGAAACAGGCAGAACCGCCTGAATTGGCCATTATAATGACAATGCAGAAAAGGTCTTACTGCACTGATAGAATGTAAAAAAAAAAAACCTCTTAACAGTATTGTTATAACAGGATCAGAAAACCATTTATACGCGGGAGACCTGCGTGAAATCTTCACAAATGTTTTTAAATTTAATGCGTAAAATAATACATATTAGTAAAAATTATTTGTGTGAAAGTGGTGAACAACGATCGTTTGTAAATAATACAACAAAACGACAGCTATAAATTGATAACGTAAATTTGGTCCACGGCAAAGTTGGGTAGCAGAAAGTGGTATGATATAGTTAAACACTTCCCCTTTAGAAGTTCACGGTCGTCAGCCATTCTTCATATTCCGAACACGTTTCCTATTACGTAACGTTCAAAACCAAGCCGGATGCATTCAGTAACCGATAAGATACGTACGAAGTGATAACAAAGAAAAGATACCACATTTTGTGACGAAATCGATTCGTTTCTTCTTATACAATGTTTCGCTTTGAAACTGATAAACATCATGCTTCGTCACAGAGATGATGGAACCATTACTGTACGTTAATTATCTTCTTATTGGCTTCATTACGCACGGCAGCGGTGGTTCCAACTTCCAGTTGCATACAGCCTTGACAGCCATTTTCTACAAACTGTACTGTCCCTTTCAAACGTGACAAACTGATCCATTTACACCTGTACGCTGATAATGTTCGAGATTCTTGGTCTTATACTGATGCACATACCTGGTTGAAATCAGTTCAAAAGATGGCAGGTCAGTGGCGGTTCATGGTTCTGACAGTTGGGGGTTCAATGTCCGAATGTTTCTAGTAAAGTAAGACCAATTTGTCCCATTCGAAATAGCACACGAGGAGTGACTGTTAGTAATATTAGGTTGCGTTTGTGCTACTTGTAAATTATTCTAAAAATATATAGTTGAAATAGTAGGTTAGTTAAATGCCTATCTTATTTTGGAATCAAATATTTTGTGGATAAACTGTTCAAGACCCAGTCTTGGTACGCTGCTCCCAGCATCTTTCAGACTTGTGTTGCACTGTTTATTGTTACAGTTGCTAAATGTTTATATAAAAAAATCCATATTTCTTTCCTTTTTAGCACCAAGTTAATGTTAATCAATTATACTTTCACTGAAATCTACAAGTTGGCGAACAGATTCTTTCTCCATTAACAGCATAGGACTATTTTGTTTGATTTTAAGACTTTACTGCACACATTTGCATTGCAGAATGTATGAAACAGAGAAATCTGACACAAAACTGAAAGTAAACGGACAAATCATAATGATGGTGGTACGAAAATGTTGACATTCCCGGCCGGGGCGGTTCGGCCCTCGTCGCAACTATTCGTCTCTGTCGGTAAGCTGGAATGTTAGCGACAGTTCAATGATTTGCGTATAGTGAGTTCCGCCTCAAAAGCTCTCTACATTGCCTAGGAGGTGCTGAGAGCTGCTCTGCACCTCGAGGAGTAGTAACGAGCAATCCGCTTATTAAGCGAATCGATTATTGGTCAGTCAACACGATTAGTCTCACAAATCTCGTTATTTAAAACCCGAAACAAATCCTTAAAAATACTGAACCAATGAACCTTATGGACGAGCCGCCACTGTGGCAGGTACAATCTTAAATCTGGATCTGCGTTGAGCTTACTGCAATATTTATTTTATTTATTTATTTTTTTTTAAGGTGTACAAAGAGATATAACTTTTGTAAGAAGAGAAAGCTCTCTCACTAGTTCTATTATTTGCAAACGGGAACATAGGTTTCCCACTTCACTGTTCTTATTCTTCACTGATGCTTCACCAAAAGAAGGAGCCGGTTGATGTTTAAAATCATTTAAAGCCAGTCAATAATTCAGTTAACTCCTCTATTTCGTCATCGGGTAATTCGGCTACTTCAAAACGGTCTCGCCCACTATAACTCATTTCTATGGGCGTATCTTTGAACGGTCGACCGCATAGTAGCCAGACGGGAATAAACAAGATAATACAATTCACCTTTCGATAATAATATAATGTTCAATTTAATAAACGATTTAACATGACTGCATTTATAACACGTTACATTTCCTTCACCACTTCCATAATGTCTATAGTAGGTCTATTGTTGAATATGGACAGTGTGTTCCCAAAAAAGTCATATTTCTTCTCGAGTCACGTACACTGAGGTTATTACAACTACAAATTTCAGAATCATGTACTCTCATGTGCGCGGGCGCTCGCACTTATACACACGAGGACTGTACAGTGTAATGTAACGCACGACGTGACGGATGAAAAAAAAAACAAGAAACGGAAGCAGACAGCAAAAAGGAAGTCAACATCGTTATGTGTGTGTGTGTGTGTGCGCGCGCGCGCGTAGCCTTGTCCGCTAATGAGGACACAAAGTCTAGTCCGTTTGCCAAAAAGTTCGTCGACCTTTACTAAAACAAACGCTATATCAAACGTCACGAAATACTCTTACTGAAATTAATCCTCGAAAGCATTTCAATAAAAGGTCACTGCGGGCGCCATCCATTTATTAAAATTTATTAATAAAACTTGCGTTTGCGATTTCGTGTCGATTTAATTAAACTGATGGCTTTCAGTAGATTTTACTAATATTAGTCAAAGATTGATTACGTATCTTGTTTAAGCTGCAACATACTGCCGACGTTTCGGTGTCGAATAAAGAGGTGGTGTTATTGTTATAAAAGATGGGTGCTGTAGTTACCTTTGAAAGGAAAATCCTCAGACGCATTATAGGCCCAATACAAGAAAATGGCTCATGGAGACTGAGATACAACAATGAACTGTACTAAATACATAAAGAGATACCAGTCTCAAAATTTATAAGAATGCAAAGATTGCGTTGGGCCGGACATGTTATGAGAATGGAGGATGGCAGGAACCCCAAAAGGGCTCTGCTGGGTACATGGGAGGGAACGAGACCTAGAGGCAGACCGAGGAAGAGGTGGGAAGATGGCGTTGCAGAGGACGCGAGGGACATGGGGATAAGAAACTGGAGGAGGGCGGCAACGGATAGAGTAGATTGGAGGCGGAGATTGGTGGAGGCCAGGGCCCGACTTGGGCCGTAGCGCCATGGGAGGAGGAGGAGGCTTTAGTTACCTCGCAGCAGTTGCTCCAGGGGACGCAATATTTGTAAAATTCAGCATTTCAATTATTTTTTGCATCCGTTCGAACTGAAAGCGCTAGAGCATGCACAATAATCTTGGATGTAAGTTCGCAGCAATTTACCTTTAAAAATCATGAACGAAATATATTACTTAAACTGGATTTTGAAGAAAACACATTTGTTTACAATGTAAAACAAAAAGTTTAGCTGTTTTCCCCAATTATTTCCAGGTTTAGGTTAACGTAAATGTTAATTCAGTTCACAAAAATTGAAACACTGTAACTGATTTTTAATTTTTTACAATTAAGCGCTCTACACGGTTTGGTTATCCTTATTTTCTATAAAAGGTTTTCAGAGGTGTAATAATAACATTCAATAAATTAAAAATTTATAAATATCAGGGGGGTATCATATTACCGCAAAATCTGCAGTTTTCACAAGCTGGAGTCTTAGCCCACCTGAAGAAACGCCTCTTGAGACTTCACACACTTACCCCAGCGTACCTTCCATTTCTTGAACAGTCTGCTGCAAATTCCTCTTTCGAAATTACCATCAGCTGCCTCGTCGTGTTCTTCTGTGTCTTGTCTACCGTCTGAAATCTCCATTTCTGTAGTGATTTTGGCTGTGGAAACGCCCAGAAGTTGGAGGGAGCGAAATCAGGACTGTAGAGTGGCTGAGTAACCTGTATGGTGCAATGTTTTGACACGAAATTCTGTGCCAGGAACGACGAATATGCAGGTGTGTTGTCACGTGAAGGAGTCAGTCACCACTTGCCCGCAGCTCCTTCCGGTGGGGGGTTCTACTCATTGTATCCACTGGCCTATAAAGAATTTTATGTAGTATTCCTTAGTTATTGTCCGAGCTGGAGGACCGTACTCATGATACACCAAAACCTTCACGAGTCAAAAGACAGGTAATCGCCTTGACGGTTAGTCCCGAATATAGGTTGCTTTCTATGGATTCGCAGCCATCTTGATATCATTGATACCACACTTCAATTTGAGCATCACTCATGGAATCCTCCGCACAGTCCCTGTTAATCATTCGAATATCCGCCGTGAATGAATGTCAAAATTTGAAGCAAAACTTGATGCGCATTCACTTATCTACTCGCTCAGTCATTTTACTTCCATGTTCCTTAAGGAAATGGAAGTATGGTGATGGCAAAAAAAATCGTGTTCGAGATTATTGCAGATTCTGATTGTACTACACTCAAAACATGAAAAAAATTCGTTTTTCGAAAAGTGTCTGTGTGTGTGTCTGTGTGTCTGTAGATTTTTTTCTATGGCAAACGATAACAGCCGCAAATTCAAACAGATTCAAATAATTTTTTGCATGCAGCCCTGATTTGTAGAGTACTCGCGACCTATTGTTTTTGGTGAAGATCGGTTGAGGGAAAGGGGTAGTTTACCTGCAACGGTTTTTTTTTATCAAGGGTAATTTTGTTTGTTTGGCAAACGATAACAGCCGCAAATTCAAACAGAATCAAATAATGTTTCGCATACAGCCCTGAATAGTAGAGTTCTCAAGACCTTTTGTTTTTGGTGAAGATCAGTTAAGGGAAAGGGGTAGTTTACCTGCAACGTTTTATGTATTAAAAGGGTATTTTCTATGGCAAACGATAAGAGCCGCAAATTCAAACAGAATCAAATACGTTTTTGCATACAGCCCTGATTTCTTGAGTACTAAAGACCTATTGTTTTTGGTGAAGATCGTTTAAGGGAAAGGGGTAGTTTACCTGCCACGTTTTTTGTTTTATCAAGGGTATTTTGTATGGCAAACGATAACAGCCGCAAATTCAAACAAAATCATATAATATTTTGCATACAGCCCTGAATTGTAGAGGTCTCAAGACCTATCGTTTTTGGTGAAGATCGGTTAAGGGAAAGGGGTAGTTTACCAGCAACGGTTTTTTATCAAGGGTAATTTTTTTCTATGGTAAACGATAACAGCCGCAAATTCAAACAGAATCAAATGATGTTTTGCATACAGCCCTGTATTGTAGAGTTCTCAATACCTATTGGTGTTGGTGAAGATTGGTTAAGGGAAAGGGGTAGTTTACCTGCAACGTTTTATGTTTTAAAAGGGTATTTTCTATGGCAAACGATAAGAGCCGCAAATTCAAACAGAATCAAATACGTGTTTGCATACAGTCCTGTTTTGTTGAGTACTAAAGACCTATTGTTTTTGGTGAAGATCGGTTAAGGGAAAGGGGTAGTTTACCTGCCACGTTTTTTGTTTTATCAAGGGTATTTTGTATGGCAAACGATAACAGCCGCAAATTCAAACAAAATCATATAATATTTTGCATACAGCCCTGAATTGTAGAGGTCTCAAGACCTATCGTTTTTGGTGAAGATCGGTTAAGGGAAAGGGGTAGTTTACCAGCAACGGTTTTTTATCAAGGGTAATTTTTACTTTCATATTTCCTTAAGGAATGGAAGTATGGTGATGGCAAAAAAAATCGTGTTCGAGATTATTGCAGATTCTGATTCTACTACACTCAAAACATGAAAAAAAGTCGTTTTCCGAAAAGTGTGTGTGTGTGTGTGTGTCTGTGTGTGTGTCTGTGTGTCTGTCTGTGTGTCTGTAGATTTTTTTTCTATGGCAAACGATAACTGCCGCAAATTCAAACAGAATCAAATAATTTTTTGCATACAGCCCTGATTTGTAGAGGACTCGCGACATATTGTTTTTGGTGAAGATCGGTAGAGGGAAAGGGGTAGTTTACCTGCAACGGTTTTTTTTTTATCAAGGGAAATTTTTTTTTTTGGCAAACGATAACAGCCGCAAATTCAAACAGAATCAAATAATGTTTCGTATACAGCCCTGAATTGTAGAGTTCTCAAGACCTTTTGTTTTTGGTGAAGATCGGTTAAGGGAAAGGGGTAGTTTACTTGTAACGTTTTATGTTTTAACAAGGGTATTTCCTATGGCAAACGATAACAGCCGCAAATTCAAACAGAATCAAAAGATTATTTGCATACAGCCCTAAATTGTAGAGTTCTCAAGACCTATTGTTTTTGGTGAAGATCGGTTAAGGGAAAGGGGTAGTTTACCTACAACGTTTTTTTAACAAGGGTATTTTCTATGGCAAACGATAACACCCGCAAATTCAAACAGAATCAAATAATTTTTTGCATACAGCCCTGATTTGTAGAGTACTCGCGACCTATTGTTTTTGGTGAAGATCGGTTGAGGGGAAGGGGTAGTTTACCTGCACGGTTTTTTTTATCAAGAGAAATTTTTTTTTTTGGCAAACGATAACAGCCGCAAATTCAAACAGAATCAAATAATGTTTCGTATACAGCCCTGAATTGTAGAGTTCTCAAGACCTTTTGTTTTTGGTGAAGATCGGTTAAGGGAAAGGGGTAGTTTACTTGTAACGTTTTATGTTTTAACAAGGGTATTTCCTATGGCAAACGATAACAGCCGCAAATTCAAACAGAATCAAAATATTATTTGCATACAGCCCTAAATTGTAGAGTTCTCAAGACCTATTGTTT